>LPNX011127922.1:0-59449 GCA_001517045.1 Pseudotsuga menziesii | reverse complement strand
GGTTCTCTCATGGCTGGCTTTCTCAAATTTGTGCTCTGGGTGTTTTCCTAGGATACAGCCTTGGCATACTCCTTTGGAAAATTTTATCTTGGGAAACCCCATGACCATATCTTTCTCACTAAGATCAGATAAATACTTGTAATTTAAATGGCCAAATATTTCATGCCATAGCTTTCTAGCTTCATTAGCATGGATAAGAAGAGCAGAGGGGTTTGAGTAAGGCAGGAAGTGTGAAAACATGTATACATTTTGAGCATGATTCGCTACTCCTTTTGCAATGATTCTTCCACTTGAGATTTCTGTGATCTCAACTTCATCTGGTGAGAATGTGACTTTCTTAGGAGACCCAGTGTGGGTCATCTGGTACACTGATAGAAGGTTGGAGGCGAGACCAGGGACATACAGCACATTGTTGAAGTTACCATGATCAAGATCTATCCTTCCTTTGCCTTTGCTTTCAGTGAGAGAGTCATCTCCAAGTAAAATAGATGGTCCTTTCGACATATCCAGTGAGGAGAAGGCCTCCTTAGTCGAAACCATGTGTCTTGAAGCTCCAGAATCTATGATAAAACTGGGTGAGCTTGATGTGCCAGCAACTAGAGCATGAACTCTCTCTCTGTCATTGGAACTTGATCCTCCTTCTCTCTTCTTTGAGCCTTCTGGAAGGGAGATGCCATTCTTCTCCAACAATTGAGTTAACATATCTATCTTCTTTTTCATACAAGAGCTTTCAGTGTGATTGCCCTTTGAACAGTATGAGCACTTGTTCATTTCACCTTTGTTTTTCTTCTTCTGGGTATTTTTATTGGGACCTTGTTGATCCTATGGAGACTGCTTCTTGTCTCTTCCTTTCTCAGGTGGCTTTTTAGCTTTCTTCTTTCTTTTTGAATCCACCCTCGAATCTCCAGCAATCAAAGCTTGATATTTGGATGGTTTGATGGTGCCCATCATCACCAGCTTGTCTTGTTCTTGTGTGAGAGATTCCATGAAATCTGCAAGGCTGGGCATCTTCCAGGTTCGAGCTGTGAGTTTTGTGGCATAGAAGGTCGAAACAAAGACTGGGTAGTCAGGTCCTAGCTTTGCGAGGATGGCCAATACGATCTGCTCATCTTTCTTTTCAATACCACACTGTTTCAGCTGCAAAACTAGTGCTTTGAACTTGGAGAAGTATAGCTGCAGTGATTCAAAATTATTGGGACTCAGGGAAATCAATTCATTTTTGATTTGGTGTCCCCTCATCTCATCTGTCTTTCCGAAGAGTTCAGAAAGTTTCTCCCATACTTGATCCGGTGAAGTTAATCCATCGAGATGGAAAAGGAGGTCTCAGGAAATACTAAGACATAGGAGGCCATAAGCCTCATCTCTCCGATTGTGCCATTTGATCTTCTCTGCAGCTACATTGGGCTCTGCTTCTGTTGCCATAGTCACCCTGTAGAGGCCTTTCACTCTCAACAAGATCTCCATCTCTGCTTTCCATTCAAAAAAGTTGAAGGGAGTGAGGATAGTTTTCTGTGAATCAATAGCTTTAGAAAATCTGTCCCAGCTGTTAGTAGAAGGCTCCCAGTCTTGATGTCGAACCTGCAAAACAATTTTTGAAGGAGAGTAACAACCTACAATGGCTTTGATACCATGTATAAATTTAGGCCTGCAGTAGATTAATTTCACTCACAACAATTAACAATTGATCATGCAAAATTATCAACAATGGAGACTGAAAATGGAGCTGTAACACAAAATTATATTAACTGAGTGTACAATAGCCAACCCTGTAATAACATAGGCTGCTAAATATATAGAATACATGAGCAAATCGAATGCATAAGGAAGCATCCAAATCTAGCATAAAGCAGGCTTACCCAAAATAGGCAAATCCCCCATAGGTGTAAAAAGCTGATCCCAAATCTATCAAGGACCCCACGAATTAGCAAGGGCGCATAGGCAAGCTAAAGAGTGGTCAAATGGAAGCTCATACATGCTTTTTCATGGAGGAAAGAGTGGAGGAGGAAGAGGCAACAAAGCTGATTCACCTCACCTAGTCTTGCTTTCCTATGTGCCTTAAAACACTGAAAAAGCATGCAATAAAGTAGAAAAAGAAAAAGGGCGCCTAGGAGGCCAGGAATAAAGCAGATTTGATTCCTAAGGCTTTCCCAAGCGCTACATGAGTCAATAATGGAAAGTTTTACCTCTATGGATAGGCAATTAGCAACTTGCACATGGTGGGACTCATGGACTAGGCAAATAAGACAAAAATAAATGAATTAATGTCTAAGTGGGTAAATACTATGCGTTGATTATTCTAACAGCCATCTGTTCAACTATCAATTCTTTCTTTGACAGAGGATTAAAATGCATTGTAAAAACTAAATGAATAGGGATACGTGAATACACAGACATGATATGAACCCTTATGCAATTCTTGGAGAGCTAAAGAGTAACCCTGGACTGGTTTCTTACGTGTGAGAACTTCACCATCAAAACAACGCAAGTATTCATCAAACAAATTGATGTGATCTGAAATAATTATGAAATATTCAAAATAAAATGTTTTCATGAATGTAATACAACTGTCAGATAGGATGATGTTAATATGAAAACATCTAACCAAGGTAATTATTCCATATTAAAGTCCTTTGAACAGGTGTTAAGAAAACAACCATTCGTATCCTGTAGCAAACACACAATTAACAAACATGAACAAGCAGGGATCATACATGAAATTCAATGGTGCTATTAAACCAGATGATGTGAAGTTTTCATTACAAACAATGATGTCTCCTAGGGTTTCGTAAATCCAACCAAGCACTAATATCAACCTTGGATAATAAATTAAATGTTCAAAACCATATTTTATGCATGTAATAGATTCGAAGAGTAGATTATATAGTTTTGAATTATACAATGAACTCATTGAATCCAAATCATCATATGACCTATTGCAAAGTTTGATCGGACGAAGAATTTTATCAAAAACTAACATTAGATTAAAATTAAAAAATCGATTATTATGAATATAACACAAAGATCTTTATAAGATTTGAAATGATATATAAAAGTAAACTTTGGTTATTTGAGAAACCTATATACAACTTCCCATAATTTGTTTATTTACACAAAAAAAAATGGCATAGTATTTAAATGATAAATTTTTAACGTAAAAATATATCATTAGGGTAAAAATAGGTTATTTAGATTAATTCATCAACCCTAAGCATATAAATTACAAAAACTAATGATGAATACTTTGTCAAAAGGACTAAAAGAAATCAATAAAACCTAACTGTAACAAGTTCAAAATGCATTTCCAATTATCTTTAATTTAATCCAAAAATACTATTTAGCAAGCTATAATTATAATATTCAAATCAATATATAATCAAATATCAAATGATAATGAAAATTGATTATATATAAAGTTAAAAAAAATTAACAGTCGCTAAAATATTAACTTTATGAAAATGCTTCTTAAACTTTCAATATGATCATTAATTCTTCTTTTAATTGAGATTACCTTCAGAATCGAAGATTTTGAAGGCACTCTTATATAATTTTTGTGATAAAATATAGAAGAGAACTGATTAATTTAGTTCAACAAAGCAGAAAAATTGAAAGGGTTGTTGCCTGCCAACAAGTCTATGAGCAAAGTTGTGGGCTTTGAGGTGCTTACCATGAGAGCATGAGCTCTTTCTTCTTGGGGATGCCGATCTTGATTATCTCTCCTTCGAATATTCTGAGGGAGATTGATGTTGTTTCTCTCGAGGAGAGAATTCATCTCATCAAATTTATTTTTCATGTAGGAATGCTCAGGGTGGAATCCCTTCCTGCAGTAAGAACACTTGACATTCTCCTTTCCTTGATGTCCTTTGTTCTTGTGTTTCTTAGAGCTGAAGGGATCCTCTTGCTGGTTCTTTTCTTTATGCTTTGGAGCCTCTACTTTGGCCTTTGGATTCTTATGCTTCCCTTTTCCTTTCGAATATTTTGACCCTAAAGCAAACAAATATTGATCTTTTGAGGATCTAATGATCCCCATCTGAACAAGCTTATCATGCTCGTTTGTAAGGGTCTTGATGAAGGCATCAAGAGAAGTCATTTTCCAGTTTGGGTTTGTTAGCTTCCCTGTGTGGAATGATGAAACAAAGACAGAATAGTCTAGACCCAATTTGGAGAGAATAGCTAAGATGAGATGGTCACCTTCCTTCTTTGCCTTACATTGCTTTAGCTAGAGCACTAGATGTTTGAATTTTGTGAAAAATCCATTCATGGATTCAAAACGACTTGGATTCAGGGATATCAACTCATTCTCAAGCTGATAAATCCAAAGATCATCCTGTTTATCAAACAAGATAGCAAGATGGTCCCAAATCTCCTTCAGAGTCTTCAATCCCAAAATGTGGAAAAGAAGATCCTTAGAGATAGACAAACATAGGAATCCATAGGCCTCATCCAATTTATTCCAGTATTTTATCTTCTCTGTAGCAGCATTAGGCTCTATTTCTGTGTTCATTGTGACCCAATAGAGCCCTCTTGAATGGAGCTGAATCTCCATATATTCCTTCCATTGATGGTAGTTGAAAGAGGTGAGGAGATCCAGAGAATGAGCCATGGAGCTACTATAGCGAATGCAAAGAACCTATAAAAACATGCAATCAACACAATAAAGTCACCGTAAGGTCGAAAAGCTTGCACATTTCAGGTTTTCATCACACCTAGTATAATTAATCAAGCAATCTTGGTCAACAATTCCTTAACTTGGGGTATTAAGTGGTAAACCTTCTACTTCTAGTGCAGTGCTGTAATTTGAGAATTTGCTCAATTTTGCATGCAAGACCCATCAAAAATCATGTTTTTGAAGAATATTGCTTCATCCTGTCATGGTTCTAATACCATATTAATTCTGCCACAGCAATATTGGGACAAAGTATAAACTCACAAGTGATTCAATTGACAAATTACACATGAAATGATGTGAAGGTACTGGAATAGGAGGTTGCAGTTCTGTATAATCAATAATGGAGTGAATAATACAATACAGTGTCATGCAGAATGCATGAATGCCAATCTAATTCAAATACTCAAGGAGGTCATTCAAATTACATGGATGAGTGTAGTTTAATTGAATGTCTGACACACTCGGCACACATAGTTAACCACTAAACTAATCAGTAACTGACTGTCACACCAAGTCCTAACTGAATCAGAGTGCAATAGATGACTAAGTCTAACTAAATGTGACTCAACACATGTCATTTCATGTCCAACTCAAGGTGGTAGCGCATCCCTAACTCCAAGTATCTCTAATGGAGTTAACTGAAGTGCCACTTGTCATCAGAAGTGGTTGGAGGCACCCTAGTTGACTCCAATTCATAAATATTAGCAAAAAATAGACAAATAATATATGGAGGCACCTTTACAACTCAAATTAACTATTTTTTAGGTGAAACAACAATCAATTAGCAATTAGGTTCACTTATGACACTCATATCACCCCATAATTGCTCCATGTTTGAAGGAGGAAGCCCAATTAGCCTCCCCGAATGAAGGAGAAGGCTTAGTTGGCCTCCTTGACTAAAGGAGGGCATGAGTGTGCTCATGTTGATGTCATAGTGTTCTCATCTAATGCCAAGTAAGTCAATTAAACTTAGGATAGTGGGTAAATAGGCCAAAATTGACCAAATAAGTGTGCATGTTGGGTAAATGACTCCAACACTGTATACAGTCCAGTGCCTTGAATTTATTTCTATTGTACATCCTTCTCAAATTACTCAAAGTTCCTTAGAACAACATGGTGGATACTTACATCCAGGAAACATTCTACACATCCTAACCAATATCTTCATCCTAATTGTCTACATCCCACTCATTAACCAAAAGTTACAACCATCAGTTTCCTTCATGCAAGACTCACAATATGTTACTAGAAGTAGGAAAGTAGTTATGGTTTCTAAGATGGATATGGGTATTAGAAATACCTCTTTCAAAATGACATGAAGTAAAGAAATAAAAAATATTACTTTGTTATAGATAAGCATTTTTTAAATATTGATATTTATTAGAAAATATATTGTTGATTTTTCTTACAGCATATCCAAATTTCATATTTTCTATTATTTTTCTTGACTTTCTATCCTATTCGTTTTTATAGTTTTGTGCCCATAAGGGATTCATGTTCCATTTATGAAAGAAAAATAATAAACTCTTCTATAAATTTTCTTTTATGCAATTCACCATTAAAAAACTTCCAAAATTTGTTTCCAAACCACTAGGAGATGCTTTCCAAGATATTCTCAAGTGTTTCTTCCCAACATCCATACTAGAAACATTTTCTATGCAATGATAACAAGGTCTAGACCTAAGTTTCAATAAGTGAGCCTCAAGGAAAATCAAATATCGACCAAAATTTGGATAGTAAATGCCATTAAGAAAAATATATTTCTTTCAATGACATAAGGGTATACACCCTCTCACTATGAGACCAAATTGTTGACAAGAGGCTCCCTACAAATGGTCAAAATGGGACTCCTTCTACACATTCAATCTATGTAGGCATTGAGGATTTTACCTATGTAACAAATAATTATTTACTAGTCTAAATATTCCAAAAATTTAATCATTGTCTCTTCAAAAGTAAGAACAACATCGAAGAATCATCCTTCTAATCACTGAATCACCACCTCCCATGCAAAATATTTTAAAAATTTGTGACTTTCATTCTGTCCTCTACCCATCCCTCCATTCCTTTTTTATTGTGGTGTGTTCTCATGTTCCATGTTGTGTATTGATGTGCTCTTTCACTTTGTGGTGTGAAATTGGCGTCAATGTTGGTGTGAGCTAACACTAGTCAAGATGGAGGGTGAACAAGTTGGAAATGTGTGTGTGTGTGTGTGTGTGTGGGTCACTGATTTTTTTCCAACAAGCACAATTATCATTATAAAGAGTGTTTTAGGAAATAACTAGCGAAGAAGTACCATCATAGAAAAAACATATTGTATACTAAATCTTAGCAAGACCCTAAAAACAAGCATGTTCATAAAATAACCTGCTCATAAATGTCAATGACAACAACCTAAGGTTGATTGCATGAAACTTAGATGCAATCATTGACTATACAATTAAATTCATCTCTGAAGATCCTACTAAGCAGGTCGAAAAATATTTTAGCATCCCAAAGTCCTGCAAAGGCTAGTCAATTCATATCGAAGTAATTACTCAATCTTATTCCAACCAGTAGATGGGCTAATAAACTTCCTAAGGATATAAAACAACCAACTGTCAAACATATGAGAATGAATCGGTCAAAAATATGTTCAATTGGGATATATACTCCAATCCCATGGATGTAGAATATAATAGGGATAACATTCTCTCACAAAAAAAAGAACATGGAAAGAATGGAGAGAATATGTGAAGCATAATAATAAATGAATTTGTTTCTATTTATGGTTCAAACAAAAGGGTACTACATAAATCCAAATGCAAACATCCTCTTCTTCCTCTGGATCAACTTTGGCCCTAAGTGGATAAGTGTAGAAGGAAATGAAATAAAAACACATTATCCCTTACCTCCTTTTAAGCCTTTGAAATTAGAGGAAGGTGACCAGAAGTCCTTATCCATTCCTATTGTCATTCTAGGTGAAGGAAAGGACACTTCAATAGAAAATGTCTTCGAGCAACAAAACTGCAACAATATATATTTTAAAGTTCTAGTTCAATTCACTATTTCATCAAAGCATATTGCAAATAAATAACATATAAAATCCATTCAAGTCACCGCAAATGATCTGGTAGAATGTGTGGACTATTTGAAAGAAACAGTTGACCAAAAGATAGATAAAATCAAGATGGTCATTGAGCTTACAACGTGCAGTCAGATAGGAGAATCAAGAATTCTATCATAACATATTGAAATAATATAATCGGTGAATAAAAAAATAGAGAGAAGAACTAATAATCTTAAATAAGAAAATATAGGCACCTCAAAAAAGAAAATTCTAAGTTCCTCTTGTTCAAAAGTTCCCCAGTCATTTTCTGAAAGAAATAATGGAAATTAAGAAGAAACCAAAGACCCCCAAAGTAAAGTCTGATAAATAAATCACATCATTGCTGGTGTATGGAAGTTCTTCATGATAAAATAATTCCAAGGCCAAGCACAAACCTATATTTCCTATGAGATATTACTTGCACACCATTCCAGACCTGATGTGCCTGACTTGATTAACAAAGGAATGACTGAATAAAGAAGACAATTCCAAAAAGGAATTATTTATGAATGTAATTTAGATGGTATGTCAGAATATCAGGTAGTTGATATGATTCAACATACACATATATGTTATATAACATACCTTACAATGGGAAAACAAAACGTTGTTGATGTAGGGCATGCAATAATAGAAATCCTACTGAAAATTATGATTTTTTTTCTAAATGACAAATAAGTGATGGAAATGGGGAAATAGTAAGTAAGAACTAAGCAATTAAATGTGCTAATTTGGAAATGTCTAGGGTTTTCTCGTGAACTTTAGGTGGTATTATGAAGTCTAGAAGAGATAAATTTATTTGGAATTTGTTCTAGTGACTATGGTTTTCTCTTATGGAGGAGACGTTGGTGATGATGCCTATTCTTTTTCTCTCTTGGTTGTTCACTTATACTTGATCTGGTAGTAGATAACCAAGCTATGGCTTAGTGTTTGGGACAGGAGGCCACCATCCAAATAGCTCATATTCAAACACTAGTGACTATAGAGCCTTTCTCTCTATGTGTGAGAAGTTGTTTGACCTACTGTAAATGGTTTCCCTTTGTCATCAAAGGGGCTTATCGCAGGTCCAACAAGCCAAAATGGTCTTAGGATACTTTATCCTTATATAATATTGCATGAAAAAAAAGCGTATGCATAAATTACAGGGACAGTGATGTATACATATAGCAAATAAAGAGATATATACAGTCTATATGCATGCATATAAAATTTTTTGTCTAATACAGCTATAAGGAGATTACAAGCATTTGGTACATATCAGAATGATGGTTAAACATTAACTCGTGGCCTCAGAATCACAAGAAGTAAACTAAATGAAACCCTTAAATTCATCATGATTTTACACATCAAAAAATGCATAAATTATAGAGAAAGACCTAGATAAAAATGGAAACAAAAATACTAAACCCAATATAACCAAAAAAGTAAGAAATCACATTTTCTCCTCTCGTGACACATTTATTCAAAATGCACAGGCATCAAGCAATGTCTTCTGTTATTCATAAAAGTAATGTTTATGACTGCAAAGATGCCATACTCAAGTAGCGAGTTCCAATCAACAACCACTAACCCACCACTAACCCACTACATCCACATCGAATAATAAAACACAGACCCGTAAGGAATAAATATATGCTCAATAATAACAGTTATCCCTAGAATAGTGTGTATACATTGTACGATGAAAAAGTCATATGAATACAACAAGCTACCAACTAAGCACAAAAACAGTTCCTGCACTCATTCTTCTTTCAAATTAAACTATGACAAAAATAAATGCCTAGATGAATACTATATAAAAGAACTCTTTAATAGACTTACCCTAATCCCCTGGAAAAATTTCACCTGTGGTTCACCTCCAACACTCCAAACTCACCAAAACGCTATGCATTCCTAAGTTTGATGGGCTAACCCACCTAGTCAGATGTGGAATCGTTGGCTAAAGAGCTCGAGGTTCAGGGCCCCTAGTGTTGCACGTGTGTTATTTGGTTACCCTTTCTTTGAGTTTGAATCCCATCCCTTTTTTGATGAATACCCTATACCAAGATCCAAACTAGTTTCAGTAGCAGAAGCAATTGATCTCATCATTGCAACACCAAGGAAGAAGGGAACCAAGCCAGGCTACGCCACTCCCATGCCAAAACCAGCAACAAAGATACCCTATGCTCCAAACCCAGCAACATTGCAAACCCACAAAAACTAGAAAACCATATGCATTCCCTCCTCCAACACTGCAAACCCACCAAAAATAGAAAAACACTATGCACGCCCTCCTCCAACAATGCAAACCCACCAAAACCAGAAAAACCCTATGCGTTCCCTCCTCCACCACTGCAAACCCGCCAAAACCAGAAAAACCCTATGCGTGCATATGGCAAAGGCATGACAATTTTTTACAATAAAAAAGGGTCCCGACATATTGGGTATTTATATAATGATAAAAAAAATCCCTTTTACCCTTAATATAACATCAATATATTTGTTTCAATTTTTTAAATTTTTTACCCCCCAATATGAACGAACGTGTTATCATATTAGTCCCTCAGCGATGCCCCCGTGGTCTCCTCTCCATGGAAGAGTCAGATGAGCTCACCTTAGTTGGATCAACTAGCGAGGAAGAAGAGGCAGCCATAAGTGGGGTGGATAAGTATTGTAGATATCTTATTCATAGTTCTACCCGCACCTCTATTTCAGCTTCATCAAGTGGGGCTGAAAATTGGGAGAAGGAATTTTCTTTGTTGGTGCAACATGAAAAGTTGGAGGCTTTCCTAGGTGTTCATGATGACTTGTTGAATGCACCATTACCCTCCTAGTAGCCACATAGGAACATATTTCTATCACTTAATGTCATTCATCCACATATGGATTGGGTGGAAGATTACATGTCACACATGGAATCTTCTTGCAGAAACATTTATGCTCATGAGCAGTGGAAGGCGGCAGAGAAAGCTGTTGAGCTGCAAAAAGACCACACTTACCTTTTACATACCATTTGTCACCTTATTCCTATATTATCATTCCATAAAACCATTAATATTCACCACTTTCATAATAAATATGGGTTTATATTACCATTTTCTAAATCATTTATTTTTGAGTATTTTGAGTGAATTTGTGGTTAATTATTGAGAAAAATAACATATTTTCATTATACTTTAAAGTTGGATGAGTTTGGTGATTCTTATAGGTATATTTGAAGACTTTAACAAGCTCAAAAGTGACCACCTAGCCTCATATTCGAATTTCATCTTCTAGATGTGAGCTAATTTCAAGGAGAAGATTATGGAAATGTGGAGAGAATATCTCATCCAATATTTGTTGAGGATTTGAAGGGATGAGTTGTAGATTTGTTGAGGATTTTGAGGGATAAGTTGAGAGAATAGTGGATTTATAATTATGATTAGTTATCTTGAATTCATGTATAAATAGGAGGGCTCTCTCCTCATTTTGGTTAGAGGCCTCTCTAGTGGTTGGTAGTAGAGAACTGGTTCGTCTTTTTAGATAGTCATGGATTCGATCTTGTTCTAAAAGATTCCATATTTTACAATAAATAGTTTGATCTTTTCATATTTTAATGTCTTGGTTATGAATTAGTTGTATTGATTTTATGTGAGATCATAAGTTAATCTTAATTGCTTTATGTTAATTTATTTCATGCAATCTTATGTTTTCTGCAATTGGATTTATTTCATGCAATTTCTTGTTTTCATAAACTAGATTCAATTTCAGTTGCATGTATTCTTTAATATTAGATTAAGTTTAGCGACACCCAGCCCCTGCATATATTTTGTTTTTACCTCACAAGTTTACGCTCTCTCGTGGTTGACAATTAAATCATTGGAATCCTGTTATAAATTGTTTAATATTTTTTCCAACATTTTGGCGCCGTTGTCGAGGAGGTGCTAAAAAGGATAAGATTTTAGATAAATAGATAGATTACTTTTACATTACACAGCAAGGGGGAGGGGAAAACAGTTAGACACAAGTACGACTTCACTACAGAATTTCTAGGATTTCTGTGGTGTAACAGCTAGACACATCCACTATAGTGGGGTGCCCCAAAGCCTTGTTTCTCCTTTGTTTTTGCAAGTGTGTTTATTTTTCTGCAAAATATTATCATTTTCTGCAAATGCGAGTTTGTTTTATGGAAGTTTTCATTTTTCATTTTCAGTTTTGTAGTGTAAAATTTGGATTGATTTGATTTTTTTGGGGATAGCCTTTATTTCATACTAACTTTATTTTAACTCTGTATTTGTTCATTTTTTGTTTTGTATAGATTTTTGTGCACCTTTTATTTATTTTTTTGCACTCGCCTTGTACTAACCCATTTCGTACTGTTTTTTTTTGCATTTGTTATCTACTTGTTTTTCAATTTTTTTAAGCATTTAATTTCAGTAAAATGATTTTAGGATGAACCTAAGCCTAGAGTGGCTCACTGAGATCCTAGCAAAAGTTGGGATCTCCTCTTCCCAAGAAGAGGAGATCTTAACAGCAATCAAGGATGAAATCACTCTTCCTGAAGCAAACAAGGAAGAATCGATAGTTGAAGAATCATGCATATCAAATGAAGAACACTTGTTCGAACTGAATATTGAAGAGGATGAAGAAGGGATCTCGAGTGATCATCATGCAAACGAAAGCTGCGTCTAGAAATGGTTCCAAGTAAATGTTAGGTTAGATCAATGTTGTCTTTGTTTTTACTTTGATTTACATTTACAATCCTTAATTTCACATACTTTTGAATACATTAGGTTTCATTTTCTAAAATTGTATGTAAATATTCTTTTACATGTGTGGTTCCACTAGAAATTTCACTATACTTAAATAATTGAAAATTTCAATTAAAGTAAAGTAGGTAGATTTTAGTTTTTATTTCTAATTCAATTAGCATATAGTATGCTTTGTTTAATTGTTTTTATTTGTTAAAATTTTATTTTTTCTAATATTCTTAAATCACTATTTCTTTTTAAGTTTTGTTAGTAATTAAACAAAATAAGTTTTAATCTTCTAAATTTAAAAAATATTTGTGAAATTTTTTTATCTCTTTTCATTTTGAATTTTTATTATTTATTTAATAATTTTTCTAGTCATGTTAAGAATAAAACTACATTAGGAATTAAGTTCTTCTAAATCTGTGAACCATTAGAAAATCAAATTAATAAGCAAATAAACAAATAACAAATAATAAAAAATTATACAGTTTTTGTTTTAGTTTTGATATGTTTTTTTTTATTTCAATTTTAAATGTTAGTTTTAAAAAAAAATTGAAAATTTATTAAGACTTTAAAAAAAAAAAATTAACTAGATCTATGAACATAAACAAATTAAACAATAATATTATATAATAATAATAAAAATAAATTAAAAAAATAATAAACTTTTAAAAATAAAACCAAAAGTAATAAATAAAACAAATATTAGTTTTAATTTCCTTATATAGTCATTTATTCTTTTTACAATGCTTGTTTTAAATTTTAGTTTTTTTTTAAATAAAAATTTAGATTTAATTTATAAAAAATAAAAATTATATATAATAAAGTTTAATCCCTTGATAAAACCTGCAAACATTAGACATTAAGATAAAATTAAAAAAATTAAAAATAAAAGTAATATATAAAAATAAGACAAATAGAGTGTTCAGCCCTCCATACGAAACCTGCAAACATAAAGTTAAAAAATATATAAAATAAAATTTCTAGAAACCTTAGGTGTCTGCACATCTTTCAACCTTCCATCGTCTCCTGCAATATCCACAACATCACCCGTTGATATCATACCATTTATGAGCATAAGAATTTTCACATTTTTTGAAATTAAATTGTGAATTACTAATGATCCTCTCACCGCCATGACTTGAGATATTCCTCAGGGAAGAAACGAGATACCTTGTAGTCATTAATTTATCCCATAAGTGTTGCTTCATCTGATCATGAAAAATTATTAACCCTAGACACCACGAACACACCCGTGAGGATTCTCTCCTTTTGCAAATGTCTTGGCAGTCACATCACTGAAATCTTGGTAATTTGAGAACCCTGGAATTCCTATGAACCAACGGTATTGCATACGGAAATTCGAAAACGCTTATAATTAATGCATATAAGCTGGAGAAGATGCTCAATTCCACCTTTGGCTGATCGTTGGGCTACTTAATCGTGTGATTGATATCAACTCTATTTTAGGGATTGATATTATCAAACTGACTCAATTTGGGGGCTTCTGGCATCAGCCAATTAGTGCTTGATACAACAACCCACACATAGGATTCTAGTCAACATCTCATTGTCGAGATCTCCTCTGTGATTTCTCACCTATTGTAAATCTGTCTCATTACGTGGAGTTTTATATTCTACTAAATCAAGAGTGCGCGTCACATTTGACTTGGCGCTTGTTTCATCCAACTCCCCAAATTAGATGGCTGGTTTGAAGTCGTCGATTCAATAACAATCCACTCAGAATTTTTCATGATAGGATATCGGTTCGGGTTGTTTGCTATTTTTACTCAAATATTGTTGCATGATGATTAAGTTGCGAGAATAAAGAATATTATGCACACATCTTGAACACATCTTATCACTTTGAACCATTTTCATTTTCACGAATATTTTCTATGGGTTTCAGCCAGTCATTTTATCTTTTCAGTTCCTTATCACTATCCTCGACCTATGATGAAACGTGCATCAGATCTGTTTACAGCCACTAGTAGCATCTTTTCCAACAAGTAAGTTCGTTAATATAATTATATTATGCCAAAATCGTGGTTTGTAGCGGGGGATAATTATTTTCGTCATGCATAGTTAAATCCATGTTTGATTCTTTTAAAGTTTAGAAATCCGCATTTCAGTTTGTTTAAATTTAAATTAAATCATGGATTAGAGCCCTATAGATCATTCATTCTGTCATGCTCGTGCGTTTTATTCTGTCTTTCAAGTGTGGTTTCGGTCATGGATTTGAGGCAAATTACAACTGCATTGTGGTTGTGTGCTTCAACCAGACGAGGCGGGATTTTCCTGGTGTGTTCTCATAGTGTAATGCTTTCAAAACCAAGCGTCGAGAGACTTCACACACATGGCACATGCTCATTGCCTACCGATAGCCTCAAACAATTTAGCAATGAATACTTTACAGAAATAAATAAATAAATCTAGAATGTTAAAAAAAAAATTAAAAATGGTTATAAGTATCTTCCATGTTTTTGTTATGCATTGCATTTGTTATAACCTTTGATCAAAATAAAGAGCAAATAAGCTAATATATAGAGTATAGAGACTCAAATAAATTCATGAAAGAAATCATACATTTAGATAGCTGCTAATATTTTTAACAAATCTTTGATATGCCCCAACATTTTCCTATATAAAAAAAATTCATAATTCATTCACGTATTAATGTATATCAAAATATCATTAACCATAGCCTTATGATTGGAAATAGAAATATTTAGGAGCAACTCATTTTTTGGTACTCTTAATTTTTGTTTTGGTCTACTCTTTCTTAGCAATGGCTCACATACCACACAGAAATTAAACATTAATAATGTGTAACGAATTTTCATTCTCGTTAAATGTTGAGTCGATTTGTTTAGATAATCTGACTGGCAGCTTGTTTAATTTGAATACTCAAGATGATATAAAAGATCACATTCAAAATGAATATATTTATCTATATACTAAATCTTACCCGCTTCTCTCGTTCATGTCAAACAACTATATTCAACAAGCTAAATATTTATTCAAAATAAAAAACCTTGAATATATTCAACGAACTCAACTATATTTTTATATATAGTTCAAACAACTATATTTGGATATGTATTTATCATTGTTACACCTATAACTATATATATAATGACAAATAATAATGTTATATTTAATATCACTTAGTATTAGTTTTATATCATTATCTTTAGAGTTAGTCTCTTAGTATTGTTTCTAAAGTTGTTTAGATATAAGTATCAACAAATTAATGATATAACCCAAATAAGCTTTGGCTCTCTCATTCCCTATGAAGGTCCAAGTCCACCATCATTTACATTTTGTTAAATTTGTCACTTTAAAAGCCTTAAACCATAAATCCAGTTTTAGCTTGGAATCTTTGAAGAGAGAAAATAACAATGCAACAGAATATGCACACCTTTTTATTTTTATTTTTTTATTTTTTTTGAAATGGTTCAAATTTTAATATGCATTTCTTTCAAATCCAAGTTTAAAGAGAGAAACGAATAGTGCAATAAATCCAGAACCTAGAATATCTAAAGAAGGGAATGACACGTTGCCAAAGTCAAATTCCTCATTTTATGACTCTTTAGTCAAAGTGGGTCTTCATTTAAAATAAATGAAAAAGATTAAATCCTAAAACAAATCAATAATCTCATTGAAATTCATAAGTTAAATGGTTAACTTCATAAAACTACTTTATTAGATATTATAATAATGAAGATTAGCCACAAGCAAATGAGATATTTTTTTAAATATATATATTCAAAATGGATAAATGAATCATGTAAATATTCTCGAAACTTTAGGCATAAGTTTGATAATAATAAAAATGTATTGAAGGTCCATTTTAATATATATATATATATATATATATTACTTGTTTTCCCTTAAATTCAATGGTTAAACATTTTCTTTTAAATAATAATTATAAAATCATAATTCTCAAATAATCAAATAGGTTATTTTGACATATTAGTTATGAATCTGAGAAAATAGAAGGTTCACACTTTAATCTAAGAATTTTGGAGAGACAGATATATTTGTCAAAATTTCCTAAATCTCAATCATGTGTTGGAATGCAATATTACAAGTGAATTTAATGAGCTTGCAATGATTTCCTATTAAATTTATAAAATTTAAAAACTAATTGTATGTATGTATGTCTATCTTTTGGCATGTTTAAGAACAATATCTAATTTTCTTACATGTTCCAAATTTGCTTAGTTATCTTACTTAATGACGATTTTTTATCATGGGCATTTCATAGTCATCAAATTTGAACAAATAAGAAGTTTACATTGCGCTGAGCATAGTGTTTATGGAAAAATTTAAACATATTACTTCACATACACGATCTCATCGAATTGATAATAGTCCTTCAATTGAACAAAATTAGACAATCTGGAAGCTCGATACAAAAACTCTAAATCAAAATATGTTTCATTTTTCCTTGAAATTGAAGGCAGTTGCTATTGTAGCTAAGCCTTCCTCTTATTTTTATTTTCACAAAGTGGGACCTGGTACATCTTTGGTTTGGGGGGAAAGGTAGGTGTGTCTTCTTTTAGAGGGGTCGACCACTGAAAGGGTTGACCCTCTCTCTCTCTGTTTGCTGAATCATCATATGAAGATGCATTAGAATGTAAAAAACTCTGATTTTTGTTTATTTGCAAAACAATTGAAAACTTTAAAAAACACATTGACATAATAAAACTTATACTAAAAGATTAAAATAAAAAGTACATAAAAATTTGTTTTTGTAAAATCAAATTTAGAAATAATTAAAGGGTTATGATAACATTACAAAAATTAAAATTAAAATTAAAAATTAAAAATTAAAAACATATAAATAAATAAAAACATTACATAATAAACAAATCTTAAAATTATAAATTATAAATGAACTTGGAATCTTTTCAAAATTTTATGATTGCTGTGCTAACTTGTTTTCGTAAGTCACTTAGAAACCGGTTTTGACAAGAAGGGTTTCCATTTTCAAGTATAAAAGCATTTTATTTATTTTAAATTTTGAGTAAGCACATAATTTCATGTATTTTCAATGCTCTAACAAGTTCATTGCACGGAAATACTAACCTTTTTCCTGCAGATTTAAAGACGAACGAATGACGTGTAGAAATAATTTCTAGAATTGCAGAAAATTTCTAGAAAATGTTCCATTGAAAGCTTGAAGGAGTTGAGTTTCCACTATGTATATCATGACATTTTTCTGTTACAAAGAATCCTTCCAGAAACCATTTACGCCATGTCATGATTACTTACCATTCCAATCTTATCCATCATCTATGTCAGAGTCTAAATTTTCACTGCCTTATACATCATGATTTCCCGCATGTCTACTTTTCTGAGTCGCACATATTTTCCTCATTTTCAATTTATCTTTTTTATTATGAATAAAACCATTCATCTTCCTTTCCATGACTACATTGCTTTATTATCCCTTCCATAAAAATTGTTTGACCCACATATCTTTCATCTATAGTCCTACCACTCATTATGTACAACTCGTGTTGACTGATGTGGGATTCCTTAAGGCCCACCTTTCAACAAGTCTTGCCCCATAGACCTCAGCACCTTATCTAGGATAGAGACTAGAGTTCATTTTTAGTACCTTGATGCTTGCATGCCTTAATGGCAAGTTCTCTCACTGACAATCATGGGAATACATCAATGTCCCTTGATCGTTAGATCTTGCAAGTGGTTCGACATCAGCTCATTTATTCTCACTTTTCACGATGTACTTAGGTACCTTGGCACTCATTGCTATCAATGGTGATATTGCCTAGCATTGGTTAACGACATCCATCAGTGGTCGATAATCCAATGACTTATTTCCATGATCGGCATCAACACATTTATTCGCATGGTAAGAATTGTACCCTCGGGTTTTGTAGCAAGAGAGGACTATATTCTTTTCATGACATCATCAGCAGTTTTACAACAGCATACTTCGACCATATGAGAGTACCATAGTTCTACTTTCAACTCTCATATTTTACTTCATCTAACCAAGCAACAGTTTAGATCCTTCACTTCACATTCTATGATTCAACAGCAGCAGCCACATTCCTATTGTATAGTTCATCAAATTTTTGGGTAAGTGGAGGTATGTTGTTTTCTAAATCTTTAACCATATAATTCCTTAAATGCTAGAAAATGAATGAATTTGGAAAATTCCCTCACTACATTCCCTTTTGTCCTTTTCATAAACCTAATACATCTTAAGTTGCGGGGGGGGACTATTAATTACCATTCTACATATCCATCATCTCATTTACCCTTAATCAACATGTCTTTTCCAAACTATGCTTTGTTACACATTGCTATATATATTGGCATGATTCATAATATGAAGAAAAGAATTCTAATATACATTGATGGTTCATCATTTCTAATGCATGTGTACTTTTAAATATTATGTATTGCAGCAAAAAGAAAAAAAATATAAAACATAAAACGAGCAAATGTTGTTAACACAAGAACCAATATTTGTTATACTTATGGTTGTCACACAAGAACCAACCATAAGGAATATTGCTACCATTCATGCATTTCAAATCCTGAAATGATTTGTTGTTACATACCATCATCATGTGAAGCCCAGCTACAAAAACAAAAGTTTTAAAGAGAATCAATGCATAGTTGCATGAGGACATGCAACCGGTCAAGTTGGGGGGAATGTTGAGCAGCAAAAAGACCAAATTTTATTTACCTTTTACATACCATTTGTCACCTTATTCCTATCTTATCCTTCCATAAAACCATTAATATTCACCACTTTCATAATAAATATGGGTTTATATTACCATTTTCCAAATCATTTATTTTTGAGTATTTTGAGTGAATTTGTGGTTAATTATTGAGAAAAATAACATATTTTCATTATACTTTAAAGTTGGATGATTTTGGTGATGCTTACAGGTATATTTGAAGACTTTAACAAGCTCAAAAGTGACCACCTAACCCCAGATTCGAATTTCATCTTCCAGATGTGAGCTCATTTCAAGGAGAAGATTATGGAAATGTGGAGAGAATATCTCATCCAATATTTGTTGAGGATTTGAAGGGATGAATTGTATATTTGTTGAGTATTTTGAGGGATAATTTGAGAGAATAGTGGATCTATAATTATGATTAGTTATCTTGAATTCATGTATAAATAGGAGGGCTCTCTCCTCATTTTGGTTAGAGGCCTCTCTAGTGGTTGGTAGTAGAGAACTGGTTCATCTTTTTAGATAGTCATGGATTTGATCCTGTTGTAATAGATCCCATATTTTAGAATAAATAGTTTGATATTTTCATATTTTGATGCCTTGGTTATGAATTAGTTGTATTGATTTTATGTGAGCTCACAAGTTAATGTTAATTGCTTTATGTCAATTTATTTCATGCAATCTTATGTTTTCTGCAATTGGATTTATTACATGAAATTTTTTGTTTTCATAAACTAGATTCAATTTCAGTTGCATGTATTATTTAATATCATATTAATTTTAGTGACACTCTGCCCCTGCATATATTTTATATGTACCTCATAAGTTTACGCTCTCTCCGGGTTGACAATTAAATCGTTGGAATTCTGTTATAAATTGTCTAATATTTTCCCCAACAAAAGCAAACTTCCAAGAGGATTTGATGAGAAAAATATCTTTCATAGGTGGTCTTGGTGGAGGAAATCCACACAGTTGTATGGCCCTCTTGTACCCTTTGACCAGTGGCAGAGATTTGATCCATTGGAAGTGTTCACATGGACCTTTTGGTTGGAATGTCAATACCTTCTTAGGTTGGATGAGGGGACATTTATTTGCATTTCCTCCTTACATACTTGGATATAATTGTGATGCCTCATCTTATTGTGACTGATTTTGGAATCCTTGTTGGTTGTGTGATTCCTATACTCATTGGGGTTGGACATGGGACTCACACCTATGTCATTGTAGCAACATAATTGTAAGATCCAATGTTGATGTGAATCAGTTGAGGAAATAGGATCTGAGCATACTTTTGTCTGAGGAGTTATGTTGGAAGGAATTCTCACTGAATTTTCTTCATGAATCTGCATAACTCATCTACACGCCAAAGTTTATCCATTACCAACTAACTAACTTTGCGCATTGAATTTTCTGTCTACAACTATTTGAGTCGAACTTGTTTTTTTAGGGAATGGTCATCTTTGTCTCCAACAAAAGCATTGTACAAGAATCAGGAATCAATATTTTATCACCTGCACCCATTATGGAACAAAATATAGAAGTTTTCTTGTAGCCGATGCTAGCCACAGAACCTGCTGAACTACCTATGCCATTTGTAGAATTTATTTTTCAGTTGGGGAAACCCGACACATCTAGGAAAAACAGTATGGTTGTGGAACTTGTAAAAATCAAAGCACAATAACTCCACGTGAGGTTGAAGTAACAGGATTAGGGTAGGAATTCATGTTTCCTTATTATGTTCCACCATGACTAGATGAGGCACCAAGGGTCACTATTTGCAAGAATGCCAAGTTTTAGCTTGTAACACCAGCCATACCAAAAGGAGTCCATGTGATGATGGACATATTGCGAATTTGAATAAAATTAGATTCATTGATCATGACCTATGTAAGTTCCTTGAACTTGGCATGAAGCAATATATGACTACTGTGTAAACTCCTTTGTAGTAAAATTTGAAAGCTAATACTCCCTCTTCTAAGGAAAGTGTAAAATATTTTGTAATAAACACGGTGTAAACTCTTTTGTAGTAACTTCGAAAGCTGATACTCCCTCTTATAAGGAAATTTTTTTCACAAATACAAGTTAGATCCAATTGCAAATCCACTAAACCTACCATCTAGTTAGATCACAACATCTCAAACCTCTAAGAATGTTGACCACCTATGAATATGAAGGAACATAACTCTGCATCATAAACAACTTTCCAAAATCCATCACCCCTTAATTCAACACCATGGGAGAAAATCACTAGACACCACAACATAAGTTTTTCAGGACATCCTACAAAGATAATCAAATCTCCATACAATACCAATACAAATGAATTGTATCTATGAAAATCACAAAGATAGAAAACTTTAGAAATCCATCCTTAATGAAATACCAAGATCATAGTATAATAAACAACCCATGTAGGGATATCATCAAATTTTTAACATCATAACATCTCTCACACACCTTAAAACCTTTGACAATCAACACACTAAACTAAGCTAGGTCAAGTATCTCTTTCTAAGAGAATTTTCAAGAAAGAGTATCATCAAGTTCAATTCCCTCTACCTAAGAAATTCCAACAACCCTATCCCTATAGTCAAAAACACTCTCATAATTTTCAATCCTAGAATCAATCTATAGGTTCTAAATCTATCGTCATGGCATCTCAACATGCATTCTCTACATATGCCTCCACAAAAAATAGATGGCCCTTATTTCCTATCCATGGAATGTACACATGCCACTTGATCAACAAGAAACCTATAAATACCACCCTCTCTCAACAAACTACAATCATTGATGGTGCACTATTTTCCTTCAAATGGAACTTTATACTATACATATATCATATAAATAATTCTCTCAAAACATTCTTATTAAAAATAGGAACAAATAGAACGTCGCTCAAATCAAGAACAACACCTAAGGAATTTAAAAGGAAATGGAGCCAACTCATCACATGTGATAAGTAGCATCATAACCAAGATCCACACTCACACCTCCCTCTTCCTCGGTAAAAATGGTTAATAATGACCTGTCACATGTCTCAAAACTCCAAGAAATGTAGGGTGGCACACCCAACAATATAAACAAATTCAAGCACCTAACCTAAGTACACAACAATTGGAATAACAAATCCCTCTTTCACCTCTAGAGTGATCCCAACCAAAAAAAACTATGATTCCATGTAGAAATGTTTTGAACTAGGGAAAATTAATGAGACTCCAGAAATTAGCATATGTGTGTCACCAATGCAAGAGTTGACCCCCCAATGAAATAGTTGACCCACCAATGCAGTAGTTGCATTCAAGGAAACTGAGCAAAACCCTAGTTTATGAAATAAATGCACAATGTAGCCAATGGGCCATGCAAACATGGTGAAGAGGGACCCCTAGATGTAGTCGCATTCCAAGAGACCAATGGATTCAGGGCTTCGTAGATATGACTTCTAGTTGTTGATTTATGTCCATTTGAAAGTCACCTCAAAATGTGGTTCAAGGACACTAGGTGACTTTCGATCCTGGAGCGAAAAAACAAACAGAGCAGCATAATTGCATGTCATCAGCTCGTACAGGTGTTTATGGACAAGGACAATATGGGAACACTACCAATAGTTGCACGATGGAGTTTTTTGCAGAGTTGACCCACCAATGCAAGAGTTTCATTCAAGGAAACTGAGCAAGACCCTAGTTTATGAAATCAATGCAAAATGTAGTCACTGGGCCCTGCAAACATGGTGGAGAGGTCCCCCTAGATGTAGTCGCATGCCAGGAGACCAATGAAGTCAACTGTTCATAAATCCAACCTTCAATTGTTGATTTATGTCCATTTGAAATTCACCTCAAAATGTGCTTCAGGGACACTTGGTGACTTTGGGTCCTAGAGCAAAAAACCAAATGGAGAAGCATAATTGCATTATGTTGGCTCCTTCATGTGTGTATGGGAAAGGACGATATGGGAACACTACCAATAGTTACACGATGGAGGTTTTTGTAGAGTTGACCCACCAATGCAAGAGTTGCACTCAAGGAAAATGAGAAAAACCCTACTTTATGAAACCAATGCACAATTTAGTCATCGGGCCATGTAAACATGGTGGAGAGGCCCCCCTAGATGTAGTCACATGCCAAGCGACCAACAGACTCTACGGTTCGTCGATCTGACATCCGGTTGACGATTTATGTCTAGTTGAAAGTTGTCTCAAAATGTGGTTTACAGACACTTGGTGACTTTCGCTCTTGGAGTGAAAAAAAAATGGAGCAGCATAATTGCATATCATTGGCTCCTACAGGTGTGTATGGGAAAGTCCTATATGAGAACACTACCAATAGTCGCATGGTGGATGCTTTTACAGATTTGACCCACCAATGCAAGAGTTGCAAGAGTTGACCCATGAATTTAATTAAATGTGGATTAATATAAAACAAATCCATTAAAAGTAAATTTCAACAAATCGAAAGCATGTTATTTTCTAAATTCTATTTGGTGGTGTCTAAAGACACCGTTAGTTCTTGAAACCTCCAATGTGCCATAGATCATGTTTTTATCCTAGACATACAAAAGGATAAACATTAGTACTCTCGTTAGAAAATAAAGAGAACCCAGTGAAATTGTGTCACACATTATTTATAGATAACTCACGTGAGGGTGTAGGATCGTGTTTATATTTTCTATTATAATGTGAATAGTAGGATGTCTGTGAATGGTATTGATCAATCATAGGTTAGTACATTGGGAATAAACTAAAGGCTAACTCATTGAAATTGTGCTTCAGCACACACTTTAAAGTTTAAATAATGCACCTGACAATCTAGCCACACTAGACAATCTAGAAACACCTGATAATGCACTCACTCGAGTAGGGCATCTGGATCATCTCCGTTGCTGATGGTTTCCATCAATATCTCATTCTCTAAATGAGGTATCAAGTATCATACATGTGACATGTTTTTGTTAGAAAGTGTGCGTAACTTGATGTTTATACCAACTACTAGGTTGGTGAAGTGGTATAAAATAGATCCTCGTCTATAATCCTGATATACATATGCACCCTTCCTTTTTTGTTGTGATACTAGTGTCAAGTAATCCCCTTTTAAAACCATCGACCTAGTTGGGAATTCAATATTTTCATCATCTGTAATAGGTTCGAGAATGGTTTGTTTCCCCTATAAGAAATGAGCCAACCAATAGTCAGAACCCCATTCATTATTTTTTGTGGAAACCACTACATTTATATAACTTGTGAAAGGAAATAGGTCGAGTTAACAATACATTTATTAAAAAAGGTCTTTCATGTAACATAAATAAAATTTCTTTAAATGTAAAGGCTTGTAGTGATTTAGGTACTATAAATTTACTTTTTTGTACACGCTTGTATGAGATCCGATATGTGATCATGTTCTATAGAAATATATGTTTGATCATCTTCCACTAGGTCTATTTCATTATCCCCCTTCAAATCTGTACCAAGTGTCACTCGATCGCATGTATCAACCGTATCTATATACTCACAATAATCTCATTCATCGATGCTACAAGAACCACAAAATCAAGCCTTCAATATTGTCCAAATTGGTAGGGACGAGTTGTAAGAGTTTTTAATTGAATGAAGCTGTCAAGTTTCATGAACTGTGTTCACCCGATGTGTGTTGGATCAGTACACATTTGTCACCTCCCAGAATATTCTACGCACTAGGTTTTTCCTTATTTCTTTTTCTTCCATTACAAATGCACACCATTTCACTATATATGCAGTGTCTCGAAGGCGAGAACCTGTAAAATTCATATCTTCCCTTATAAGGGAATTTTTTATGTATGCACTAGTGCCATCGTGCTATCCTTTTCCATGACCAGTTTCAAAGTAGTTCCATATATGTGGCACCTTGTATTTTATGTGAAACAAACATAACCATTGAAATACATGTGCATTCTTGAACTGTCCAGCAGAAACATAGGAGCAAATCAAATGACGACAAAATGGTATATCCATAGCTATCGCATGATCATAAAACAATTTAAAGCAATGTTGCACGTAATGGATGTCATGGGTTTGGTCGTCACTTACGTAGAAGTGAATTTCTTTCAATATCACATGTTTATATTCATTGCTATCTGGCCCATGTTGATAAGTGATATGGACCATTATGCTCACCTGCTCTGAGTGATAATACTGACTTTGTATTTCATTTTGTGGTGGTATGGTGTAATTAATTACAAAGTCAACCACTGATAGTATTGTTTCGAGGGGGGAGGTGTCTCAGCATATTCTGAATTGCTCATCTTGCCATTGTTCCATATCGACATGTTGAATGTGTTGAAGGATCTTTCCACTGAACTGTGAAATAAATTCACATACTTTCACCTGGTGAGAAACAAAAACAATGCTATAAAATAACATAAAAATATTTACATGAATATTAATTTATGTTAATAAACAATGTTATAAAACAAGATAAACAATATAGTCATTTAAATGAATATTATTTGTGTACATTGTCACCCGTGAAGTCACCAATTTAATCGTTATGTTTTCTTTCCCATCATCTATCTAATATGTCTCATACGAATAGTTCTGCTTCTCGACAATTGTATTCTCGAATGGTTGATCTTCACTCTCATGGATGCAATCATACCATAATGATATCCCACTACATTGGTTGCAAGAACCCTCTACACATTGTTTTAAGTATTATGTCTTCCCATCTTGCCTCAGAAACATTATGCTATGGATGAAATCTCTATATGACATTGGCGGTACTATACTTGAGCATTCCTGCACATGGTTAAGATGCAAAAAATGACGTATATGTGCAAATGTATGATAATATATATCAAACTCTATGTGGTACCTACAACAACAAGTGTTCCGCATGGTATTGATTCTAACATACCAAGGCTTGCATTTTTCAAAATATCTTTACCCAAGACTTAGCTCTACGTGGGAAATTTTTAACATCTCGAACAATTGAGTTTGTGTCATATCAAGATAATGTTTAACATGTGGTTCATTATTCATAGAACCCCTACAAAATTTTAATGCATCATTTATGTTAGAAGAAGGCCTAGTGTTATTGTGCCAAAATGTGTGCATTAGTCCCTTCACTACTTCGACTAACTTCATGTCTTTACGGGGAAACCTACTGCTAAATTCCCATAATGTTTCCATTTTTCCTTCTACATCAAGGATGTCTCTTCTTACTGAATATTTTTTAAGTGTCTTTGGATATAAAGGCACAAATTGTTAGATTTTTATCATTTAAGCAATATGATCTTAGGATCTTATCTGAGAGAATAACATGCACAACAATCAATCACAAGAGACAAGAGACACAAATATTTTCCTCAGGGAAACCATAAAGGAGAAAACCCCACAACTTCCTCAGAGATAGAATGAGCACCAATGGCAGCAGTAAAACCCAAAGATAGAAAATATGATCTCCAACAGTTGTTCTCTCTCTCACTTGTGTGAGCACTTCATCTCTAACTCATGCGCCCTAGTTGAGTGAGCGTGTATGACAAATAGAGAGTCTCAATCTCTATTTATACTAGTTTATGACTTTTACAATTACTTACCACGGCCAACATTTCTAGGAGAGTCTAATAACCCTAGTGCCCCTCAATTGTGGGGACTTTGGCCTCCGATCAACAAGGAGGGTTAACCTTAACTCAATTGTGGGGACTATTGCGCTGACTTACAATGGAGGGTTAACCTCAATGACTTTACATTAATTTATTATATTAATGACTCTCCTGATAGGAACATCAGGGTATAATGAAATACAAATGATTCTCCTGATAGGAACATCGGGGTATAATGAAATACAAATGATTCTCTCGATAGGAACATCGGGGTACAATATAAGATATACAATTGAATACATTCCGAAGTTACAATACATCAACACTCCCTCTTAACTAGGAAGTTACAAAGGATCTGCACTTACATCTGACCATGGGAGGCCAGCCTGCCACCATGTCAGAAAGGCTCTGCAGTTACATCTGACCATGGGAGGACTTGCCTACCACCATGTGAGAAAGGCTCCTGCACTTATATTTAACCATAGAAGGAACCAATACCACCATGTCAAAAAGGCTCTCGGACTCATCACCTCCTCTTGGAGGTGTTGCCGCCTTTCACACACCTGGGGGGGATGTGGCAGAAATATTCAAGCCACTCAGTGTGTCCCTAGGGGCAAGTCTTGAGTCAAGGTTGTCACCTTGTTCTTAACTCCTTCGTGTAGGCTCAAATCCTAACGAAGCCAAGGGGGGTAGAACCTATTAAGTTACTAAGGAAAATTACTTTAGTATGATGAGGTTAAATTGAGATAGTTGCTTAGGAGCTTGAAATTAACCATAAATAACCATAGATGACAAGATGAAAAATGAGCACAATAAAGCACAATGCTGACACACAATATATATATATATATATATCAAAAGATTTAAACACAGGACCAGTGCCTTAAAAATGGAGTCATAAAATAATCAAATGTACTTGCATATGCTTGGAGTGAATGTTTTGCAATTTCCTCTTGGTATGTTTTAAGTTAATATGGAATATGAGTGGATTAAATTAGGTGAAGGGGGACTCCAGATATACCCGAGGGGTACTTGGAGTATGTCCAAAAGTAAACCTTCACGGCTACCCACAAGAAATGGGTGGGTTGAATGGATTTTCTGAGACTGTGTTCATAATACACATGAATTTGTAACAGATATCGGTGCCCCGAGGTCACTATCCAGGAGTTCCCACTTCCTTTGGGTATTTTTGCACCGTTTACGGTTTGATCGAGGCATTGGATTTTCGCCTGATGGTGGTTAATTGGAGAAGGCGAATCCTATTTAATCTAGTCACTCACGTTGATTTTGATGAAGCTTGACTGATCAGATGAACTGCATCCAAGTGCAGAGCATACACACCAAATTCTCCTCAATTTTAGTAAATTTTAAAGGATGTGTTTTTAGAAAGAAAAACCCTCCAGGAACCTCTTTCAGTCCAAGTGGACCTCAATCGGGGAATCAAGGATGGGTTTGATTTTAAAATATTGTTTGCAGAAATTAATGAAAAGCATAAAAAAGGAAGAAAACCACATGTTTTCTAATTAGTCCTACCACGCATCTCTTTCCCCTTTCGGGTCAATCGGGAAGTCGTGGGGTAAGTATTAAAGTTACTTTGATACTGTAATATGGAATATATGATAAAGTAATCAAATTATATTATTTTGCATCAATGTAACTAATCTAGAGTGAAAATAAATAATAAAATGCAAAAAAATGCAAAAAGGACGTGGATCCCCCTAGGGGGGATGGGGAATGGGCTCGAAAGAGCCTATTCGGAGAATTTTTTTATTATCAGTTGTTAAAATATCAAAAAAATTATCTGAATCCTCTTATTTCTTATACAATATGAAACCAAGGCCTTACAAAATGTCAAAATTAAAGATTACAGTCAAAAAGGGAGACCCCTGGGGGGATTCAAATGGACCAAAATCCACTTTCTAACAGCAGATTCTCCTCTTTATTCTATGCCTGAAAAAAAAATTGAGCTTATTATAATTAAATATTCCCAAAATCACTTTGAAAATACCTTTGGGTCATCCTACTTTAAACCAAAAAAAACTAAGTTAAAACTAGTTAAAACGGTAAAAACAAAACCAAGGAAAGCAAGCTTTCCTTGGGGTCTTGGATTTCCTTTGGGGAATACAATGTGATATGCCCTAATTTATTTATTTTATCTTTTAAAACAAAAAAAAAAAATCTAATGCATTCAAACTACGGATTCTCTTTAAATTGCCATGCAAAACAGACGATTTCCCTAAACTAAATCTAGAATGCTTTATGAAACTTTTTAGGAATGAGATCTAGATTATGAGACTTGATACAATAGATATATGTTTTTTTTACTTTAATATAATATATCTGAATAATATCAAAGCTTTTAAACAAAGTAACCACGCAAAATTTTGATTTTTAGAAGGAGGAAGAGAGAGAAAGAGTGTTGGAAGCCTGGGAATGTTGAGTTTTGGAGTCTGCTTTGGTGGAACACCAAGGGAATATGTCCTCCAAAAGAACCTAAATATGAGGAATATGCAAACTATCTCAACCCCTTCTACAAGTGAGATCACCTGCAACTTAGAAATCCTTGCACAAATAGATGGTTAAAACATAGGTGCTACTGGAAAAAGACCATTAGAAAGCATGCAATTAAACTTAAAATACATGCAACTCCAAGAGATCTGAAACAAGAAAACAGTAAGAGAATAAATCAAACTAGAATTATATCTTACCCTAACAGGAGGGAGCTCTCTCCTTCAAGACCAACATTTAACCAGCAAAAAGCAAAGATCAATAATACAGATTATACCTCATAAGCACTTGAACAATCACCATCCACACATGAAAAGCATTACACCATAGATCTTGCCTCCAAAGCTTCTTTATTACAAAATAGTACACAATACAATAGCAACAGCTCCTCAATCCAGCTCTAGCTAGCTTGGAATAGGAAAACCGAGCTTTATTTATATCAAAAACTAGAGATCTGGCCCAGGGGGAATAATTCTTAAGGAGAGAGAGACTGCAGCTGTATGTGGAGTCAATCTAAGCTTGATCTAAGTCTCACTGAGTCTTATCTAAGTCTCACTGAGTCTTATCTAAGTCTCACTGAGTGTAACTGTCAATCAGAGAGCTAATCTAACTGACACCTCAACCTATTAACTGAAACATCCACCAAAACTCATCCAGATGGGCCCACACGTGTGGAGGAGAGAGAGAGGGTGTGATTCCCAAGATTGCATGTTGTGGTGCACTCCAAGTTCATCCCAGATCACCTCCTTTTGTCAAGGAATGGTTAGCTCCAATCAATATCAAGCCGATTAGACTAATTTTAGTCAAAACGAAGCAAATCCCACTGATTCTGAATTTTGGGTTTTCTCCATTATTTAATTAATTTATCAATTAAAATAATCAATATTTGATTTTTAGGGTTTTCTGACTTGAGTGATGGGAAAATCACTCAAAACTTAGGAAAAGTGGGTTTATGGGTTTACATGGTGATCTGAGCTTGAAAATGAGCATCCCCATGACTGAAACTGATTTCCGATCCCACTTTTATTACAAAACCAATTTTTCCATTTAGACTATTAAAAAATAGTCTAAGTTTTGGAAAAATTGAAACTTAAAAAATTTAAAAAAAATAAAACCTAGGGGGACTTAGACATGTTCATATGACTTGACCATAATTCCCAACATGTTTATACATTGACACATAGACTCTAATAACCTCACTATGCCTAAATGCCAAGCCGACCACCCCACATTTGGAGGTATTGAGTGAAAACCTTAGAAATTATCAGTCATTTATTCAACAACCAATAATAACTAAGGGAAAAAACACCTTGGGCTGATCGAATTGACAAATAAAGTCTAAGAGACCGAGTCTTTTATAGACACTATCATGCTAGACATTTGATTACAACTACCCTATGGGGTATGAACATGTGATATAGTAAACAAGCACTCTCCACAAGTAATTCTGAAGGTCTTCTGAAGTCCAAACAAATCATCTTTGTCCAGTTCCCCAGGCTCACTTGATAAAAACCACTAAGTACAACTTAGGTGGTAACAGGATGGAACCTCGTTCTGGAGAACACCAAGCTTATCCCTGAAGTACTCAAACTTCACTCTGGCCATTTCTAGCATAGAATCACATCAGGGTTGATTACATCCAAGGATAACCTCCGAGCTTCTCCAGTACCGATTACATTTGAGGACAACCTACAGGATCATTTACATCTAAGCCACCTATGAGCTTCACCAGGATTTTATGCTCAGACAATCTGTCTCACTGGCTATGCTAGAACTCCCTCTTTCGAGAGATATTGATTTGGATCACATACTAGATATTTGTTTCTCCACTTTTGGTTGTACTCAGTGCCATGCAGGACTGCTTCCTGCTAAACTAAGAGATCACACCTGACCTCATACTGAAAGCAGCACCCCAAAGTTCTCTTCCTATCAATAGCACTTCCTATCGAATCTGAATCCTCATAACCTTCTAGGTTAATATTCTGATTTGCCTCATACTTGAGCCCATAATCAACTGTACCCTTCAGGTCCCTCAAAATATGCTTTGCAGCAATAAGTGAACAAGTCTCAATGTGTTCACAACAAATCAAATATCTGGTCTCATGTTTGTGAGGTACATCAAGGAACAAATCATCTGACAATACATCGTGGCATCAACCGAATCTAATGAAGAACCACTCAATAGCTTTAGGTTCGGTGCCATAGGTGTGGTCATGGCCTTGCAGTCCATCATCTTGAACCTCTTCGTGATATCTACTGCATACTTCCCTTGTCCCAGGGATATTCCATACACCTCCATTCCTAGAAAGTAGTGCATCATATCCAAGTCCTTCATCTAGAACTCGGCAGCAAGTCTCCTTCTTGCAACTTTAACAGGTTCCTCTTTTCTGTTAAGAACAAGTCATCGACATATAACAAGAGAGTCACTGGTCTTCCACCTTCAACCTTGAAGAAAATGTTGGAATCCACTTTACTCTCAGTAAATCCTAGATCCATTAGTAAGTTGTCCATCATTTTTTATCATGTCGAACCTCAGTATCTTCTGCAGTCACTCCCTCTTAAGCGGAGCATCATTCTCCCTCTGCCTTTCATAGTCTATGCATTGAAACATTCTGTACTGGAGTGACAAGTAGCTTCCTTTGCTACTAATATTCTATGTATCCATCTAGGGTCACTAGATACCAAGATTCTCTATCTTGAACCTCTTCAAAAGTTCTTGTTGCACCCATCTGTGAGCTTGTCATCCTCTATAGGCTTTCATATTCAACCTTGTATCAAAGGCTAAGATCTTCATCACTCTAGGTGATATTCAAGATCCTCATGTATGTGTTATCCCATGGGTGTCTTCTGAGCTCTTACAAAGCCTTCTTTAAATTGCACACATGAGTATGTCTATCATGTGTCTTAACTTCCAATGGCTGCAAATGTCTCTTCGTAGTTTATGCCTTCTTTCCGCAAGAAGCCTCATGCTACGAATATTTCCTTGTATCCCAGGATGTTTCCATCTACTACATGCTGGATCTTGTAGATCTATATGGAATACATTACGAACTTCCCTTTAGGTCTCAATAATGCATCTGACACATCATTGTTCTTGAACTGGTATTCTCCTTCCCTTTCTTCTTGGCTACTTCTTCATAGCTGGAAGGCTCTGCATCAATGATGTCACTCAATAGTGTCACATAACTAGAGTGTCTCTCAGGCCTATTTCTTTCTTTGAAAGTATCATCATATTATTCTTCATCTTGGATTCTTTCTTGAACTGTCGTCACTTTTTCTTCGAAACAAGTCTCATCCTTCTTTTCTTGTAGACGATTGTATCCGATCTTTCCTACAAATCAAATGCACAAGTTGTATGATTAGAAACATTTCATAATGCATATTCATAATGGTAAATTCTTATGCATAAATATATAATCATGCAACTATTTTAGCCAATACAACATCCATCCATATCTCATAGAAACTTCCTAGATGCCTTCCATCTCTACCAGGACAACATTGAGATTTTGCACTAATCCAATATATCAGCAAAGAGGTTTCAATCTAGATAAGTAGAAATGGATAGTTGTATAGCGCCATGAGCTACTTACCCATCACATGCATATTAGTAGTATACTGTCTTTAATGCAAACATTGTATCATGCATAACACATCAACTGAATATAAACAAATGCATAACAAAACAATATCATGAAATGACAATTGAATACTTATCTTTATTTGTTTCGTGGCTAGACTCCTTCTTTTAGCTTCATCATCTTCTTCATTCACAACAACATCATTTCTTATCCAAATGCTTAAGATCGATAAGAGGTTCTTCAAGAATTGAGTTCTTCATATTCCTCATCACTTGAGGTATAGTCTTTGAATTGTGAAATCTTGATCTTCAGTTTCTCCCATCTTCTTTTCTCTTATTATGAGTCGAGCTTCTTCTTATGTGTGCTCTTCCCAGAGTCTGCTCAAATTAATCACTTCCTTCTGGTACAAATTCCTTGAATGAATGAATCTCATGATCTTGGAAGGCCATTCAAGGTGGTTATCACAACTTCTGGATTATCCACTTCTTATTCTACTGCTTCAAGTTGTTCTTTTATTTGAGAGACCCTTGTAAAGTATGACTGTATGCTCTCTGCATTCTTCAACTGGTTTCTCAAAGTCATCTTTTGATTTATGTTCTTCCCTTCAAATAGCTTGGTCAAGGAATCAAAACATATCTTTAGGTTTCTTTAGGGAAGAAACTTGTGGTATAAGGTGATCCTTGATTCAATAATCAATGATCTTCTTGGCCTTGACCAAGTTATTCTTGTGTAAGGCTTTAGCCTCATCTCCCTCTGGAATTGGAACCTCTCTACTTATGTAGGTGTCCAATTCATTTCCTAGTGAGATCCTATACTTCCATGCTTGGATTTTGTTAGTATCACCAAGCTTTTCATCAAGCTAGTGTGATTAGTCATTTTGAAATGAGAACCTCAACTGTAAATAACAAAATATTAGATATTACCGATTTGAGGTGTCTGCCCTCTCTCCGGAGCTGGCTGATCTAGGGTTTGTTAGAGAGACCCTAATTTTAAAAACTTGGAATCTTTTAGATATTATTGGATAGAAAGATATACCTCTTTAAGGATATCTTTCCAATGTACTCCTTTTCTAAAAATAGTGGACGAAAGCTCCCAGAATAGGAAGCCCTAGTTTACAAATTTCTTCTGCAGAAATTCCTGATACTGTTCCTGTGGTATCTCCAAAATTACTACTCCTCTGTGTCTAAAATTTTGTACTCAGGTAATCTCATCTATATTATTTCCAACACCATAGATTTTACCAAAATTGGTTTAACCAATTGGGACTTATGAGCGTTCTCCCAAGGTTACTTATTTCAGGATTATTTAGCATAGCGAAGTTTTACGGACTGCCACGTGTCACTGTTTCACCTTTAGTGTCTGAAACTTTTAACAAAGAAATTAAAGTCTATGTTGTATCTGGAACATCTTGAGAAATTTCATTTGGACATTTGTATCCCAAGATATAGTGATTCTCCCTAGGTTTCTTGTTTAGGGATGAATCCTGGAAGAGGCTGGAACCTTGATTTGGAAGGAATATAGCGAATCTAAGGTTGAAATTTTTATACATGATACATCAGGATTTTATCTTCGGCTTGTGAAATTTTAGGCCCCTAAGACTTCTTCAATCCTAATATATAGCAAATGTACCAAAACTAACCATTTTAGTATTTTATTTTTTTCAGGCCCAGGGTCAAACTAGGGTTTGACTTTCTCAGAGTTTTACCCAACCAAAAATATTGACCTTGGTCTCTAAAATTCGATTTTTATGAGGAGAGAAATCCTATGTCAGGCTCACTCAAAAATTCATCTTCTATAAAAAGCCCTAATTTTTCGCAGCAAAAACTGAAAATGCCCGGAATCAAATTATGCTTCGATAAAAAGATGCGCCCTTCAATGGAGAGTTATCCTAGCCTCCTTTTGCTGATGGATTGTGGAGAGAGACCCAAAAAGTAAGAACCCTAGCTTTCATAGCTGCACAGTTTCTTCTTCTCAGGTTATCTCTGATACCGTGTTAGATTTTTATCATTTAGACAATATGATCTTAGGATCTTATCTAAGAGAATAACATGCACAACAATCAATCACAAGAGACAAGAGACAAAAATATTTTTCTTGGGGAAACCATAAAGGAGAAAACCCTGAAACTTCCTCAGAGATAGGATGAGCACCAATGGTAGCAATAAAACCCACAGACAAAAAAGATGATCTCCAAAAGTTGTTCTCTCTCTCACTTGTGTGAACACTTCATCTCTCACTCATGCGCCCTAGTTGAGTGAGTGTGTATGACAAATAGAGAGTCTCACTCTCTATTTATAATAGTTTCTGACTTTTACAATTACTTACCAAAGCTGACATCTCTAGGAGATTCTAATAACCCTAGTGCCCCTCAACTATGGGGACTTTTCCCTCCAATCAACAAGGAGGGTTAACCTTAACTCAATTGTGGGGACTATTGCCCCGACTTAAACTAGAGGGCTAACCTCGATGACTTTAATTGACTTTATTATATTAATGACTCTCCCAATAGAAACATCGGGGTATAATGAAATGCAAATGATTTTCTTGATAGGAACATTGGGGTACAATATAATATATACAAGTGAATACATTCTGAAGTTACAAATACACCAACACAAATTGTGATATGCATTTAAGTAAATGACATTATCTTATGGACCTACTTACAATTGATTCATCCAAGACGTTGCGAGCCACACTACAGTCCTTTGAATGAGTATTTTTACCAATTGATGTGAATCCAACAACAAGAGATTTAACAATGTGATTACTTGATTCGATATTCTTCAATGTTCTTATGCCTAAATTTCTGCTAATAGTTTCCATACACCTATTGTAGTGGGGATTTCTCCTTGCTATAGGGGCAGGAATGGCTCCCTTCCGTCTATAGGACGGAAGGGTAGGTTCCTACATGTGCAAAATGCAGAAAAGAAACTAAAAAAAAGGAAAGGAAATGACAGAAATAAAATGGTCGTGAGCCCCTCTGCAAACAAGGTTAGGGCTTCGCCTTGGCTACCTGCAAACAACTATTAAGCTACAATAAACCTGCAAAACATGTTAGAGATCAAACCTGCAAAAAAATAATGGTCAGAAAACAACTAAACTAACAAATAAAACACATAAACAAAACTAGATTATACCTCTTCTTTGGTGAAATGGGCCACCATGCCCTGGCTGGAAGAAGCACCTCCCTATCTCACTTAGCAATGGAGGAGAAATGGATTAATGGGGAAGATGAGTGGAAGAGAGCGGGGATGTGGGTGGTTTGACAGGCAAATAGGTCTCAAGGAATCCACGGGCAGCATAACAATATGCAAGAGAGGATTTGTTTGAGAGTGACACCCCACCCTCCTTTTATAGCTTTTTTGGGGACTTTTAGGGTTTTAAGCCCTTGGTCAGGGCTTTAGCCCCTTTTTTGGGCTTTTATCCCCTTCCACACTAACTTTAACTCCTTTTAGGCTTTTAGGCTCCTTTGAGAGGTTTTAGCCCCTTTTTGGAGGCTTTATCCCCTAGGAGAGTTATTTAGGCTCCTTTTTGGGGGTTTTAAGCCCTTTTACTCATTTTTAAGCCTTTGTGAGGCTGTGGGGGTCTAATGGGGTGTTACGAAGGTCGTGTATGGGTGTCCTTGGGTGGTGTAGGCCATGTAGAGCTGAGAGAGGGATTTTTTGAGTTAACATATTGCCCCCTGATGTGTGAGGGCAGGAGATCATCGTATGGCTGACGGACATCATAGGATTTGCTGCGTAGAGGTGGTGCTTCCGAGGCTGGGGCATGGTGGCTTTTGGTTTTTGTATTAATATGGTTCCCATCAATGGGTGAGATACAAATAATTTGTGACATGTATATGGACAACGCAGGCATCCCCATGCTCGTGACAATGTCAAAAGAATAATTTGATCTATGCTCTAAAATACAAGAGCCGATCATTTACAACTAATGATACAATAATGTGAGGTTGAATACAATACTAATATAGTACATTGGACCCATGGCATTCTCTGGAATGCTATATCTTCATGACTGACGGCCTACTGGATCTAGGATGGTACATATCTGTATGGACTTGTTGATTGAGATTCAGAGTCTCTGTGGTACAAGTATGCTGCATCAATCATAAATCTATGTAGAAGCATTGTTGGGGCTTCTGAACACTTTCTCCAATGCTATCCAGAAATCATAAGGGACATAACCTGTTTAGGTCCCTCGAATAGACTCATCAATGTGCTAGAGTCAGGTGACATCTGGGGTCTTTAACCAAATACTGCATGGACCAAACCCTGTACGAATATCAACGGTGTGATGATGTAGTTGGAGTCAAGCACATGAGAAACAACCATCCCGAGAGGCACTAAGGACTCCTCTCAAGTGGTTCAAGGAACTCATCAATGCGATCAATGAAACCAGGATACAGGGACCTCTAGGTCTATCCTCTGGAATATGTGAGTTGTCATCGACAGAGGGAGACATGCCCCTAGTCAAGGCAATGGTGTTTCCTTGACCAGAAGCGCGAGGGAAATAACCGAAAAGGTGTGAGACAATCTACGGACTGACCAATTGAATGGGGGAGGGGAGAGGGGGAGGGAAATAATTGAACATGGGCAGGGGGAGTGTGGTAGACTCAAACTTCCTTTGTTCAGAGTATGACAGTAGGGTGAACCAGGCAGAAAATGAAACTGACTCATGGGAATGGGATCATAGCTGTAATACCGAGAATGTTACTACAGATGGGAAATACTTGGAGGAGGTGGACACTTTTGATATTGATGGGATCCAAGGAAGACACATTGTAGAGTACTCTAAAAAAAGGTGACCCAAAGGGGGAATGCTGCCAATTGTTTTTTGTGGAGTGGTGTCTAGGGACACCATTATGGTACGATCTTGTGGATTTTTGGCGAGCCCGAGAAAGTAAATGCTCGATGGTGCTTTCAATTTTAGAGAGCCTGGAAGCACGAAGAAGACTCCAGTGGGGGCTCTTTTTCATTGGTAGTCTCCTGTGCTTGAAAAAGGATAAAAGTATACATAGGAGAACTTGCCCATCCTGTAGGGGATGAGAGACTTCTTTACCATTGGTAGTCCAATCAGGCTGGGAAAGGTTAAACCTATACTGACTGGACGGTCATTCAAATACTTTTACGAGCATGAACGAAACCAAGTCTGCTCGACAATCTTTTCTTGATCAGAAGGCTGGAAAAGAGCTTAACGACAACCTGTGGTGAGATTTTTCGTAAAGTGTGGCCCCTCTGCCTGAGAAAGTATAAAAGTATGTAGAGGGGAACAATCTTGGCTTGAATGTGCCAAGGGGGTCCTTTTCATTTGATGGTCTACATGGTCCGCAAAAGGAGGTAAATGAGACGATGTAGACTCCCTTTCCTATACTTTAGCAAGCGGGAAAGGAAGCAGTTGTGCTCTACTATCTTTTCATTGTTTTTAGGATTCATAAAAGAGCTTAAACGAAACTCCAGTATGGTCAACTGATTGCGGTGGCATAGGCGGTGCCCCATGTCGGGACAGTGGATAGTGGTCCAAAGTTCATCTGCGCAGTATGGACGGAGCAGAAGGCTCTCAAACATACCAATACATGCGCAAGATAAATCACGACAAAGGCTCACGAGTCGGTGTGGTAGAGGCATGCAAACTGAGGTGGCTCTCAGACAGAGGTCAAGAGAGCTATGTGTGAGTTGTGGTGGATGGACTTGACTACATGTGATGTGAGTGCAAGTCTGGGGAAGTTATATGCCAAATACGTATAAGAAAAATAAATTGTTTTGTGGACAATGGTCCAAGGGTCCGCATAAGGTGCAGTGGATAAAGAAGACAACTATGTGTTAAAATACAAAACAAGAAGAAAAATGGTAACCCTTAATGAGCGGTGGCCTGATAACTCGCACGAGAAGCTGTAGGAAAGAGTGATACAAGTACAGGTCCGCAGACACTTGCATTGTCATGCGGTGGCTTGTAAATCGAGGTAGCTTCTGGGAAATGGTCCTGAAATGTATTTTTTAAACATGAGATTGTGGTCTCATAAGGGGATAGAGGGCGGAATATTGAAACCAGTGGTGCGAACGGAATCTCAAACGGAGTCCGTATGGTCCTGTTATGTCGATCAGAAGAAATTAGGTCAAATGGGGCCTATATAAGGGTGGGGTCCACTTGGTGAGGTGTCATTGTCACTGTTCACTATGGAGTTGGAGAGGTGGGCCCTAAATCTTCATTTGTTGATTTCTCTTGATCCAACCGATGGTTTCAAGTTTCATGACTTGCAAGTAAGAGCTCTCGTTGAATCTCATCTTTTTAGTGGTTTACATTCTGCATTTGGTCGCCCGGAGGTCTTCCATGAGCATTTTGGGGTTTCATGGAGCCAAGTCACACCTTTAGAAGGAAAAGGAGAGACCTAGTCGCATCTATGGGGCATTTTTGAGCGACCTAGTCTCTCATTTTTCCCAAACAAGTGCGACTTGGCCTCTGAGGGGTGCTTTTTTATGAGAGTTGTGGTTGACATCAGGGTTTTTGCTTGTGCAAGATGGATGAGATCAAGTGGTGAGAGAGAGACTGCAAAGACCTTCGGGAGGCATCATTATGAGATAGGAATGTGAGAGATACACTAGCCTGTTGCGAATTGCTTAAGTTCATGAGGATACCCCTCATGAAGAGCTTGAGTTTGATGCTGCAAACACTGGTGAGTTTTTGGGATGTTGATGAGGAGGCATTCCTCTTTCAAGGCCACCGGATTGAGATTATGCTGGTGGATGTCTACTTTCTGACTGGGCTCCCTATGTTGGGAGTTGTGGGTGACTTGACACTGGTGTTGTCTCAAGGGGAGACACTAGAGGAGCTGTGTGATAGAAACTGTTATGCTATGGCATATGTGTGTGGCTCCTATATCCTGATGTGTGAAATCGAGGATCTGTCGACGTGGGTGGTGACGACATTACTGTTGTGCATCTTGGGTTCCACGGGGAGCCACAAGATCTCTGGAGGGCAGCTTCAGCTAGTAGAGCGTGCTATAGGGGGCACGCACTATGGATGGGGCCAGATGTCTCTTCAAGCTGTTTGGCGGTAGCTGAACAAGTCGAAGAAATCTGGAGCAGGATTTTGTTTTGGCTCCTTCCTGTGTGCTTTCTTCTGCATCTGCACTGGGCTGTGCAAGATAGTGGTCCACGGGAGCCACGGATGTACCAGTGGTGCCATATGATGATCCGAGAGCGTGGCGGCAAAGTGGGACACTTTTTTACTGAGGAGCTGTTAGAGCAGTGGCGACAGCTTCCAATGGTGATCAAGGAGTACCCATACGTGGGTATGGACTATCATGGGGACCTCAAGATGCCCTGACCTCCCGGCCAGGTGCGGAGACTAGCTTGTATGTATATGTGATGTTTTTGTGTTCATATTTATACATAGTGTAGTTTGAGCTGGTTGATAGTTGTATGTGTGATATGTGTGGACTGATGGTGTCCTTATTTGTATATGCATATATTGGTCCTCACCCACCGCCCGGGCATCGGAGGTGGGTAGTTACCATAGCTCCTATGGCGGTTCCTGCTGGGAACCCTCGTAGGCAACGGCAGGAGATGGATGACCTGTTGCCGCATCTGTAGGGGCTTGCTATTGGAATGTTTGATTACAGGTGGCAGCATCTGAGCAGCAATTTGATCACTGCTATTCATAGTTTTTCTCATGAGTGGACTATTGTGATGAGTACGATGGCTATGGCCTGTGAGAAAGTTCGTCGGGCGGCAAGAGGTGATCTTCCTACGGAGGATGAGTCTTCTGAGGAATATGACAATACTGAGTCAAATGATGAGTCTGAGTCAGATTAGCAGCCTAGTGGGGCTGTCCCTAGTGCGTTGGTGCACTTAGGAGTTTTTGTTTTGTTATGTATATCCTGCTGAGAAAGCATATGTGGCTTCTCATTTTGTATTGGACATGTTTTGGACATGCGACTGATCGATTTATATATATATTTTTGACTCACGTGGATGCGCTTTTATAGTTTTATTATGTGAGTATTTTTATGATGATGTGAAATGAAAATAACTATATGATGTATTATTACACTTGTGTGTGTATTTTTGCGTATGATTATGCATGATGTTATGGTTGTATGCTCCCTATATGCGATTATGAATATGCCAGTTTAGAATATCATTAGTCGTTTGGTCTGTGACACTATTGAGGTTTCTAGGAACATGTGTGAATGTGATGGATTCAAATGTTCTAACCATCTGTTTAGTGCGCAGGAAATTTCTAAAGAGTCAAGGATCACGTACCTGATAGTAGTTGTTCAACTGAGAAACAAGCAGCTGGGATTCTAAGAAGACATCAAGATGGTGAATGCCTAAATGAAGAGTGGAAACCAAGAGGCCATTGACACCATCGTATTCAGCCTGGTTGTTGGTCATAGTGCCCATGCATATTCTGTCGATGTGGATCAACTTGTGCGATGGGGAGTAGATGACCCATGCAGCTGAGGCAAGGTTTGGAGACCATCTGCTTGCTCCATCAGCGAATCCCGTATACTAGTTTGAGGTGTAATCCATCTAGAGCAATGAGGGGAAACGATAGATAAGACTCACTTTTGAAAAATGTGTAAAACAAAAAAGGAGAAAGACTATAATACAAGTTGTACTGCTGTCACTCAAATGGGGGAAAATTGTTTGGAATTTCTATGGATCAGCGGTCATTCCTTTGTGTGACACGATGAATCCTTGTAGACGGCCCGTTGGGACAAAGAAAACACACTTGAAAGGGTTCAAGCGGATTCCGTACTTGCAACATCGTAGGAAGACTTGTCGTAGGTCGTCTATGTGTTGTGTTTGCTTCTGCAACCGCGCAATGAGGTTGTCTAGACAAACCAACATGATGTGAATGAGGTCGCGGAAGCAGTGTGTCATGGCGCGCTAGAAAGTGGATCCAGCATTTTTCAGGCCAAAGGGCATGACTCGATACGCGAATGTGCCCCATGGGGTTGTGAATGCCATCTTATAACAGTATTCTTTCTAGATTTGGATTTGGTTAAAGCCGAAAAATCCGTCCATGAAGGAAAAGGCCTCATGTACGGTGCATGCATTGATAATCTGGTCCATGAAGGGTGTTGGGAAGTTGTCTTTGGGACACACCCCATTTAGGTCGTGAAAGTCTATGCAAACGTGAATGGTACCCTGTTTTTTATTCATGGGAACGGGATTAGAAACCCAAGTGGTGTAGGCAATGGGGTAGATGAAGCCAGCTATGCGCAGCTTCTCTATCTCGGCTTTCACCACGACCACTTTGGAAGGGTGAATCAGCCATTGCTTTTGGCGAACTGAGACCACATCAGGCCATGTGTCGATGTGGTGTTCCATGATGGATGGATCTAAGCTAGGCATTTCAATGTAAGACCAACGAAGATGTCATGGAATTCTTGGAAGAGAGCTTTGTAGGTAGCAACCTCTTCCGGGGAGCACGATGCCTCCAGCATGATTTCTTCAACAATATCAGGATTGGTTGAGATGTTGATTTTGATGGTGGGTGAGATGTTGGCCATGTTCCCTTCTTCGAAGGCGTCTGGTGTCAGGATGGGGTTCTTGAACTAGTTGACTTTCCATGGATGAAATATTTGGTTTCCACGGAAAACTGGTCAAATTGCAACACAAGTTATTCAGGGAGGAAGAACAAGTGCATGTCATCCCACGGGTATTCCAGGGTGGTTAAAGCTTCAAGTATCTCCTCATCATTGCGGAAGCAACAAAGAGACAAGTCTGATGGACCGTCGTTGGAGGTGGAGATAAGCAGGTCAGTTGAACAGGACATCATGTAAATGGACATGGTGTCTGAAGAAGGCGGTGGGGGGTGAACTTCATTGATCAAAGTGATCTCAGACTCAAGGGAATGTTGACAGACATCGGCTAAGGCGATTTGAAATTCAGGCAAGTCTTGGAAATGGTGAGAATAGTCTCCATACAATATGCAAAGGGCACAAGCATGGTTTGTTCTCAATGTCTTATTTATGACTATCGATGCGGTCGGGACTTCGACCATGAGGATGTTTTCATTTGTATCCATGGCATCCAAATGTGCACAGATCATTGGGATTTCAAGGCAATTCTCAATTGGGTGGACCTATTGCTCGCAAATGGTGCAAGGCGAGACTTGTCGCGGCTCTGCAGTAGGTTTCGAATTCTTGCCCCTAGCCCTTTTAGGGTGGGGCGGTGTGGGTGCGGGTGTGGCGGTTGGATTTTGCGGGCCGAGTGGAGGCTGAGACTCGACCGCAATGGGTTGCACCGGGGTTAAAACAACCTAGGGAGTTGGTGGTTGAGCTGGTGGATCGAGATACCATACCAGAATTCCCAATGTGAAGTTAGGTAGGCTTAAGGTGGCCATTACCAGCTTGCTCATGACCCCAGGTGGGGGAAAGAGGAAGGGAATCATATGGACTAGCGATGAGCCCAGATAACTCCCTACTGGTTGCATGTGAGGATGCGGTTGTGGTTGCAGCTATGCAAAACGCTACTAATATGAATGATGTTGCGGCTACGGATGGTGTTGGGGTTGGGGTTGGGGCTGCGACTGTGCTTGTTTTTTGGGTGCAGCGGCGCTGGATGAGACCATGCACAAGTCCGCAGTCTCATTTTGTGTCAATGGTGGTGACACTAAAGGAAAATGAACCATCATGGTGGTATCGGCAAACAACCCAAGACCCACATTCAATAATGGGGAGGCTGGTGTGTTGTCAACCATGGTGTTGATTGCAGGGAAGACACTGGCGTGTGTGGTTGCCCCTTGTGGCTTAATGGTGGTGATGGTAGGGATAACGTTGGCGGGTGTCGTTAACCCTTGCGGATCACGATAAATGAGTTGATCAACCGTCACGATCTTCCCTTCGTGAGGGAACATCATGAGACGAAAGATAGTCGATGAGACAGCTCTCATGGAGTACATATAACTTCTTCCGAGGAGAAGGTTATAGTCTAGTTGAGCGTTGAAAACCTCTATGTCGATCAGTACTGTATTCCCAGCTAATGTGATGGGGACATGGGGGAGGATTCCTTAGGCTTTAGTGGGATGGCCATCATAATCTCGTAGAGTTGTGGAGGATGGTTGTAGAATTGGGGATCCAAGTTTCTGCCAAACCAGGGTGGACATAACACACGTGGATGCCCCCTCATCCACTATGCACCGGTGCACGACCAAATTTTGAATAGACACCAGGATTTGGAAGGCAATGGTGGATGGCATGCACGGTTATCCATTCTCCATGTCGAATGTGATCAACTTGGAGACGGAGGGGTCTACGGCCCCAAGGGTGGCTAGTAACGCTTTTCACTGCATTGGGCACATTTTGAGTACCTCCAGAGCGGATATGGCCGTTGGTGTTTGGGCCAAATCGTCCACAATGCTATAGCTGACAGCAGCTCTAGTTGTGGTGTTGTTGGCCACTCGATGTTGAGGGGGCGGGGGAATGGGGGTAACTGAAGAGGTAGGTTGATTGTTTTGGATATAGATGTTGTTGATGTGTTAGAAGGTTTGGTGGTGGTACCGTACTAATTCCGTCTAGTTTGTAGGTTAACTTCTTCAGTCGTCATGGCTAGCAGGTGGTGGACACCTGTTTCTGTCATGGGAGGTGCCCCCGGAGCGTTGGGATTGGCCTAGGGAGGGGGTTCGGTTTCCACCAACCCTTGGACTGGTAGTGGGTTTTGCAGCACCATGGGGGGCAGTCCTTATGGTACCGGGTTGGGTTGGGCTTGGTTCGTAGCATTGGTGGCCTATTGGGCCTCGTTCTGAATGCCCTGCTTAGCTTGACCCATGGGAGGAAACTCGAATGTGTAGTGGCCATAGACCTCACAGAGTGTACATGGTTGGTTTGTGTGGAATGGGGCATTGCATCTTGGTGCATTTTGTCGTGGGAGGTTTTGGGCGGGTCGATTTGTCGTGGCATTGTTGTGAGGGTTTGGTTGTTGACCGCCTCCCTGCGGTTGGTTATTGCCTTGGTTCCGGGGTCGATTATTTCTAGCTTGTCCTTATTGATTGTTGGGGGCAGGCTGTTTGGGAGGGTTTTGTTGTGCGAACACTTGTCCCAATAGAGCAGGTCGAGCAGGGGTGGGGGCTTGCACTGGCGGTGCATAGTATATTTGTGGTGGTGGCGATGCCACAAATGTGGGAATTCGCCCCACGTACTGCTGTGTTGGCCAAGCCATGGCCTGAGCCTACTGCGGTGGCGTAGGTTGTGTGTAGGAAGTTGTTGCTTCGGACTGGGGCATCGTTCTGGCATAGTCTAGAGTTTGGTTCTAGTAAGCAACACTAGCAGTATTGCTTGGTTGTGGTGGAGCTACAGGTGGTGTCAGACGGTGTTGTGGCTATTGGGAGACTAATCCTATGATGCCATGTGCAGCATGGGATGCCCCTGATGCATCTCAGTAGGAGGTAGCCGGACGAGGAGTGTCTGGAATGATGGTGTACTGGTATCTAGACTGGGCGTAGATCAAGTCAAATTGTTGGACTTTTAGTATGGCCTCCTCTTCAGATTGAGGACATTCGCATGCGACGTCCTTTGCTATGGGTGGGAGCAAGGTTTTGAGAAACCAATCCAGGAAGATCATGTTGTCAAGTTGGATTTTGCACAAACTATGACGTTGCTGCCACTCATGGATGTGGTCGGTTATATGTGTCGCAATGCTCTAGTGGTAGGATAACATGATCTCCACCCCTTCGTCATATCTGATAGGGAGTTGGAAATACTGTAGGAACATAAAAGCTAAGGAATTGAAGTCTAGGTACTTGGCTTGCGGGAGCTCAATGTACCATTTGGCTGTTGCACCTGTGAGGGTGCATTGGAACAGTCTTAGTCTGATCAAGTCATATATAATGCTATTTGAGGAGCACCATAGATGAAATGTCATAATGTGATTTTCGGGACACTCCTCTACCTTGCCTTCAAACTTGGGAATGTCTGATGGCAGCTTAGTTGGCATGGGAGGCCAAAAGGTTTGATGGCGAATGGGGTTGTTTGTCAATCAAGCCAAATCAGGAAAGTTAAGATGAGCCATGAAAGGAAAATTGACCCTAGGTTAATGTGAGATGGGGCAGCAATGGTGGCAGGGTTTGCAGGTGCATAGTGCACCTACATGGCTAGGGGCACTTGTGGTGGCACCATTGTAGATGGGCCAATGCCCGCAAGTGTGGTGTGAGGGACAGTGTGGATGGAAGAGGCATTGCCCCCATGTGTGATAGGAGGGAAATTGTATGTGGACAGGGCACTGCTCCCCTGTGTGACAGGAGGGGTAGTGTATGTGGAAGGTCCACTGCCTGCAAGTGATGCAGGTGGGACAACCTAAGTGGTTGCTATGGGTGGTGGTAGTTGATTAATGACAGTTTGCATGACCATGCTAGGGCCACCTGCAGGATTGTTAGTGACAACTTGTGGTGTGGACATGGGTCCACTAGCTATGGCTATGCCAGAAAATGGATATGGGTTTGCACCATCCATGGGGCTTGATGGTGCAGTATGGAGGTCTAGTTCATACTGATATGGGTTTGAATCTGAGTCAGAGGCTGTGTGGCCTTCTGATGGTGTGAGAGGTCGTTGAAAGTGGTTTCGACGGTGTCGGTTTAATGTCCCGAATGGTGGTGGTTCGCCTCTTAGGCGTGAGGAAGAGCATGGAGGATTAATTGTGTTATATTGTATCAAACTAGTGGGAATGATGTTTGGACCCCAGTTTCAATGGCTTCCTATTGGCTGTAGGTGGTCACTCGACCACCAAGACTGCTAGAAGACAACGCTTTCCTTTTTTCTCACGGGTGTTTCTACTCAATTGGTGGACCGTGGAGGTCGTTGCCCGTTTTGCTTGGTAATTCCTCTCAGCGGCCAGCTACTTTGGGGTTCCCATGGTACTCCTCACAATGAGTTTCTAGGTTGAGCCCAAGCACTTCCCACGGTTAAGGCAGTCAGGGACTTATGTCCTCAAAAACTGCAGATTTTTTGAGCTTAGTGTAAATTGATAAATTTTAAGGGCTCTCTCAGCGTCATGAACTGAGTTGGGTTGATTTAAGTGGTATGGTGTATATGTCTTTCTATTTTTCTGTTATCAGGTGGCTGCAAGTGATTTATGAATATGTCGTAGAGTTCATATCATTGTGTGTACAAGCAATAAATAAACAAAAATTTGTAAACAGATACAATTGTTTTTACCCTGAATGTTGATGGCATAACTAGGTGACTACCTTACACCTATATTCTTCTTCAACCGAGAAAAGGTGCTAGGATCTCAACACAATAGGACTAAGCCCATCCGTAGATCCACGGGTCACCTCCCAGATGCAAGGTTGGCCAACAGGGAGGACGCTTAGCACCGTGAGAAGCCTCCTTCTCTACCCCCTCTACCGTCCAGGTCATCCGTTTTTAACAATTTTGAACAATATTTAGCGAAGGGCCTATTACTATATGAGTTGTACCCTTCGTCTTATCCTAGAATACCCCGAAGGGTGATGACTGGGTAGAGGAGCAAGGGTAAGCAAGACTGTTAATATTATGTCAATTTTAGTTCTGCTACATTCATTAATCCATTAAAAAAAATTCTTTCTGAATTTACACTTTGTTTGAACATGACATTACAGAAAATTAAAATAGAAACAGAAATGTAATTACTGTGTTGGACAGAGGCAGCTGAGCTGCATTGACAGTCCCTAATAAACTGAAAATTAACCTTTGATTGATAGACCACACGTTTGGGGTCAAATTTGGTAAGGGGGTCATAAACTTTTTCCAAAAATAGGCGAGGGGGTCGCACAGATTTCACGGACATAAGGGGTCTACCTTTCTAAGTGAAGTTGCACCTTTCGGGGGCAAAAGGGCAACCTGGTCGCGCCTGTGAGGCCTAAAAGAGAAACCTCATCCCCTGTTCAGGCCCGATAGGTGCGACCTGCTCTGGATTTGGGGTTTTCTGATTTTGAGTCAGATCCAGCTAACAGTAACCTGTACTGTGGCCAAACAGACTCGGATTTGCCTTGCAGAGGCTTCAGAAACCGTAAAAACTAAAAATAAACTGGATCTAAGCTAGATTTGACAATAAAAATTTTAAAACTAGGGCATAAACTGAAAAACTTTGAAATTTAAAAAACTGAACCATGGATCCTGTGGGATCGACCTGGTATGGTCGCCAGTTCTGTAGTAGGGATTTCTCCTTGCTACAGGTGCAGGAATGGCTCCCTTCCATGTATAGGACGGAAGGGTAGGTTCCTGGATGTGGAAAATGCAGAATAGAAACTGAACAGAAAGGAAAGCAAATGACAAAAAGAAAATGGTCGTGAGCCCCTCTATAAATAAGGTTAGGGTTTCACCTTGGCTACCTGCAAACAACTATTAAGCTACAATAAACTTGTGAAACATGTTAGAGATCAAACCTGCAAACAAATAATGGTCAGAAAACAACTAAACTAACAAAGCAAACACATAAACAAAACTAGATTATACCTCTTCTTTGGTGAAATGGGCCACCATGCCCTGGCTGGAAGAAGCACCTCCCTATCTCACTCAGCAATGGAGGAGCAATGTCTCAATGGGGAAGATGAGTGGAAGAGAGGGGGGATGTGGGTGGCTTGAGAGGCAAAGAGGTCTCAAGGCATCCACGGGAAACATAATAATATGCAAGAGAGGAGTTGTTTGAGAGTGACCCCCCACCCTCCTTTTATATATTTTTTGGGGACTTTTAGGGTTTTAAGCCCTTGGTCAGGGCTTTAGCCCCTTTTTGGGGATTTTAGCCCCTTCTGCCATAACTTTAGCTCATTTTAGGGTTTTAGGCTCCTTTGAGGGGTTTTAGTCCCTTTTTGGAGGTTTTAGCCCCTAGGAGAGTTATTTAGGCTCCTTTTTGGGGTTTTTAGTCCCTTTTACTCATTTTTAAGCCTTTTTGAGAGTGTGGGGGTCTAATGGGGTGTTACAAAGGTCGTGTATGGGTGTCCTTGGGTGGTGTAGGACATGTAGAGCTTAGTGAGGGATTTTTTGGGTTAACACCTATATTTAATCAAAGATAAAAACAATTGACATTTACCAGCTTCAGATATTTTATCAAAATATTGTTTCATTATTTGAGAACAATGATGCAGGATAGTGCATTTAGGCACCTTACCTTCCATGGAAGTCAATTCACTCTCGTCCACTTGTATGCGTTTAGGAGTTCTCTTTCACTTTGATGCTAGATTTTTTGTCGTTTCAAATGATGGAGTGACGTTTACATCCACTACAGGATGACAACTTCGATTAGGAGATTGAACCACCTTGCATGGTTGTTGCGGAGCCACATTTTCATCGTCAGGAACATAATGATTGAACTCTTCACAAAATTGTTTGCTTAATAATGCACCAATATTTTCATCTTCCCCATAACTGGATTCCATTAACGTTGCATTATCATCCTCAACCTCTACATCAGGTATCTTTTCTTTTCCGTGAGGTGTTGAGGCGTAAGTATTTGATGCAAAGTGTAATGTTCCATCCAATGAAATCGATACTAAAATGTGGATCACTAGAGAATGAATGGTATTTTCCACTATCAAATTCCTCTGCTTTGACTCTTCCTCTCGGGTATCCAAAATTGTATTTCTATTGAATTGTTCTGCTTCACCTATTGAGTGGGAATGGGAAGTATTTGCTCATCGATTAAATGCCGACGATTTCTTGATTCTTACCTCTTCTATTTTTTTCATCTTCTTTTGGTGTAAGCACGTTCCTCGCTAATTTTCGGCCTTTATTACGTACATTCCCCATTGAAATCCACCCAAACTTATAAAATACCTATGGATTTGTGTAATAAATGATGAAATGACAGGTTGAACAGTTCTCTATGCATGGGTTCAGAAGAATTATGTCTTTTGCTATAGTAAAACTAGCCCACGACCCGCAACCCAACATTTTTTATAAAACAAATATCGCGTGATATGTGATATAATGCATGTCTGTTTTAATGCATATGTGTTATATCGCACATGTGTTATGGTTACAATGGTTTACCCCTAATGGTTGCTATGTAAAACATAATTATCATATCGCATATGTGAAATAGCGCATATTTGATATAACGTATATGCGATGTAGTGCATATGACATAGGAGAAATTAACATTACATTGATTAAGCTAAAAGAGGAGGGGGTATTCAAAGGAGGGAGAGAAAGGTGTAGAGGGAATCGTGAGAGGGGCGGATGGGTAGGGGAGAGATATGGGGGGAATGAAGGGAGGAGAAATATAAAGGGAAGGGAGGGATGGGTAGGGGAGAGATATGAAAGGGGGAAGGGAGGGATGAGAAATATAAGTGGGATGGGAATAAATATAAGTGGGAGGGAGGAATCGGGGGAGGGGATAAGAGATATAGGGGGGATGGGAAAGGGATATATATAGGAGGGAGGGATGATTGGGTGTAGGAAATATATAGGATAATGGGTGGAGGAAAGATATAGCATAATAGATGGAGGGACAAATGGGGGGGTGGTTAAAGAGTGAGAGGGAGGAGAGGCATGGATGGAGTGGTTGTATAGAGAGAGGTATAGAGTGAGTGAGTGAGAGAGAAAAATGGGTGGGTGGTTAAAGAGTGAGAGGTGGGATATTCAAAGAGAGAGAGATAGAGATGGATGGAGAGACAATGATGGATGGAGGGATGGTTAGAGGGTGAGAGAGTGGGATAATAACCTTGAGAGAGGAGGGATTTAGGGAAATGAAGGATAGCCAAGGTTGGTTACACCAAGGGATAGAGATGAGGGGCTGTGTGTGTGTGTGAGAGAGAGAGAGAGGGAGAGAGAGAGAGAGATGGAGAGAGGGTGTGTGTATGTGTTTGAGAGAGAGAAAGGGAGAAGGTTGGTTATAGAGTGAGAGGGGGTGTGGTGTTCCAAGACCAAGAGGTGNTTTGAGGGGGGAGTGGTGAGATAAGGAGGGAGGGGGGAGAGGAAGGGAGGGAGGGAGGGAGGGTTGAGGGATGGTTATATATGCATAGGGATAGTGAAGGAGAGAAATAGCGATGGTTATATAGAGAGGGTGTGTGGATGTGTGTGAGAGAGACAAAAGGGGGAAGGTTGGTTATAGAGGGAGAGAGGGTGTGTTTTTTCAATACCAAGAGGTGTGTAAGTTTGTTCGAGGGGGGATTGACAAGATAAGGAATTTTGGTTATTAATATCCTTAGTCCATTTTAGATTGGTTCAAAAATCCTATTAAATCTCCCATTCATGCTTCAATTGAGTTGTTCTTTTGCTCATTGATAGTTTATCTTGGAAGTTTGGAATTGGTTCTTAGTTTAGGTTCATATTAGATGATGTTATGGGTTGTAGAAATAGAATACTGGTGGCGAATGAATTATATTTTATTTTACATAGTTAGAATATTTTCATTCTAACTCAGATTGTCGACAAAGATGCCTCTTTAAACTAGAAATGGGCATAGAAGACCAACTTCACTTGATAGGTCAATTGAATTGTTTTCTTTTAGAACTAAAATTCAAACAAGTTTAGATAAACTAAGATCCATATTTTTTGATCAAGACTCTCAATAAGAATGGAGGAGTTTATACATTGTAGCCAAACTATCAAAAGCTTATGAATGTGGAGGATTTGGAAGATAGATGGTGGTGGGAAATGATTTGGAGAATTAAAGATCCAAAAAGTCTAAAATTCTCATATGGCTTGCTCTCATTCAAAAGTCTTGACTGAATATCTTTATCAAAAGAAAAATAATGAAGGTCCTTAAATATGTTATATGTGTTGGCAAGGTGGAGAAGACATATCCCACATCTTCATGAAATGTTCCTTTTCTCTTCAATTTTGTAATAAGATAGAATGTTGGTTAGGAAAGAAGGATATTTATAAATATGAGTTTATGGAGGTAGGCCTAAAAATATGGTTTTCCTGAGAATATCTAAAGAATTATAGAGCAATTTCTTTCCTAACTAGCTGGAATCTTTGGAATTCTAGGAATGATGTGTATTTTGAGAATTTCCTCTCCCATTCTACACATGTTTTTACTACTATGTTCTCTATGGATAAACATTTGAAGGAAGAGTCGAAGATTAAGATCAATAGATATAAAACACTTATGCATTTTATATCGCATATGCATTATAACACATATGTGTTTTGTATCGCATATGTGTTTTGTATCGCATATGTATTTTTTATTGCATATGCGTTTTGTAAAATTTAAAATTTCAGCGGGAATAAGGCTTGGCATCATGTTCGGAAATAGCTTTAGACTACCGAACCTATTGGCTATGACAAATAAACCAGGGCTATTGCTTGTATTTCATATCTTTGTGAATATGCTCAGTTTCGATGGCGTTTTTTGCTATGATAAACACACTATTTTTTATGAAAATATAGAATATTGTAAAATATGATCTTATGATTCTGAATATGTAATTTTTTCCTACAGATGTATGTTTCATTTATTTATTATTATTTTTCTAAATGACACATGTCAGTTTTTGAAAATAGATACATCCATTGTTTTTTATATAACTATTGATTGCCTTCACCATTTCTCAAGAAAACTATATGGTGCACTAGATGAGAGTGAGCTCTACAATCTTAAATATAGAAATCAAGAATTTCATTAAGTTTAACCCCTAAAGTGTTGCACCCACACAAAACGTTTTCGTTTCAAGGTTTTCAGACTTCAATAATTGCGTCGAGAGGCGCTCTACAGCCCAGTATGAGGGAGATCTTGTAACGTTTGTCCATATTATGTCGGCAAAAAATAATATTGTCAAGTATGAGGGAGATATTGTAATGTTTGTGGAGATCTTGTAATGTTTTTCTATATTATGTCGGCTATTAAAATGAGGGAGATCTTGTAACATTTGTGTAAGACAAATATCTTTTAAGGTTTGTCTATATTGTGTAGGCTATTAATATGAGGGAGATCTTTTAATGTTTGTCTAATATGACCTAAGATGACCTAATTTCGCAAAAAAAATCCAAAACCATAGCATTCATTGTCTGACATCATAAATAGAAATTTAACCAGAAATTTAACAAGAATCCCTGCACTATCATTAAAGACCTCTCTTGAATTCCTTCACCTGTTAGCATACATATAATACATACAATAAACATGCTTAACTGTCTCCCATCGATTCAATTCTTTTATGTTACCGTGTTTTAGCAAACATATAATACATACAATAAGCATGCTTTACTGTCGCTCATCAGTTCAATTCTTTTCTGTTGCCGTGAGCTGGAGAAATAATAGGCATACGCAGTGGCAAGCTCCTTTCTAACACGTTTCAACAATGGCCTTACTTTCTGTCCATCCAGATAAACCTTCTTAGAGTTGTCAATGGCATTGGCATTCTTATCGAATGCTGCTTCGTTTGCATCTATCTCACATTCGCTCCACCTAAACCCAGGGTAATACTTGGAATATTTATCATATTTCATCTAATGGCACTATACCAGTTGGAATAAAAAATGCCAAAAGACTTCAGCTGTTTGAGCATCCATTATTGCTATCGATAGTACCTATTGATAACATTCTTTACATTGTTTGTCACTATACAAAGACCGGTAATTCAAACGAAGAGCATGGAATTCGTGCCAAGCTTCTATATCTCGTTGTTCATTTTCCTGGGAAGTGTGTTTTGGATGGTGTATGGTGCTCTCAAGAGAGATATTTTCATCATGGTGACATTATTAAATAATTAGTTCTTACTAATTTATATCACAAAATTTATTAGATCATTTTATATGCCCCAACAATATCGTGCAGTAAGAACCACGATGCCAAGCTTCCACTGAGTGATTTGTTTATTTGTGGTGTAATAATTAATGTTGTGTAGGAACCAAACTTTGTTGGTGTGCCATTGGGGTTGGATCATATGGTCTTATAGTGTTTTTATCGCAACCAAAAGGGCCCACGTGTTGAAGATGCAAAACCAGTGGATGGGGGCCAGCCACTGAAGGAGAAGTGCGAGGAGAACCAAACAAAGTGCCGCTCTAATGAACAAGATATTGAGATGCAATTGGAAGTATGACTAAAGGAGGGAGACGGATCCATCTCTCAGGAATGTGCAAGTCCTTACTTATCCGCACTTCAAAGCATGCATCCGTATTGAATTATTGTATAGATGTTTGTGCAGTTTAGAACAATAATCTCTTAATAGAAGATCGATTATTTATATAACTAGTTTGTCACGATAATGTGAGATGCAAAAGATTTGATTCTTAATCAATATTTGTTTAATGATCTTCAAATCAGTGCCTTAAAATTTGTTTATGAAGGAGCAGTTAAATTGTTATATATGCATGTCTCTTTTAGCTCACAGTTAAGTCCTTTATATATCAACAGTTAAGTCTTTATATATCATTAGTTCTTAAATTGTTATATATGCATGTCTCTTTTAGCTCACAGTTAAGTCCTTTATATATCAACAGTTAAGTCTTTATATATCATTAGTTCTTGTGGATCAACTATTAATAAGGTAACATCTCGAATCGAATCCAAACTTCAGGGTATTCCTTGTCCAAAAATATTGAAAGCCTATTCCATATTTTAAAAAAAAAAATAGTTTCAATACTTCATATTTTTTAAAAATATTAATATTAATAGTTTTAATAAGAAAATAATAAATAGAATTATTAGCAAAAAAAATGTTGCCCTTGCAAATGGTTTTAAGACCATGTGCAAGGCCTCCTAAACAATCCATGGTTTTATTATACATGGTTTAGGAGGGCCTTGCAAATGGTTTTAAGACAATGTGCAAGGCCTCCTAAACAACCCATGGTTTAAGGAGGGCCTTGCACATGGTTTTAAAACCATGTATGGGGGAGATAGTTGTAATGTTCGTTAGTAATAAAAATATTATATGTGACATTAATGATGTGTATTTTGGTTTGAATCAAATCAATGGCTATATATAGGACACATTAAAGCTTATAGCTCCTTAAGTGCAATAATTAAGAAGAGTTTTGCACCTCCAGAGATTTGATCTCTTGGGCGCTTGATAGAGCCTAGGATTTGGATTTATGCTGGTTCATAAAAAAAAATCATGATTTAAAAAAAAAATAGTGTTGCACTAGTACCATGTATGTCTTTTATATGTCTGCAATATTTTATCCAAACATGACATCATTTACCTCACATAGTGTTGCACCCGCACAAACATATATGTTATGATGTGCTCAAAATTTGAAAACCCAATTTAAGGGAAACTAATTTTATAATCATGTACACTAATTTTATATAGATAAAAGTTACATATTGTGAAGCTTATTCAATTACCTAACTTTTGTCTTTTTACTTCATCTTCAAATTGATTAGGGAAGTACCTTTAATTGCCACCTAAAGTCAGAGGTTCCATGTTTTTTCAGTGTTATGTGGCATATAAAGTGCCTTTAAAGGATTCCATGATTGTGCACCAGCACTTGGAAACTTACATTTCAATTATTTTATAATATTCTAATAAGTTATGGATATACTTTGACTAGTTCATTCTAATCAATAAATTGTTGTTTTTTTTTCTAGATTGAAATGTCTTTTATAGTTTTCAGTAAGTTTTCTCATATGGAAGTTTGTTTCATCTCAATGTCAATGACAATGTGGTCTTACGACACATAGTATCTGGGGGAAGGATGGAACACTGCGAGTGCTGCCACGGTAGGTTTTCTTAGGGATTTCTAGGACCACTCTATTTTAGCCTTCTCTCAAGGGTTCGTTTTTTTGTTCATGGCTGAGTTTACTCCATTCTCTGAGCTCCTGGGTTTCCCTTTGCCTTCTTTATTTGTTTCTGTCTGTCTTGGTCTCCCTTCAGTTTTCTTGGAAGATCTTTATTTACTGTTGTCTTGGGTCGTTGGTTGTTTTCTGGTCCTGTTTGATAGAAGCTGTGTTGTCTCCTACAGATAGTGGCGACTTGGAGTTCCTCCCCTTCCCAAGGGGACTAGTACCAACCAAGCTCAAAAAGTGGGAATGAATGAATTTTTTCAGCTGTCTCTATGTTTGATTTTCATGTTTATGGGGTTATCAACCCCGCATGCGTCTTCTACATCGTCTCTCCCTTGATTTCTATTTGCCTCCTTCAGCGTGCATATGGTTGACTTCTGGGGTCACTCCATTTTCCTCTGGGGAACTAAGGTTCGGTCCTTTTCACCTCCAGTTTCTGTGGTGATTACGTCTGTGATCTCCATTGTCTTTTTCCTTTCTTTATTCTTTGATGTTTGTCGGTCTGGGTGGTTTATTTTTTTTTGTCATAGCACCAGGATTTTTCCTATCAGCTGGGGGCACGACTTACTCTCCTTGCCAGGGTTTTAACTTTTGGTGGTCACCCAGGCAAGTGGGTAACGGAGTTTTCTTCGGTGTAGTGTTGGGGTTTTGACTCTTGTATAACCCGGTTTAAAGGGTACTGGTGGTCATTAGGGTTTCTCCCTTCTTGTTTTGTCTCCAACAGGGGTGCTTGATACCCCGTTATCTTCTATCTTGGCTCGTCCAGTTGCCTAGTGTTGGGGTTTACATCATGGATGACATCAGGGCTTCCTCTCATCACCGTAGGAGGTCGAAAGCCAAAGGTATATAAACCCTTTCAGGAAAATTCCTCTATGTCCTCGGCCACGACATTTTTATGGACCATGTAACTTCCCTGTGCTCAAGAGCCTTGGTGGGTAGGTTGGAATACTGTCATCTGGGAAAGAAAGACTGGGTGGATTGGGCAACTACACATTAGAAACCGTTGGTAACCTATATTCTGACTATCAATTTGCTCTCTAATGGCTGGATTATCTTTGTGTTTTTAGAAGCTGACCATGCAATGGTTATTCTTGACTTGATTTGGCATATTGGTAATGGGTATTTGGTTCTGGGGCGTTGGCACGCACATTTCGATCCTCTCAGGGAAAGGGTGACAAAGCATCACCTCTGGGTTCTGTTGCCTTCACTCCCTTTTACCCTCTGGAGCAAAAGTATTCTTGAGGGCATTGCAAACACTGTGGGTAGATTTGTTGCAATTGATGAGGACTTCCAACTCACTTTTGATAAAAGGATGGCTCGGGTGCTTGTGGAGATCAATGTCTCACATGGTTTACCAGCTGAGGTTGAGATCCTCTGCAAGGAACGCCTTTTGGTCCAAAAACTCGACTATCTCTAGGTTTCATTCAGATGCAGTCGGTGCCATGATACGGGACATCTCCGAAGAACATGTCCTCTCCTCCTGAACAATCTGTCATGCTCTAGCAAGGATGGTACACCTCTCCCGCGCTGTCCTTCTTCCTTCTTTGCGTCGTCGCATCCAAAAACTCATATTTATTCCCAAGATCTCTCTCTTTTTGAAGATGTTTCAGAATCTTTGCTTGAGGCCATTAATGAGATGGATTATGCTCCTATCCTTTCCTGTCCCCCTGATTGTGTTACTGTCGAGACCCCTCCTCTGGATTCTTCAGTTGTTCTAACTTCTCCCTCGACTCCTTGCTCTCTGGCACCTTTGCCTCATGTTCCTCTACCCCCCACTACGAGCCCGCTTCCTTCTCCCCCTGTACCATCTTTTTCTTCCCTTGAGGAATTTCCACCACTTCCTCCTCTTGCTTCCCCTCCTTCTCTTATCCCCTCGCCTCATAGCCCTGTAACTTCCCCTTCCTTTCCTAATCCCTCGCTCCAAAGATCTCTGTTGATCTTCTCAGCCAAAACCCATTCCTCCCCCTCGGGCCCTCCACTTGAACTCCATCTATTTCTAAAATGTGACACTCCAAAAAAAAAAGGATAAGTTGGAACCTTCAGGGGTCCTTTCTTTTTCCTCTCCTCCTCATACCCCTCTCTCTATACGCATAAAAAATGATGTGAAAGGACACCCTCATCGGGGACTTAGAGCTTCGTCTCCCCTCCATCTTGTTCCTTAATGAAAATCTTGTCCCTAAATGTTTGCGGTCTAGGAGGCAAGACCAAACAATGCTTCCTTTGGTCCCTTTTTCACTCTATTGCACCTGACCTAATTCTCCTCCAAGAAACAATGTGCAGCTCTTATCCTGCTCTCCTTTCCTTTTCAAAAAAAATTCCTAACTGGGAATTCTGTTCTATTAGCGCCTCGGGCCTCTCGGGGGGTTTACTCATTGCCTAGAACCCTCAACTGGTTAGATGCCATGCCTTTGAGAATGTAGCTGGTATCCTTGTCAAGGCTAACATTCATGGTATGTCAAACCCAGTGGCTATCCTCAATTGCTATGGTCCCTACCGGAATAGGGAACTCTTCTGGGAAAAGGATCAAAGAGGGGGTCTTCTCAATACTCCTAACCTGATCTTGGGCTGGGACCTAAAATTAACTTTGAGTGCCATAGAGACCTAGGGTAAGAAGGTTGTCCTCGATCCTCTAGCTTCACATTTCAAACTACTTTTTGATTCGGTATCTGGTGGATGTTTCTCCCTCCATTGCTGGACCCACATGGAGAAATGGGAGGGCTAGGGAAGAAGGGATCAGTAAAAGACTTGATTACTTCTTACTTTCTTCTTCTTTGATCCCTGAACTCAAGGTTAACCGTGTGTGGGCTCATCCTTCTGACATCTCTAATCATCTTCCGATCTACCTTGAATGGAATTGTATGGAGGGATCTCATAACTACCCTTTTAAATTGAATCGATCTTGGCTAATTGATCTAGATTTTACCCTCTGGGTTACCAGGAGATGGCCTGTTTTGATACCCTCTTCTTTTGATAATGACTTGGACTTACTATCCCATAAGATTTGACTACTTAAAAAGGAAGTTAAAACCTGGATCAAAGAAAAAGGAACCATTATGGAGTCTGATTCACTTAGACTTGATGAGCCTAATTGGTGCCCTCCTTATAGTTCTTCCTCAGGTATCCTATCCCTTGAGGACCACTCGACTCTGAATTAGCTCAGATAAAAAAAAAGGTGTTGTTGGACCACTACCTACTCACCTGGAAACTAAAGAGTAGAGCTAAGTGGGCTATGTATGGAGACTCAAACACTAAGTACTTTCATGCTTTGGCCTCGGGCCGCAAGAAGCATAATGCTATCTGGTCTTTAGAGGATGAATATGGACATAGTGTGGAGGATGAGGTAGCTCTTAAGGAGCCAGTTCAAAGACATTTCACTCATATCTTCAGTGATAATAAACAAACATGTATTCTTGCTCAGCTCAAAGTTGTCTTGCTGTACCCCCCTATGATCCTTTCAGAGGAGGCCCATGGTCTCATTGATTCTGTCACTATGACTGAGATTGAGGGTGCAGGGTCAGTGCAAGAAGATGATGGACCTTTTTGGCGTGTTAGATGCAATAGAAACCTGAAAAATTAGGCATCCCTCAACTTACTTGGATTTTTTGAGATACTTATGCAAAATATCTTGCATTGAGTAAAAAACATGAAATGTAGGAAATTGAATCACCTTTCCGAATATATAACTTTTATGTATCGAAAATTTTCATAGCTATGTCAAATTTCATTTTTCCTAACAGACACTTTTTATTTTTCAGGGAAATTATAAGGTATATGTTTTTGTGGGTGCAGCCTTTGAGGGCCTAAATGATCGAATCAATCTACACAAATTGACATCCATGTAGAGAACCCATAGCACTAGTGCGGCATTATTTTTAGAAAATTAAATTAGTAATTTTATAATATTTTTATAATTGTCTAAGTGAG
>LPNX011127866.1:476674-554889 GCA_001517045.1 Pseudotsuga menziesii | reverse complement strand
TCTACTAAAAACTCCCTTCCAAAGTTAAATGAGCTTCCAGATTCTATGGTGACAACGATAAAGACCATGTCATTGTGCCTACTTTATTTTCTTTCCTCTTCCTAATTGCCCAAACCTGGAATTAGATTCTTGCTCTTGTAAGTAAGCCATTGCTTTCTTATACTTGTCTACTCTCTCCTCCTCTGCCAAAGCCCTTTCTCTTGCCTTCACTTCCTGCAAAAATTAGATATCCTTGCGTAGTTCACGAGTAGCAGTCTTTGCCTCCTGCTTGATCTGGCGCTCTAGCTTCTTTCTCTGTGCCCTTTCTCTGCCAGGATCATAATTTTTTCCATGCAAAAAGTTGCCACAAAATTCAAAAATAAGTGCTTGGTTTCAGAGACCATTCAATAGAAATAGTGAATTACAATAAGTTTAAAAGGAAAATACAAAAAATATTGACTATTGAAGGTAAGTTACCTCATAAAATTTGGAGAGAAGCAGTTGGAGCTGTCATATATATTTTAAACAGAGCTTAACTAAAAGTTAGTTGTGACAAAACACCTTACGAACTATGGAAAGGAAATCCATCTTTGGTCAACCATTTTAGGATATTTGGAAGTGTTACATGAAAATCAATTATGACAATCTGGGAAATTTCGATGAAAGAATAGATTAATGCATATAGATGATGATGAGTGATGCCTTTGATAAATTAATTTGCAAAAACATATGCATTTGAGTTGTCATTGTTCCACTGTGTTTGCACTTTGCTCTAATTCAGAGGGGGCTTAGTCTCTTTGCATCAATTACTATCATAGAAAGCATAGTGAGCAGTAAAAAATCTCATGAAAATATCTAATTACTTCGACTCAAGGAGACAACAAAAAATCCAAAATGTCATGAAAATATCTAACTGAATATTGAGTAGTAAAAAAATATGTAAATTTCAAGAAAAAAACATTTATATTCTGGAATGCTTGAGCTGCAAAAACTCCTCATGCTAAGATAGACCAAGCAAAATCATAAAATGACCATCTACAAGAAGCAGTGAAATGACAGGAAACTCAACATAGATATCTCTTACTTAAAAGACCAAAGGGGAATCATACTTAGTTTTCATTCAGTATATGCATTGTTGAAATCTCCACTATGCTTGGGTTAAATTTTTTTCAGCAGCTTAACTTCCATCCAAACTATGTGGACATTAACATAACTCACTGTCCTGCCAACCTAAGGCCTAAATCACTGATAATATCCACTGTTTATGCACTAGAACATACATAATACAGAGTTTTTTACCTCATTTTTTCACGACAGGAAACTCTGATATATTTTCTTAGATAGAAGGACAATGACTCTTATTGAAATGAAAACAAAAAATCAAATCCTTTTTTTGGGATTAGGGTACTTGGAAAATTATGTTGTGTGGCCTCTAGAATTCCATAACCCAAGCATTATGATGGCCTTGAGCAAAATCCAGAGAAGTGTGTGCTTTCTAACCTTGTCACAAAAATTGGAATACTTATCAATAGAAATATCCACAATAATTTGATTAGTGTGTAGTTCAATGCCTTGTGGGAGACCTTTGGTACAAACTTTAGCAAGAACTCCAGTGTAACCATGCTCACAACCAACATACAATGCATCTATCGATGAAAATTTCCTTGAAAACATCAAATGACCCATCCTCAAGACCAAGGGATGTTTTCAAAAGTCACCCAATAGCCTTATGACATGCAAATGACCACTCATGGTCCCTGTAGGATGTATAAGCTATCAATTCTAAGAGAACAAAGGATGCTCAAACCACATAAACCCTATCAAATGCACAAAGAAAGCAGTGTTGGAGATATACTCCAAGATTTGATATGTTGTTTAATTCAAAGGGTGTACTCTAAGATTTGATATGTTGTTTAATTCAAAGGGTGTACTCCAAGATTTGATATGTTGTTTAATTCAAAGGGTGTGGATCCTTCCTTGAGTATGCTCATTCCCCTCGACTCTATCTAAGTTACTAATTTTTCTGTATATTTTTCAACCATTATTATGTAGATTGGAACTTGCTCAATGATGCACACAGATAATAGTATCCAAGGGTTTGGAAATTTGTTCGATCATATATAAGAATTTGATTACCAACAAGACCTCACACACAAACTAATTCTGAATGTGTCTGCCACCAAAGGCTGATAAATATCGCGAGTTCCTAGATCGTAGAAAATCAGTGGCAGATAACATTGTCAGCAATTTTGAATCTTTTAAACATAGAAACACTGAAGAGAGCATTCAAGTTCCAAACTGTAAAAAAAAATTGAAGGGTGATATGTTTAGGAAGCTATGTCTGCATGTGTTGCAGAGGCTGCAATTGCGTTAGTGGATCCAGTGGAAACTAGTGTGACTGGACATGATGATGCATACAAGATTTCTGTAGTTGAAAAATCTTATACTAAATGCTTTGATAATGACAAGAAGTCAGTTAAGGGAATTGAGGAATGTGTCAAAGTAGACACATTGATCCAAAAAGAAGCAACCAAAATATGAGGTAGCAAGAAACCTGTGGTGTCTTCAGATTCATATCAATCATTTATAAGGTTTTCTTCAGAACCTACTAAATGGGTTGAGGAGAAGCAGATGGATCCATGGTTTGAAGATTCAATGTCCTCTAAGCATATGGATAAATGGAATATTGGAGATAAGGATGAGAGGAGTGCACATGCTAAAATGTCTACTGAATCATTGGATGATCCAAAAATGGAAGAACAAAAGCTATAGATTGTGACTGCACCAATGCTGTCTTCTCCAAAGAAGCAAGATGTTTCAAATTTATCTTCAAGGAAAGTCAATTCAATCAGCACACCTCCTATCAAGGCCTATGTTGCACAAAAGGGTGAGGATGAGCAATATGAATACAAGGCAAACAGCATCAGGGTGAATAAATCTTGTGCGACCCCAACAAAGTAAAATAGCAGAGGCCTTAAGAAAGATCATGAGCAGTCTGGCTCAGAGAATTTTAACCAAGGGCAATTAGCTAAGCAATTGTCTGTTCGCAAGCATGAGCAAGTTTCCCCTATAAAATATGGTGCTGAACCTTCATTAGAAAAGGTGACAGGTTCATTAAAATTTAAGGTGAAGATAAATGATACTACAGCAATGAATTTGAATGGTGTGTCACTATCTACAGAGTTGCATTTAGAAAAATCAAACAAGCTTAGACAATTGTAAGTCTTATATTAGTTGTGTGACCGTCCACATGAAATAGTATTACAGTGACATTCTTAAAAAAAATGGTTTCTCAACAATCCAAGCCTAAACTTTAATTCACTTCTTTATTCAACAGAGTACGAAGATCACATACCTCGGACATTGTGGAACATATGTCCATGCATAGTGAACAGGGTCCTTGAAAGTATTCATGCATGCTGAGACAATATATTGAATAACGTGCATGTGCAACCACCAGCTTTCTACCTTACTAATAACTACACCTCCAGGCCATATCCATATGTATCATATCCAAAAAGAAATCTAAGAACTGGAATACGTATTCTCATCCATATCCTATTTTTGTTTTGGTGACTACAACTCAAAACCTACATAAGTTCCATATGGTAAACAAGTAATATCTGACATAAAAGGAAAAATAGCAGTAATTCTTAGATCAGGGACATGAGAATTAGATGTGTCATTAAAGGAAAAGAGAATTATAAATTAAGCTTCCTATACTTTTCAAGATAACCAATACTTTTCAATAAAACCAAACAAACATAATTTTCATCTCTTTCAACTTAACGCTCCATTATTATTGTTCGCGCTGCCAAGGATACTTCCCCTGCTCCATAATCAATGCCACAGATTTCACAATGAATCTTTATATTAGGTTTTCCATTTTCTAAATATACCTTAAGTGTTAGCTTCTCCTTGACAAACTCTTCCATTACACTATTCACTTTATGTTCCCAAGATGCCAATACATTAGGATCAACCACAACTTGTTCCACTGACTCGGACACATTACCAACTCTCGGTTGTTTATGCATAGGTTCCTCCACATTCCCTTCAATGTTTTCAAAGACTAGAGTTCCCTCCATTACAGTTGATTCCGATGTATCAACAACCATTGTGCATACTTTCCTCTTAGTGCCTACATTTGTTGTTGTAGGTTTCCTTCTTTCCTCTTACTTTGCATTTAAAGGACATCCAATTGAACCAATAATATAATCAAAAGGATATTCAATGACTTCATCATTCACAATTTCAGAACGGATATCAGCATATGTACAACCTTTTTGACACTGTACTGTGCCAAGGGGACAATTCTCTTCACCAATAAAAATTCCAAAGTCCACAACATCACTTGGATCCATCTGCATTTACATCCATGTGTACCTTTTAGTTGGGTAAGACATGAATAAATTTATAACATTTTTTCAGAATTTTGGATATAATAAGGCTACGAAATGCGGTGAGTGCATCCATAAATAAATGAAAAAAAAGTAATTCAAATTTACACATGCATATTAGTTCATTAATAAAACAAAGAGATAGGAAGCAAAGTATGCACTTTCAATTCAAATCTCTAAAAATGATGAAGAAATCTTACTATTAGGATAAAACACCTTGAAACAAAATGTATTGTTAGTGGCTTATTCAAATGGCCCTCCCCAAACTGAAGAGCCAGCTTCAACGTACCTGCAGAAGATCAAAAGGTGATCAAAACAAGAGATGAAAAAACATAGAGGTGATCAAAGGTCTTTGTTCTTTTTGGAATTTAGTCTTCTTCTTTTTTATGGAAATGCCCCAAGCATTACAATCCACTCTAGGAAATGATAAAAACATCTTAATTGACTAATATTCCCAACAAGCAAGCCTAAGCCCTATTCTACATGGTGTTTGGCCTTGGGGTAAGAAAAAAAACTTAGTAATAAGTGAACTTGCCTAATAAATGAAGAATGGTCCAAGGAGAGATAAATTTGTTCAATAGTCACTCACAAAGCTCAAGTAAACAATTTTATAAACTTCCTACATAAATGCAACAACTCTTAAATTCACTCCCTAGATCTTTGAGATCAATTTTGCATCCAAATGGTGAAGATTACGTAGTTGGTAGAGCTTCCACAGCTCGACAACACAATAAAATTGCAGCCATAACACTTTAAGCGACCTAAATCTCTCACATTAGTGTGAATAGGTATTGTAGCCCTAATGACAGGTAACAAAGATAAATCGGCAAGATTTTGAAAGGGAGGCATTTAATTTCACATCATAATCTTAATATGCATACTCCTTTTATCATCACCATTGTAGACCTAGTCAAACTGATGTAGACAGTGCTGGAATTACTCTTACACGAGTTTTAAGCTATGTAAAAGATATGTGATGACACATCCTTTGTTAACATAACATTGGACTGGTCACCTTTTGGTAAACAAGCCACATATAGTATAGAAGGCATAACATGTTTTATAAATGTTATATAATTTGAAAAAAATGAATTATCAAACTTCATATAACGACAATTAGTATTAAATATAGTTCTGAAATTACTCTTCTTCTATTAAATACTTTAGCTATGTAGAAGATATGCTATGAAATATTCTCTGTCAACATTGGATTGGTCACCTTTTAGGTTGTAGGAAAGGGGCATATAATAGGATGCATAAAATGTTTTTTTTAAGGTTATAATATGCCAAAAATGAATTATCAAACTTCATATAAAGACATCTAGTTCATAGACTCTTCTAGATAGCTACATTGAGAGGTCAGATAACCAACTTCACCACCAAGATCAAAATACCAAGGAATACATCCCATCTTCATCCTAACTTCAAAATATGTCTACAAGGGAATACAAGAAGAACCCAGTCATGGCTTGTCCAGGGAGGCACTTATGGACTTGCCAAGAAACTGATACAAGAGGAGATCAACGTCTGCCTCAGACATCTAAAGGATGTAAAAAATCTAAATTCTGTCATACTCTTAAAAAAATAAACATCAAAGATGTTAAAGAGAGTAGGTCAAGCTCAAATTAAAAGAGCTTCATCGATCTATTCCCCACTATTTTACCTTCACATATTTCAGTGAACTGTAAGAGGCCAGATGCCATAGAGAGTGCCTTCTTGGATAAGCCATCTACCTTCTTGTTGTATTCTCTGTGGACATGAGCAAAATCAAGGGAAAGAAAGGATGATTCGAGATTCCCGATATTTTGACACCATCCATATTCCTGATTCTTGAGAAGAGTTATCATTGTCACCAAAGCAACTACTTCCCTCACTTTGGGTTTAATCCAACACATGCAGGGCTTGCCTAAGAGCAACTAAGTTGTAAAGATAAATGTAATTTCAGAGAGACTTAGGTTTCTACATCAACTATGAATGATTTCTTACTGTAAATCAAGTTGATGTTAAATAAATGTTTTCAGAAAGATGTTAGTTGATGTTAAGTTGATTTCATAAATGATGTTAAATGATTTCAGAACCTTTTTCAATGTTCTTTATTAGTGCAGAGTTACAGTTCAAATATTAATTAATGTATGTGTAAATTCCCTCAAACTGCAGGTCTGAATTATTAATTCAATTACTGCTATAAAACCTGCCAGAAATGTGTCTTTTCAAACATCTATGGTCCATTTTGCAGATTTTGTAAGATCTTAGCTCTGTTTAATACCAAGTTTACATTTTTTCTATGATCCTTATTGATGCATAATGTGCTATGAATCCAAAAGACACCAACAATATTTTTTGGTGCTACTTTAATTAGGTGAACCATGGCTTCAGCATAAATGTAGAGGAGTCTAGTTGGGAAAGAAGCTTCACAAATATATTCATAACTCCCCAAAAATCTTCATAGATGTTTTAAATATTAAATGTGAATGATAAAAACCATCAAACCTACACAATTGAGAACTATGATCAGCCCTACTAGAAGCGACAACAATTTATGCATTATATAGTTCTCTAATCTAGGGTAGGAGCATGGTTTACCTCTTGTTCTTAGGATTTCAACACAAATTATAAGGTGTTGAAAATTATGAAATCCCTTTCTTTACCTAATACCAACATTTAGAATAGTCATGAAATTCTACACAAAGGAAAAACATTGGCTACTATAGCTTGATTCTTGGCATTATTGTAAAGTAAACTGACTGGATGTTACTCTAGGTTAACTCTAAGAATGTTGTAAGACATTATCCCTTTCTTTACCAAATACTAGCATTTAGAACAGTCATGAAATTCTACATGAAGGAAAAACATTCGTAAGGGTAGCTTTCTTCTTATCTATTAATGGAATGTAAATTGACTGAATGTTACACTAAATTAAATCTATGAATGTTGTAAGCGGTGATTTCAAATTAGAAATTATAAAAGAAGAAGGATAATCAAAATGAAGGAAGGATAATAAACAGAGAAGAGAAGCTAAATGACAATGAAGATAAGGCACTAGCTACACACACCAAGAATGGAAGATTCAGAAGGAAGTACTCCTCAGTGTAGGGGCAGACTCTCATCACTCTTGCCCAAGCTCTCTCTATTAGTAGAGTGCACCTCAGTCATCTTCAGAAAAATGTAGGATCACTTATCATCAATGCATCAATGCATCAAGAAGAGAAAAAGCTAAAAAGCTAAAAGGAGAAAGCTTAAGCCCTCAATGCATCACGAAGAGAAAAAGCGTTCCACTTAATGAAGTATCTATGATGGAAATTGAGGCTGATTTAGGAGGAGCATTCCATTGTTTTGGCATATTTTAAGGAAATATGGTTTCTTGGTACATTGATCAAATACTATCTTGCACATGTATCCATACTGAATCAACCATTTAAGGATTTAGTTGGATTAACCCCTTGATTTGAGGAATGTCCTAGCTTTAGGGAAAGCATCGAACAATCAGCTCATGTTCCAAATCTTGGGGAAGTTATTATTTGAAGAGTTTTGAGGAGGATTTGCCATTATAGAGAGACACCTTCCATGAATTTTATTAGCATGAATGGAGAATTCCCTAATCTCATTCAAGACACTTGGAATTCAAAGGAGGGAGGGATGTCCATCTTTTAGAGGTCCTTAATTGTCATGTACACCTAAATGTGTATATCTAGTAAATATTCATCCCTAGTTTTGTTGCATTCCCTCATGATATTATAGTAAATAATGGTATTCATGCTTTTCTCTTTGAAGTTGTATTCAGAAAGGATGGTATGATGAAACATTGAAAGGAATCACAAAACATCTCAGCATAGGGAATTCCATTCCATGCAAATTTCCTGTCAATTTGGGAATTCCATTCCATGCAAATGGGAATTTCCAAATTGCAGCGACAACAGAGATTTTCCAGAAGTTAGTTTGTGCTTGTTTGAATACTTTGGCTGTCAAAATATAAGAAAAGCAACAGATGGAAGATTAAACGTTGGAAAGGATGCAACTAGCATTGAATATTCCTCTGTGCCTGTTGGCACATATATTAATTAATGAATATCATCCATCTCGGTGTTAAATACCTCTTATGTCATGTCTTTCTTTAATGCTGACGTGTTTGTGGCGTACAGACTATGCATTTGACAAATGCAATGCAATCGGAATCTTGCAGTATTTAGTTTCATATCCCATCGAAACACCCATTTAAGAGTTGATCAGATTGATTAAGTTTAATATCCAAGAGCATACCCAGATGTAGTTTATTCACCTAGGGTCTACAAAATCATTTGAGGGAAATTATTTTCTTTAAACCTAAGACCATTGATGAGCTTAATTAAGGGCGGGTGCTTTTTTACTGTGCGGACAGGGTTGGTGTAAATAGGGAAGCATTTATTAATCTCCCAGTAGCCCGTCTTCTCTTCTCCCAACCACCAGTAGTGAGTTCCTTCCTCCCAACCCAAACTTCTCTTCTACTTGCTTCCATCCTATGAAAAAAACACCAACACAATGTTCTACTCCCTACTTGTTTATGGCTGGGACATTATACAGAGTGAACTGCATTATTTTTAAGTCCTCTGTCATTCGTTTAAGCTCTTCAATTGACTTTTGTATTTCTAGATTGCAGAAAACACAAGAACACAACTAAAAGTTACCATAAGTTTAAAAATTTGTCCAAGGAACAATTTAATAGACAATGGGATTGAGAAGCTACTAGTTTACACCAGAAACTCATCCAAAATAGTTTGCAATCTTCCACAAAAGCATAATTAACAGGTAGATAAGATAATATAATATAATTTTAATAATGTTCAATGAATGACAACAAAAGTGGGTCATTGAGACTAAAATAGTACAATCAGTGCAATACATAGTGGGACTGCACAAGCAGTTCCTATAGCTACACTAATGACAACATGAAAAGGTCTACGATATAATAGAAAAGCTACAAAGAGATAAGACACTAGCTCAAAGAAAGAAATATGTAGAGACATAAAATGAGTACATATGAAAAAGCTCATCAAGAACATATCAACTTGTTCTAGAACTATAGCCCAAAACTGACAGATAGGAGAGAGAAGAAGTCATCTCCTCATTTGTAATCACCATGAAAGGAACAACGAACTGTAGAGATAATTTAATAGGATGTACTCTAATGAGCATTAACTGCACAATGTACTCTTTGCAAAGATCAGGTAGTTTGTACAAAGGTGACTACAATAAGATGCATTCTTCTGAGCATAAAACCATTAATGCATACTTTGCATGTGCAACAAAAATCGGTGTAGGTCACACTATACTTAATTAGTGATATCCTACAGAGATCTATGGAACAAAAAAATGAGTATGTCACTATACTGAATTAGTGATGTCCTACAAACTTGTACATGTTGATGTAATTGTAACTTTGGAATGTATTCATCCGTATATCTTATGTATTGTACCTCGATGTTTATTCCGGGATGTGTCTGTAATGTATTTGAGTCATGTCAATCCCCGATGTTCCTATCCGGATTTTGTATAATGTAAACAAGTCATGTCAAGTCATTGTGGGTAACCCTCCTAATGGTCAAGGGTTAAAGTCCCCGCAGTTATGGGGCCCTAGGGTTATTAGAATATCCTAGAGAAGTCAACCCTAGGTGAGTTATTGTAAGTCAGGGCAATATTCCCCACCATCTAAGTCAAGGCTAACCCTCCTTGTTGATCATAGGGAAAAGTCCCCACAAGTTCTGGGGCACTAGGGTTATTAGACACTCCTAGAGATGTCGGATCTAGTAAGTAATTGTTAAGTGAGACCGAAATGTTGGAGTGGGCTTCAAGTGAACGAAAGAATATAAATAGAGAGTGAGCCTCTCTATTTATCACACACACACACTCACTCATTGGGGCACATGAGTGAGTGAGAGAGAAGTTGTTGGGACAAGAGAGAGACTGCTGCTGTCGGGAGATCATCTTTATGTTTTCGGGTTTTACTTTTGGTGTTGATTCTATCTTTGAGGAAGTTGCGGGGTTTTTTCCTTTATGGTTTCCCCGAGGAAAATTCTTTGTGTCTCTTGTCTCTTGTGTTTTATTGCTGTGCATGTTATTTTCTCAGATAAAGATCCTAAGATCATAATGCTAGCTTGAATGATAAAGACATTGGTATCAGAGCTAACCTGAGAAGAAGACATTGTGCAGCTACAAAAGCTAGGGCTTATTAATTTTTGGGTCTCTCTCCATAATCCACCTGCAAAAGTATGCTAGGATGACTCTCCATTGAAGGGCACATCTTTCTGTCGAAGCGGAATTCAATTCCGATCATTTTCAGTTTTCGGTGCGGGAAATTAGCGATTTCTACAGAAGAGGAATTTTTGAGTGAGCCTAGCATAGGATTGCTCTCCTCATCAAAATCAAATTTTAGAGACCTGGTTCAAGATTTTTGGTTGGGTGAAACTTCGAGAAAGTCAAACCCTAGTTTGACCTAGAGCTGGAAAAACCCTAAATACTAAAATTGATAAGTTGTGGTACATTCGCTATATCGTGAGATTGGAGAAGAATCAGGAGCTGAAACTTTCACATGCTGAAGAAAAATTCATGTTTTACACTGTATCCAAAATTCAGCCTCAGATTCACCAAATTATAGGAGATATGATCCCTCCAATTTAGGGTTCCAGCCTCTTCCAGGATTCATCCCTAAACAGGACACTTGGGGAGCATTGCTATATCTTGGGCTACGAAGGTCCAAACAAAATTTTGGAAGTTGTTCAAGAAAGGGAGAAAACTCTACTTTCTGTGGTCCGATTTTTAGACTTAGAAGATGAACCGGTGACACATGGCAGTCTGTACAACTTCGCTGTTTTGAACAGTCCTGTAACAGGTCACCTTGGGAAAACAATCATAAGTCCCAATTGGTGAAACAAATTCTGATGAAAGCTATGGTATTGGAATAGGGACATGCGAGGATACCTCAGTGCAAATTTTCAGACACAAAGGAGTAGTAATTTCAGAGATACCATAGAAACAGTAACAGGCATTTCTGTAGAAGAAATTGGAAAACTAGGGCTTCCTGTTCTGGGAGCTTCCCTCCACTGTTTTCATAAAATGATTACATTGGACATCTCAACTTGAAGAGATCTATATTTCTATCCAATCAGATCTGAAAGATTCCAAGTTTTGAAAATTAGCGTTTCTCTGATAAACCCTGGATCAGCCAGCTCTAGAACCAGGACGGACACCTCAAATCGGTAAGATCTAATCTTTTGTTATTTCCATTTGACGTTCTCATTTCAAAGTGATCTATCACATCAGCTTAGTGATAATCTTGGTAAAGTTGACAACATCCAAGCATGGAAGTATATGATCTCTCTGAAGAAAATGAATTGGACACCTACATAAGTAGAGAGGTTCCGGTTCCAGAGGGAGATGAGGCTCAAAGCATTACACAAGAAGAACTTGGTCAAGGCCAAGAAGGTCATTGCTGATTCAATCACGGATCAACTTGTACCATAACTGTCTTCCCTAAAGACACCGAAGATGTTTGATTCCTTGGCCAAGCTATTTGAATGGAAGAACATAAATTAGAAGATGGCTTTGAGAAAACAGTTGAAGAATGTGAAGATCCAGAATGCAGAACAACTTGTAGCAGTAGAAGAAGAAGTGGAGAATGCAGAAGTGGTGATAGCTACCTTGAATGGCCTCCCAGGATCATGGGATTCATTCATCCAAGGAATGTGTTACAGAAGGAAGTAATTACTTTCAACAGACTCTGGGAAGAAGAAGAAGCTCGACTCATAAAGAAGAGATGAGAAGATGGGAGCAACTGAAGATCAATCTCTCACCATCCAAAGAAGATCCCTCAAGCAATGAGGAATATGAAGATCTCAACTATTGAAGAACCTCTTATCCATCTTAGCATTTGGATAAGAAATGATGCTATTATGAATGAAGAAGACGATGAAGCTGAAGGCTCAAGAAGGAGTCTACCCACGAAACAAATAAAGATAAGTATTCAATTGTCATTTCATGATATTGTTTTGTTATGCATTTGTTTATATTCAGTTGATGTATTATGCATGAGAGAATGTTTGCATTAATACAGTATACTACTAATATTTATGTAATGGGTAAGTAGCTCATGGTGCTATACAAATCTCCATTGCTACTTATCTAGAATGAAACCTCTTTGTTGACATATTGGATTAGTGCACAATCTCAATGTTGTCGTGGTAGAGATGGAAGGCATCTAGAAAGTTTCCGTGAGATATGGATGGATGTTGTATTGGCTAAAGTAGTTGCATGATCACATATTTATGCATAAGAATTTTTCATTATGAATATACCTTTTGAAATGTTTCTAACCATACAACTAATGCATTTGACTTGTAGGAAAGATCGTGTAAAATTGCCTACAAGCAAAGAAGGATGAGACTTGTTCCGAAGAACAAGTGATGATAGTTCAAGATGAAGAATAATAAGATGAATGCAGTGACATCATTGATGCAGAACCTTCCAGACATGAAGAAGTAACCAAGAAGAAAGGTTTAAGAAGAATGATGTCTAGGATGCAGTATTGATACATGAAGAGAAATTTGTAGTTCCATCATGCAGTAGATGGAAACATCATGGGATACAAGGCAAGATTCATAGCTCAAGGCATAGACTACGAAGAGACATTTGCAGCCACTAGAAATACACATGACAAGAAGAATCATGTGTGTGAATGAAAGAAGGTCTTGTACGAGCTCAGAAGACACCCATGGGATAACACATACATAAGGAGCTTGACGAAGATCTGAACCTTTGCTACAAGGTTGATAGAGGATGATAAGCTCACACATGGGTGCGAGAAGAACTTTTGAAAAAGTTCAAGACCTTGGTATCCAATGATCCTAGATGGATACTACTTGTCACTCCGGTACAGAATGTTTCAGTGGATAGAGTACGGAAGACAGAGGGAGAATGATGTTCTACTTCAGAGGGAGTGACTGCAGAAGATCCTGAGGTTCGACATGATACGACATGATGGATAGATTACTGATGACTCTAGGCTTTACTGAGAGTAAAGTGGATTCCAACCTTTGCTTCAAGGTTGAAGGCAGAAGACCAGTGATGCTCCTGTTATATGTCGATGCACTATTTTCTAGGCATGGAGGTGTGGCAGAATGCGGATGGAATCTTCCTCAGACAAGGGATGTATGCAATAGAGATCCTGAAGAGGTTAAGGATGATGGACTGCAAGTACATGACCACACCTATGGCATCGAACCTGAAGCTATTGAGTGTTGCTTCATCAGAGTCAGTTGATGCCATGATGTATTGTCAGATGATTTACCTGACAAATACGAGACCAGATATTTGCTTTGTTGTGAACACATTGAGACATGTTCACTTGATGGTTGTAAAGCATGTAGTGAGTTACCTAAAGGGTACAGTTGATTATTGGCTCAAGTATGAGGTGAATCAGAAGATTAACCTGGAGGGTTATGTGGATTCGTATTGGGCAGGAAGTGCCATTGATATGAAGAGCACTTCAAGGTGATACTTTAGTATGATATCAAATATCACTATATCAGGGATATGGTGTAGAGAGGAGCAGTGAAGCTCCAGTATGTTGCAACGAAAGAACAGATAGCTGATGTGTTGGAAAAGCCATTGGACAGAGTGAAGTTTGAGTACGCCAGGGAGAAGCTTGGTGTTCTCCAGATCGAGGTTCCCTCCAAGGGGAAATGATGAGACCGAGAGCCATTCTGACATGGTGAGAGGATTAGGTTCCTACATGATCAGATATAAGGGCTAAATGCCATTCTTGGAATGGAGGCACTTGGTCAATTACTAGGAAAATTCAGTCTGGGACTGAGGGCCGTTCTAATATGACTGTAGGATGTAGTCTTACATGATCAGATGTGAGTGCAGAGCCATTCTAAGGCGATTGTAGGATTGGTTCCTACAATGATCAGATGTAAGTGTAGAGTCTTTCTGACATTGGTTGTCAGATGTAAGTGCAGAGCCCTTTTGGCATGGAGGATTGGTTCCTCGCATGGCCGAATGTAAGTGCTAAGCCTTTCTGACATTGGTTGTCAGATGTGAGTGCTAGGCCTTTCTGACAGGGTTGTGGGATGTGTTCCCACATGATCAGATGTGAGTGTTGGGCATGCATTTCTAATATGATTATAGGATTGGTTCCTACATGATCAGATATAAGTGCTAGGCAAGACATTATGACTTAGGGTCAGATATAAGTGCTAGAAAAGACCTACATGGAGGCTAGGCCTACAACCATCATGAAAAAGGGCTGGCTCTGTAGAACTTCCTGTGATGAGAAGAATCATGAGATAGCACCCGTGATGATGATCTAGTGATGACCCAACAGTGATGATCCAGATCAAGTGATGATTCAGATCCAGTGATGATGATCTAGATTGAGTGATGATCCAGATTCAGTGCTGATGATCCAAATCCAGTGATGATGATCCAGATTGAGTGATGATCTAGATCCAGTGATGATGATCTAAATTGAGTGATGATCCAGATCCAGATGAAGATGACGAGAACTTGATGATGATTCAGATGATACAGAGAAGAAGACTTGTGCTAATAAATTGTGTCGAGAGAATACCTTCCTAGTTAATAGGGCGTGTTGATGTAATTGTAACTTCGGAATGTATTCATCCGTATATCTTATGTATTGTACCCCGATTTTTATTCCAAGATGTGTCTGTAATGTATTTGAGTAATGTCATGCCTTGATGTTCCTATCAGGATTTTCTATAATGTAAACAAGTCATGTCAAGTCATTGTGGGTAACCCTCCTATTGGTCAAGGGTTAAAGTCCCCGTAGTTATGGGGCCCTAGGGTTATTAGACTATCCTAGAGAAGTTGACCCTAGGTGGGTTATTGTAAGTCAAGGCAATAGTACCCACCATCTAAGTCAAGGCTAACCCTTCTTGTTGATCAGAGGGAAAAGTCTCCACAAGTTGTGGGGCACTAGGGTTATTAAACACTCCTAGAGATGTCGGCTCTACTAAGTAATTTTTAAGTGAGGTCAACATGTTGGAGTGGGCTTCAAGTGAACGAAAGAATATAAATAGAGAGTGAGCCTCTCTATTTATCACACACACACACTCACTCATTGGGGCGCATGAGTGAGAGAGAGAAGTTGCTGGTACAAGAGAGAGACTGCTGCTGTCGGGAGATCATCTTTATGTTTTTGGGTTTTACTTTTGGTGTTGATTCTATCTTTGAGGAAGTTGCGGGGTTTTCTCCTTTATGGTTTCCTCAAGGAAAATTCTTTGTGTCTCTTGTCTCTTGTGTTTTATTGCTGTGCATGTTATTCTCTCATATAAAGATCCTAAGATCATAATGCTAGCTTGAATGATAAAAATCTAACAGTACATCAGGGTTTAAGAAATTCTAAAAGTGCATAAACTCCACCACACTTGGAAGAAGTGAGTTAAAGTTGCCAATATAAAAAAATGTGTAGGTCACTATACTGAAATAGTGATGTCCTACAAACTTGTACATCAGGGTTTAAGAAATTATGAAAGTGTATAAACTCCATCACACTTGGAATAAGTGCTTTAAATTTGCCAATATAAAAAGCATAAAAAAGGAAAAACAAGAAAAAATTTATGGTGACAACTTCTCCAAATGGCTACAGTACAGTTGACTGTTTCCTCATTTAAAAAATGATAAAAATAACTATTTTCTCATCTCAAAATGTTAATTCTATCATTTTCAATGTTCAACGTTAGTGTAAACTCAGTTATTTTACCTAAACAACCTTTGCTTCTAAGTTTTATGAACTTGATATGCCAACCAAACAAACAATCCAAGGCTTTCCTTGACAGAGGATTCAAGTTTATGAGTGCTGATATGTACTCGTTGCTATGATTATCTTTAATCAGTGCTCATATGTAACTTGCCACTTTAATGGAAGGAACTCGTTGCTTTGAGCTAAGTTGTTGGGACACAGAGTAGAGGTCTTGGTACATAATTGATTTTCTCTCTGCCTTTGTCTAAATATGTGCCACAAAACTCAAGTGCAAGCAACTATGAGAAGTAAGAAACTTAGTGCCGGTGCTACATATTTTCATTTCTTCTTGCATGATTTTGATATATTTGATTTCCTATTTATTAACCTATTCCCTTTTTTCATAGGCTGAAGAACGTTGTGTTAAGTTCTCTTCTCCCAGCTACCAGCAGTGATTTCCACTCATCCAATAATCAATTATGCTACATGTTCATGCACTCTGTAATACTTCTCCAATTCTGATAATTGAAAATAAAGAAATGCATTGTTTATTATCATTTACAAGTATTATTCTCTTTATATTAGTGTGTTTTTTTATGTTCCGTTGTATGGGCTCTCAGCAAGGTAGAACAAGGGTTCTAACAGCAATGTTGTGCAAATGAGATCTCTTAATATTAGAAAACAAATTATCATAAGTGTTCATATTTGCTGGGTCACTAGAATGGGTCATATTAGGGTAATCCTCCTATTTGAATCTTCTATACATTTCACCCCTATTGTGAATGGATTCACCTATGTAATAAGTTGATCCTCTCAACAAGTGGGTTACGCTCACAAACTTACACTTGTATACATTTCACCCCTATTGTGAATGGATTCACCTATGTACTAAGTTGATCCTCTCAGCAAGTGGGTTAAGCTCACAAACTTACACTAGTCTAGATTCTCAATCAAATTTTCATTAAATTTGCATGCATGACAATAAACAAAAGAGGAAAGAGGATATGGGAAGAAAACCTATTTCCAATGTTTTTCCAAAGCTTGTGCAATCTTGATAGGCTAGATCTCAAACTAACGACTTTGATAGCCTCAAAAAGATGTGTAACCAATGGTTTTCACATTCTACATGTTTCCCAAGTCTCCCAAAATCTCGATTTCTTGGTTTGCAAAGTGATAGTACTGTACTAGCAGATCCTTCACCTCCTACTCTCTCTCTCCTCATAGTACCAAACCTTCCAAATTTATTACCCATCCTTGCAGGAGACTTGAGAAAAAAATTGCTTTCCTCAAAAGTTCTCCTGCATCACCTTTGCACTAACACTTTTCAGTTTTGGAATTAATATCAATATCAAAGGAAAATATTTGCCTATTCCAATGCAATTTGAAATGAGTAAATCCTTTCCAATGATCTGTGTTGAGAGCTCCTATGTCAACATGGTTCTTTACCTTGTGTACATCTTTGCTCTTAGGTACCCAGTTTGACAATTGGATTATTCTCTCGTCCATTTGCACTTATCTTTTTAATACCAAGTTTGGAGAGATAGTACACAATAATGGTTTTTCAAATATTTGATATTCTTGAGTCATTTGTGAGGTGGCATGCTTCCGATAGAAGGTGGCATGTGGATTCCAGAATGTGGCCACAATGACACAATATCCACTTGGAGGAGGAAACATTGATTATCAATGCCAACTTTTGTTTATGTACTCATTCAAAGAGGGTTTAATGATATTGTTATGATTATCCATTCCTTTCACACATGATGAGAAGAGAGACACTTTCAAATGTAGATAAAATTAAAAACACAGCAAAACAAAATTGCACACAATAAGGATATGGATCACACTTTATTCTTAGAACTAATCTGGATATATAGCTCACACACACACACACACACACACACACACACACATATGATCATCACATCCCTTTAAAATTACATCAGAATGGACACCTATCTAGCTAATTGGGACACATATTGCTAGCTCTCTAACTAATTCAAACTCTTACTGCCAGCTCTGTAACAACCTGCCAATGATACATTTATTCATTTATTTGTAACACTTTCCTTTAATGGAGAAATGCATTCTCTACGATACCTAGAATTTCTACATTAACGTACTGTCAACTTAAAAACAACATAAATAACATTCTTCCTAAGATGAACTTTGTAAACAACTCTTAGAATAGTAAGACTCCTTCGTGATTCCTTCAAAGTCTTTGTCTTTTGTCAGAGAATTTTGAGAGTTTTTTTGTCTTTTTGTCACCTTGTTCTAAAAATTGAAGTGATAGTCTTTGATGGGAAGTCTCTCAATTTTGTAAGGTTTTTTAGATGGTTTGAAGGTTGGTTCCTATTTTGTTGAAAGCAGAACTTTCAGACTGATTTTGTTGTGAACCTACTTGAAGTAGAAGCTTGGTGTATGTAACTTTGATTCGAAATGAATAACAAGTTGCATGTTTTTTTCTTCTGAAAATAAACACTACCTATAAAACTAAGGAGAGTGCCAATGCATTACCGAAGGATATGAGCTCACCCTTGTATCAATCTACCTTCTTAATCGAGTTCCTTTGTCTCGAAATATCTCTATGTTCCAGTCTCAAAATCATTAAAGTTCAGAAGAATAGAGGGAGAAAAAAAATGTCTGGAAAACCCAAAAACAAAAACAAAAAATTGTTGAAACTAAAAACCACATGCAGTTTCCAGAAGTTTCCAATATGATTGAGCAATTACCCAAAATATTTCCAAAGCAATTTTCTATGAGATGAGGAGCATCTATATCTGTTGGGGGTCTACTATCTATCCGTCAAGGATATAAGGTTCAAGGATCAAAAGGGGTAGGGATCCAGGCATAGCTCAACAGAGGTATCACCTGAACAATAGGTTACCCGAAAGGATCGATCTACAATGAAAATAGAAATTTTATTTGGTATTTATTCAAGAGGTAAAGTCTGCATAACGGTGATGAAAAAACAAAACGAATAAAAGGTTCAATTTGGTAAAGCCCAACCAGCCTATTACCATCTGATTCGAGTGAAGTATAAAAGGTCTTTGTCGGAAGGTGTAACGAAGCATAGTAGGCAAATGGGTGGACTGAGCTGGTATGGGCTAGGCTGGTTTGTTCGGATCCCAGTCTTGATTCTTGCTGGGATTGATTGAGTGATTGATCGACGGCCAACAGATTGGGGGCGTGCTCCACCGGACGTAGAGGGAATTCATTTCACCCTATGTTGTTAAAATAAATCCATAAGAAATCATTTAGCATGGGTTCAAGGAGTTTCGATCTAATTAAGATCACAAAATAGGAGTAATTACGGACCTGTAGCGTCCTGACCATATCCTGTCAGTATATTAGCATCTCATAGATTGATACCATTGGAGTGAGGGCTTGTAGCATTGGAATAGAGGGTTGAATGTGATATGTACTCAGTTGAGTAATCACTCAGCTATGTGGAACAGAGCCCCCAATAAATAAAAGAATTAAAAGGCATTTTTCATCAAAGGATTAAACATAGTATACCTTACCTCAAAGAATGCTATGTAGTGGCTCTCCAATGTGCCTCCTCCAACACTGTTATGCACCAGAGAAACCCACCACAAACCCACGACACCGGAGAAACCCACCACAAACCCATGACCAAAAAACGATGAAAAAACGCTATGCACTAGAGGAGCAACAATGCTATGCACCACGATGGAAAAAAATGGTGAAAAATGCTATGCACCAGAGGACCAACACTGCTACGCACCAGCCAAAATGCCCTCGTTATCCAGAAAACATGATGGAGAAAACCCAAGGACCAACACTGCTACACACCAGAAAAAATGCCCTCGTTATCCAGAAAACACGATGGAGAAAACCCAAGGACCAAAACTGCTACGCACCAGAAAAAAAACGCCCTCGTTATCCAGAAAACACAATGGAGAAAACCCAAGAAAAAACGATGGAGAAAAACCATAGGAAAACCCTATGCAACATCATGCAGGGTGCATGTAGGCTTATGGTGGAGGCGTGAGCAGGATCGTGAAATAAAATATCCCCCATCATATTGCATATTTATATAGTTAAAAAAAAACCCTTTTTACCCCTAATATACCACCAATATATTGGCTTGTAATTTTTTGATTTTTAACCCCCCCAATATGAACGGACGTGATATCATATTGGTCCCTAGGTGACACCCCCATGGATGTGGGATTCATCATGGCCCTCCTTTGATGAGACTATTCCTGTCGACATCAGCTCATCATCCAGGAATTAGTCTTAGAAACAAGTTTAGTACCTTGAGATCTATATGCCTCAATGACAGATTCTCTCGCTCTCGACATAGGTCCACATCATTGACCTTTGATTGTCAGATTCGACTAAGTGTTCGACATGAAATCATATATTCACACTTAGTACATTGTACTAGAGTACCTTGGGAATCATTGACATTAATGGTGATCTCCCTTGCACTTGTTAACGGTTCACATCATTGACTGGTAATCAAGTGGTTTCTACCATGTCCAACTTCAGATCATTGTAATCACATGGATAGAATCGTACTTTGTGGAAGACGAGACAAAGACCTTGGGTATCCATTGAAAAGCAATCATAGCTTTCTCCCCAGGTTGCGATGGAATATTTTGTATGAAGTACCAGCATGGATCCACATTTGTATGGTCATGGCTATGCTCAAATTTGCATTTGTATGACATAGATATACATTGTATATATGGTAGCTATGTCCAAGTTTGAGTCCTCTATCACATGGATCTACACTGTATTCTAGTAGCCATGTTTATTTATCTCTCTCATGGATATGCCTTGTATTGGTCTGCAGCCATGATAAAGACACATTTTCTCATGACTCAAAAGTATTGATGTATTGCAGATGTCTAGTGGATGATCGCCGATCAAGCTGATTCTTGCCTCGAAGTGATAACTTGCTCTTTCAAAGCTCTCACCTATCGTATCCCTCTAGCCTCATGCTTTGGGGGGCATTGTGTTATACCTAAATCTTGTCACCACCATGTGCAGAGAATCCAAACATCAGATTAGCCCTTAATCCCAAATTGTGAAGTAATAATATTGTTCCAGACATCAAATCTATATGTGAAAATCTAGCACCGCCTCTACCCTTTAGTCAAAAAGTGGTACCTTTTTTAGCACCGCCTGTAATGTGTTGACAGTAAGCGGTGGCACTTCCTTTACCCTCTAATCAAGGTGCAATTTTTCCCTGTCACTACTCTGTCTCAGTGAGGAAGAAATGACGCCCTTGGTAAAAAGTGAAAAAAGAGAAGTTCTCACAAAGCTTCTCGAAAGAAGGATTCGTGGCACCCTTATCCCTGATCATTAGGGCCAGTTGGGCTCGAGATCCATCCTTGTAGGATATCCTAGCCACCTCACCCACCAATTTCTCAACCATCTCTATCCATTCCAAGCCTATAAAAGCAGGCTCATTTTCATGGCCGAGAAGAGAGTAAAGTTATGCTGTTGCTTTGATATTCTGGCCTAAATCAGAAGAGTGAGCTTGAGGGAGCAAGTTGGAGCTATTGGGGATGAGATGTTGGCTTTGTGAAGGAGTACATCGACACTAAGGCATAGGTTGTAAAATTCTTCTCTATTATCTAATGCAAAATTGGTTCCTTTCCCATTAAATTTATTGTGTCATTATTGTATGCTTCATTATTGAATTCCTTAGTCATCAATATAGAATAGTGGATTATATTATGGTTCTATTTGATCTTGTTTGTTGTTTTCTTGTGACTATGCAGGTACATCCATGAAGGATCATCTTTACAGGGAACAACTACACCATTACATCAAAGAGACTTGATTCCAGATCTCCACCCATTATAGCGAATGTCTTCCAATCTTGTCGTGTACCATTTGTTCTAGATCTAAACCATTCATACTAGAGGAACAAATCCTTCCCATAGGAGGTGCAAAATTCCTAGCTACAAGTGCTAGATCATCATAAACATCAACATCAGTATAGAGATACTGAAACTATCATAACAACAACTCAGCATCAATCAATCATCTGTCAACCATCACAACAATCAATTGTAACCATCTCAACAACAATCATCTCAACAATCAACTGTAACTATCTCATCAATCATCTCAGCAGTCACCAGTGTGGCTACACTGTACACATCTCATCAAGCATCTCATCAAATATTTGTATAGATAATACTGACATTATTTGAAGCATACATATCAATCAGTATCACAATACTGAGCTAATCATCTGAACAATCAACATACCAATGTTGAACCAATCATCTCAGCAAGCATAAGTATAATAACACTAAGATAACATTTCAACAATCATCAGTATAACACTACTGAAATAACATCTCAACAATCATCAATATAACAATACTGAAACAACATCTCATCCGTCATCAGTATAACAATACTGAACTATTAGTTATCAGTATAACCATATTGAACTAGCATCTCAACTGTCATTAGTATAACAATACTGTACTAGCGTCTCGATTGTCATTAGCATAACAATACTGAACTGTCAGTCATCAGTATAACCATACTAAACTAACATCTCATCAGTATAATACTACTGAAAGAAAACATCTCATCAACCAACAATATAGCAATATTGTAACAACCATCCTACCCTCTAACTATCTCGGAGCAGCATCACGACGATTTCTTTGGTAGATCCACCCAAGCATTTTGTCTAACTTATTAACTCTTTCGAGCCAACAAGCCTAGTTAGACAGATGGATCTTCCTAGGGACCAACAAGCCTTGTCCTGAATTACAAACCCCCTTGGGTTAAACTGATCTAGTTAGACACACTAATCCTCCTAGGATCAACAAGCCTCGTATAACTAACCCTTTTCGGCCAAACTATCCTAGTCAGACTTACCCTACTCTGAACTGAGCTACTCACCACTGCATCCTTCTTCCATCTACTGTCACTCCCTCTTTCGAGAGAGGTCCTTTCGGACTACACCAAGCTTGTCTCAAAAGTATTCAAACTTTACATGAGCCAGAGGCTTAGTCAACACATATGCCACTTGTTCCTCTGTAGGAACATACTTGAGCTTTATATCTCCTTTTTGAACCATGTCTCGAATGAAGTGATATCTTACTTCAATGTGTTTTGACTTATCATGAAACACTGGATTTTTTTTCATCTTGATACAACTCTGATTATCACAATGGATATCAATAACATCTATCTCTTCATCAAATAAATATATCAACATATTTCGAATCCATACTACTTCACTACAAGCTGAACAAGCAGCAATGTATTCCGCTTCTGCTGTGCTAAGTGCAATATTGGTCTGCTTTCTACTGAACCAAGAGATCATGCTTGATCCTAAACTAAAACAACCACTTGAGGTGCTCTTTCTGTCTTTAGTATTTCTTGCCCAATCTAAGTCTATGGACCCATGTAAACTAATCTCACTGTCTAAGGTATATCTGAGCCCATAATCTAAATTTCCCTTTAGATACCTCATCACATGTTTTGCTCCTATCAGGTGAATGTGCTTGGGATTCACCATGTATTGACTTAGTGTGTTTACAGCAAAACATATACCAAGTCTTGTATTGGTCAAGTACATTAGTGAACCAATAAACTGTATGTACATAGTGGCATCTACAACTTTCGATGTATCATCATTTAGCAAATTCAAGTTTGTTGTCATCAGAGTAGTCATGGCCTTACACTAGCATTCCAAACCTCTTCATAATTTCTACCGTATATTTTCCTTGGTTTAGGAAAATCTCATCTAGAGATTTCCAAACTTCAAGACCTAGAAAGTAGTGCATCATTCCAAGGTCTTTCATCTCAAATTCTGCAGCTAGCTTCTTCTTACATTCATCGATGAGCTTGTCTTCTCCTGTTAGGAAAAAATCATCCACATATAAAAGTAGTATCATAAGCCCATTATTCTCAACCTTATAGTAAAGGTTAGAATCTACCTTACTTTTGGTAAAGCCCAAACTCATCAAGAACCCGTCTATTCTTTCGTACCATACTTTGGGTGCTTGTTTTAGTCCATACAGTGCTTTCTTGAGTCTACATACATAAGCTTCCCGATCATCAGTCTCGAAACCTTGTGGTCGTTCGATATATACTTCTTCTTCTATCAATCCATTCAGAAAAGATGTCTTTACATCCTTTTGATGTAACTTCCATTTATTCTTGGCTGCCAAGGCAAGAACAGTTCTAATTCAAGTGTACCTAGCTACTGTAGCAAAGGTCTCTTCATAGTCAATTCCTTCCTTTGCTACGAATCTTGCCTTGTACTTTTCATGATACTACCATCTACGGAATGCTTTGTTTTGAAGATCCATTTTGAGGATACCACTGATTGGTATTTTGGTCTTGGGACAACTTCCCACACATCATTCTTTATTATGGATTAGTTTTCCTTGACCATTTCATCAACCCATTCCTTTTGATTTGTTGCATCTTCAAAACAAGTTGGTTCTTTATCAACTAGATCACTCATCAAGCCCATATAAGTGGGATATGACTTTGGCTTCTTTCTTTCTCTGGTGGTTCCTTCTGGGACACCAAGTCTTTTTGCATCTTCAATTATATCACGAGCCCAGTTAGGCTTTCTCTTTTGAGAAATCATTTCGTTGGGCACTTCTTCAGGAAACTGAGGTTCAGTCGTGTCATGATCCTTAGGTATCTGACTCTCTTCTTCATTCTTGACTGGTTTAGGATTCTTTGCAACTTTGATAGTTTCATGCTCCTCTTCATCTTCTCTATCTTTCTTCGATTTTCTAAAAGCCGAGTCTTCGTCAAATGTTACATCTCTACTAAGCTCAATCTGATGGTATCCTGGGATATAGATCCGATAGGCTTTTGATTGTTCACTATATCCTACAAAAAATCCCTTCTTTCTTGAAGGATATAGCTTTGTTCTTTTCTCCTTAGGAATGTGAATATACACATGGCAACCAAATATCTTTAGATGACTTACCTCAGGCTTTTCTTCGGAGAGCATTTATCTAGAGTTTTGTTCCCAAGGGCACTATGGGAGATTTTGCTGGCTACTTCTGCCCATAGGTACATTGGTATATCTTGATCATGTATCATGGCTTTTACTGCTTCCATGATAGATCTATTCTTTCTTTCTGCCACACCATTTTGTTGAGGATTATAGAGAATAGTGAGCTCCCTCTTAATCCCAACTTCCTTGCATAAATCATTGAATTCATTTGATATGAACTCTCCTCCATTATCTGATCTTAAAATCTTTATTTACTTCTCAGAAAGGTTTTCTATGAGAGATTTAAATCCCTTAAACCTTTCAAACACTTCATCCTTCTTTTTCAAAAAATATATCCAAGTCTTGCGGGAGTAGTCATCAATGAAAGAGGCATAGTAAACATTCCCGCTTAATGAAGTTGTTTGCATTGGACCGCATATATCTGAATGGATAATATCTAAGATCCCTTTTGCTTTGTTGTCACTCTTTGTATAAGGATTCTTAGTATTCTTTCCTTGTGCACATCCTTTGCATACACCTTCATGTTCTATCTGAATTTCTAGTAGTCTAGTCACAACCTTACTTACAATTGGAAGAGATTTGTAATGAACATGAGCAAGCCTTCTGTGCCAAAGCTCACATGGATTTATTGTACTAGTTGCTAAAGTTGAGTCTACATGTCCCTTCAGTTTGTAGAGTCCTCCTTCTTTAATTCCAATTTATACTGCATCATCTATGGTCTTTCCTTTTGACCACATGAGGACTTTTCCATCTATGAATGAAACTCTGAATCCTCTCTTGTCCAAAGCTAAAATAGACAAGAGGTTCTTCTTTAATCCAGGGACATATAGGACATCCTTCATCTTCATGGATTTTCCAGAGTCCAACTTGTAGGATGCTTCTCCCATTCCTTTAATGGGATATTGGGAGTCATTTCCAAGCATTACCTTGTGAGGGGAATCTTTTTGTACAAGGCATGATAGTGAGTCCTTGTAACCTGTCATGTGCTTCGATGCACCACTGTCTACTAACTAGGTTTCATTTCCTAGTGAGACTGATCCTGTTAGGGCAGAGATTAGTACAAATTCTTCACTAGATTCTTCATCTTTCTTTGCTTCCTCTTCTACTTCTTGATCACTGTCTTCAGCAGCATGAGCTTGGAATCTTTTCATCTTTTTAACTCTTTCTTCTTTCATGGGATAGTTGATGGCAATGTGTCCAATTTTGTGACAAGTGAAGCACTCATAATTTGAGAAGTCTTTCTTGGGTCTTTTGAACCCTTGAGTCTTGTGAGGATGATCATAACTCTTCCTTTTGTGTTTGCCTTTGGCATGGGCTGTTAAGGCTTGATCTTCATAATCATTTAGCTTCACTTCTCTTGCTAATATTATTTCTTCTTCTTGGACACATTCTTCCCATAGCTTTCTGAATATGGTTAGTTTCCTTCTTGAGCAGATTCCTCTAATAAAATCTTCCTAATCTCTTAGAAGACCATTTAGGTTGGTCATCACTATTTGTGCTTCTTCTACTATATCTCCAATGGATTCTAGCTGATCTCTGTTTTGAGCCACTCTTGAAAAATAAGATTGCATAGTCTCTGACGTTTGAGTCTTTACACTTTTGAGGTGATTCCTCGGAGTCATCTTCTTGTTGATGTTTCTCCCTTCAAATAGACTGGAGAGGGCATCAAACATTTCTTTTGGAGTTTCTCTTGATGATACTTGAGGAATCAATTTATCCTTTATGGAATCGTCTATGATCCTTTTGGCTATGATCATGTCCTTATTATGCTTGGACTTAGCTTCCTCCTCTTTTGGTTCTTTTACTTCCTCCTTCACAAATTGGTCTAGATCGTTCTCTTGCAGGATGAGCATGATCCTATACTTCCATGCTCTGAATTTTTCAGCTCCTTCAAGATTTTCATCTAGCTTGGTGTTCTTAGTTATCTTCAATAGAATGAGAACTTCAAATGGAATAGGGAGGAAGAATACTTACTTGAAGAAAATAGTTTTTGGCTTATCTCCTTCTGGAAGACCTAGGTTTTGATTTGGAAACCCTAATTTCTCAATTGGAAACCCTAATAGGGTTGAGAGGTGGAAAAGATGCACCCTCCTGAGGCGAGGTAGACTGTATCCTTATTTTTTTGAGACATGTCCAAAATTGAAAAATATTGAAATTCATTTATGTTACCACATAAAGATGCGCCCTTCAGAGGCGAGTTGGATGAGCCCTCTTTTCTGGTTGGACTGTCGAGGGATTTGTTAAGAACAACAAACCCTAGTTGTGCAGTGTCTCCTTTCAGGGTGGCTCTGATACCATGTTAAAATTCTTTATAATTGTTTAGATGATATCTTAAAACAATTTGCCACTAGAAGATCACTGAAAGAACAACATGCACAAAAACATAAGAACAAAAGAACACATAGATTTTCCTCGGGGAAACCACAAGGGAGGAAACCCCGCAAAATTTCCTCAGTATAAAACTTAACCAATGCAGTGTAGAACCCAGATAGCAATTGCTTCCTTCTTCTTGGTGCGCTACTACTTATCTCTCTTTCTTAAACCAGCTTGAGTGAGTGAGTACAAATGAATGGGAGTGCCTCCCTATTTATATTCTTCTGTTGACTTGACCTCTAACTTGGTGGGGCCAACTTCACTAGCTATCAGGGCCGATATGTCCAACTGGACATTACAAATAGCATTTATTATATTAACACTTGGGTACCAATGACCCGAATTACATTAGGAGGCTTACATTACATCCTTCAATGACTCTAACAAGACCAAACTCATCTCCAATAGGAGGAATACAATACAACTAGAATATCTTCCGAGGTTACATTATTTTAACACCGGCTGGAACCTTTCCCCTTCAACATTACTAATGTAGAATTGTGAATATTCCAAATATCTAAATATATGCTAGCTCAATAACTCTCGTACATTCGACAATGCATAAAATTTATTGGAAGAAACAAGAACCTCATAGGAACCTTGCCCTTGTTAGAAACCTACCCATGTTGGAACTCTACCCTTGTTGGAACTCTGCCCTGGCTGGAACTCTGCCTTGATTGGAACTCTGCCCCAGCTAGAACTTTGTCCCGGATGGAACTATGCCCATTCAACATTAGCAACGTAGAATTGTGAAGATTCCAAATAGCTAAATATATGTTATCTCAATAACTCTCTATAGGAAGTACATTCGACAATGCATGAACTTTATTGGAAGGAACAAGAACCTCACAGGAACCCTGCCCTTGTTGGAACCCTGCCCTTGTTGGAACTCTACTCTGGTTGGAACTCTACCCCGGTTGGAACTCTGCCCTATCTGGAACTTTTCCCTGGCTGGAACCCTGCCCCAACTGGAACTCTTCCCTGGATGGAACTATGCCCCTGGCTGGAACTATGCCAATTCAACATTACCAACGTAGAATTGTGAAGATTCCAAATATTTAAATATCTGCTAGCTCAATAACTCTCTATAGTAAGTACGTTCGACAATGCATGAACTTTATTGGAAGGAACAAGAACCTCACAGGAACCCTGCCCTTGTTGGAACTCTGCCCTTGGTGGAACTCTTCCCTAGATAGAACTCTGCCCTGGTTGGAACTCTGCCCCAGCTGAAACTTTGCCTCCGCTGGAACTCTGCCCAGCTAGAACTCTGCTCCAGCTGGAACTTTGCCCCACTGGAACTTTGTTGCGACCGAAACTCTACCATCGGTTGGAACTCTGCCCCAACTGGAACTCTGCCCTCGGCTGGAACTCTGCCCCGATTGGAACATTTCCCCTAGATGGATTTCTGCCTCCTTGAGAATCCAAATATCTAAATATGATATGTGGCGTTTCTTTGTTATATACAACACTATGCATTCTAGTTTCAGAAATGGATAGTCTTGCATAATATTTATTACTAAGAGTAAAAATGTTGTTATTTTTCTAGGGCTCCATTTGCTTGGAGGATTTAGAAACCAAATCTGGTCTTCCAATACTATGGCCATAATACAGGTTCTTATTCTATCTGAACATATCCAATCTTCTAATTAATGTATTGAGCTACATGAACTAAATACATTATTGGTTGTCCATCTTAGGAAGATTTTACTTATAAAGTAACTTCCCAAGAAACTTTTGATGCCTAATATATGATCCGTGGATAGGTTATAATAGAGGGCTCGTGCCATTGAAAGAAGGACAATCAGGAGTTGGTGTGGAGGATTATGAAGGTGGAGGATGGTATGATTCTTAGGGAGAGGGTGAGTAAGGAAGGAGGAAGTTTCATGAGTGTGTACTTTTATCTTCTATATTACTTGTTTTATGCTCGAGTGTATAATGAGAAAGATACATAATTGTTTGATTGATTGCATATTATCTTACTAGGGATTTAATCCGAAGCATGTGGTAACATAGGTTGTCATGATTGTATTAGTATGAGTGGGATATTTCTATGCGAAGTCCACACAAATTGTTCAAATTATTAGCAAATTAGTGGGATATTTTGAGATTCTAATTATTAGAAAATTGTTCAAACCATTGATGATAGTTTGGATATATATTTATTATTTGTTATTTTAGTTTCAAGCAAACTCGTGTATAAAAGGAGTGATTTCTCCATTCAAGGGAGAGGACTCTTAGAGAAACATCCCAATTTATGATGGAATAAACCATTATTTTCATGAGATCTTGTTTCCATTTATATTGTAGATTTATAATTCATGTAATATGTGATTACATTAATTTATTTATGTTGTAAATTAGTATTAGCATGTTGTTCTAGGACAACAAGGCCCTTCGACAGGAGAATGGAGTGCTACTTAAAGTAGATTGTATTTTATTTCCATTTATTTACATGTGTGTTTCAGTTCAAATATTTTTCTTTCTGCAATTGTGATTTATTTTCTTGCAATGCGTGGTGTGTTTTTATCAAATTTTTCCAACATCGGGAACGATGATTCATGGAAATAGGGATGGCCTAAGTCACGCAAAGAGATACCTAGTGAGAACAATGCCCCAATAACATGATCAATGTTCAAGTACATGAACACTACCAAGAGTGATTGAGCCAGCTTTAGATATTTGACATGTGATGAGTGATGCAATTTTCTTCTCTTAGAAGCATATTAGATAAACTAATGCAAGATATGAAACAGTAGCCTACATATATATTGCACGATAATTACCAAGAATTTGGACCCTGGGTTGATAATTAATGTTTGAACTCTTTGATTACTAAGGTAATTAATTAGCCCAACATTTTGTCGTCATTATCAAGGAGTTGTCAAAGGCGAAAAAGTAATCATTTATAAGTTTTAGTTGGAACATAGTATTGGGACATTTAGGAGATGACTGTCCATAGGATTCTTGATACTGCCATACATAGTGTTTGCATTTAAATATTAAAATCATATGGATGCATGTGTTGAATTAAACCGTTTTCTTTGTAGCGCAGTAAGATCCACCCATAGTACTTATATATTTTTGTGAGAAGCTTGGAAAATGGAAGAAAGCATTGGTAAATGATGATTCCATTGAGGAATAAGCAAGGGGACGTAGAAGCCTTCAAGATTGATGATAAGGTATGTGGTTCATCTCTATAATTTTCATCAATAAATGTAGCATCATAGGATGATTGAGTCATTAGTTTCATTGTATTTTCATTCTAACTCCACCGGTACCATTATGCATTCATCCTTTCTCTTGCCATCCTTTCTTTTCATCATTTTTTACTCTTTCTCTTTTCTAGTATAAATTATACTTTGCATTGTCTCACTTATTTTTTTCTCTACCTTTCTCATACCTCCATTCATTATTTATATGTTTCTTTATTTCCATAATCTCTACTCTAGTTTTTCTTTTCCCTACTCTGAAAATTTATTCTTCTTCCATATCCTTCTTCCCCTCTTAATTTCCTTCTCTTTTCATTTCTTTTCCCACATGCTACCTTTATGTCTACATTTCTTTCTTTCTTTTTTGTAGGAATTACTTCCCATCCTCCTACCTTTCCTTACCTACTACTCTCCTTTACTCTTTTCATCCTCCATTTTTATCATCTATTTTCATCATCTTCTTTTATAACCCATCCTCTTTGCGTCATCTTTGTCCCTTTCCATCCATTAACGCATGAGTATTTTCTTCTTTCATTGTATACCTCTTACAATCGTTGATTCTTCATTTTATCTACCACACACCTATGGAAGCACATTAGTTTGACCTATAATAAACTATTTATATCTTGCAAACTTTGATCCAGGACAATTATATTTTTGTAAATGGGAGAATTACATTGAAAATACCACACCCACAAAAATACAAGATCATGTTTCAAGAGTCATAACATTTTTAGGAGTTGTAGTAGTTGCTGCAACACGGTATTCAAGTCAATCTAGGAACTGGATGCTTGAAAGTTTTGGTATGTGTTTGTATTACATTGAAAATTATGTCTACAAAAAATCACACAAACACATATCATCATTTTAGAGAAATCTCTTTTTGATGCCACTCTTGTAGCATATCGATTGAACGAACACATTAAAAACATAATCGAGACAATCATGTTTTGGGAGACCATATGGGAATATTTTTAATACACATTTCTATCCAAAATATTCCTTTAAATCTAGTTTCCAACCCAATTTGAATCACTTTACTTGGGTAACTAACGAAAAAGTTATGACCAAAACATTTGCTAGATGTAGAGTATGCAGCTCAGAAAGATAGTTAGGAGTCACTTTTTGGATGCCTAAATGGATGAATTTTTCAAACTTGTTCTTAGGGAATATTCTCCTATGATTATAGTTCACAACACAATTTCAATCACTTTATTTAAATCTTGTACAAGAAAGTTATTCCCAAAATACTAACGCCCTATCCTAAATCAACACTCCTAAAACTTTGTTTCCTAGGTTGTTCCTTGGAATATTTGACCAATCAATTATCCTTGCCTTCAAAACCTATTTCTATTGGATATAACTACATGAATATAATTTCATATCCAAGTGGAATCAAGTAAATATGCCATCGAACAAAAGAATTATGCCTAAAACTATGATTGTTGGTCTCTACAATAATTCAAAAACACCTCTATCATGTAGGATATTCCTTATCAGATTTTGCATATCATTTTAAGACATTTTTGAAACAGTTTCTACTGGAGATATACCTATGAATACACTTTCATATTGATTTGGAATCACTCCAATTAGGCATAAATGAAGAATTTATCATCGAAATATTGTTGGGTAGTCTAAGCTAACCACCACTCCTTATCAGGTACACAATGAATTTTGCTTTGTTTATTTTCCATGGATAAGTTTTATAAGCACTTTTTTTCTTTTTTTTGGGATATTTCTTGGATGAAGAGAGACCGATCACCTCTTTTCTTCCGAGATCTCACGTTTTATTACAATCAAGTGTTAGTTTTTTGCAGATCTCGAAAGGATTCAGAAGGTCAATCCACAAACGAGTGATTTTTGAAGACAATTTTTATAAAAAAGGCATGTTACCATGACATAAAATCATGAAAAATATTGAAATGATGAGTCCTTACATGTGCCATGATTCAAGATACAAGTTCCTAGAATATTGCTACGAAGGTGTTCCAACAGTTGACCTACAACAAAGAATTTTTCATCAAAGTTGCAGATGGATAGAGAATGAGACAAATGAAGAATTGATTAGAAGACCAATGTTCTCGAATTCAAGTCCCATTGCTACTCATGATATTCATGCTTGTTTCTACTCATGTTACTCATGCTTGTTGAAACTCCAGACACTTTTCCATTGTTTTCCAATTGATGCTTTCCATTGTTTTCTGATTGTTGCAACTCCAAGCATTTTTCCATTTTCTACCAATTATTGCAACTCCTTAAGAATACTTAACATTCACTATGCTCATTTACAAATTCCACGGTATGACTTTGCGTTTCCTTCTTCCTAGATTAAATAATACATGCATGCTGAAGTTAATGAATTTTCCTTCGCCTATGTGGTCAACCTTCAAGTCAAATATTTTCATGTGGCCACTATTACTTCAACTTCATCCTCCTAAGTTTCCATAACTCCCTGCCTCGCCCACTCCTAACCCACCCAATAAAATAACTTGGCCTAGTTACAAGGCCAACCTAACATTTCAATTTTAGTGTTGAATAAATACTTCCAAGAGTTTTATTGCTACCTACCTATCACTACTCGTGTCTAGCACACTTCCTTCATATTCAATATCTAGCAATGTACTAGAAGTCTTGCAGTATGTTTCTAGTTTTTTAGTCCTTCACAGATCCACCATTTCTACAGAAGCATCAAAAGCAACAAAGTTCGAAGAATGATATTGGTGTTGCTACACAAGAACCAGTACCAAGCATCCCTATGGTTGTCACACAAGAACCAACTACAATATTTCCAAAAGTCACACAGGAGAAGACATAGGTATGGTTCATGGATAAGGGATTGCCTGAGTACTGAACCTGGAAAGATTTATAATCAACAAAACGTTGTTCCAAAAAATCCTTAAAATTAACAAGGCTCTTACCTTCATATGCTCTACTTCCACTGCAACTTCGTCTGATTAGTTGGTTGTATCAGAAAAGGATTTGAGCGACTTGTAATTAGTATCATCTTTTTTTAATTAATCTTCCAAACAACAAAAAATACAATGTTGCATTTTTTTTTCGTGGGAAAATTGTATAGAGGAAGTGAGAACAACTGAAAAGCGACCACTGGGCTTGTTAGACTACGTCATTGTTGGTGTAGTGTTGGACATCCCCCTGTGACTCCATTCAACCCACATTTCCTCGTGTGCTACCACACTTAGTGAGTTTAGACATATTGCTTGTACCTTCATGGTATATCGAGAATCCTCGTCCTTTCTAATAATCCAGATAATTACCACATTAATAAAACCGACCAAGAATTTGCTCACTCCCTTAATCAATCATCTAATCAATATACAATATACCAATCGAGACATTGCAAAACTTTCACTGAGACTACACTAGCAACCCACATTGGTAAAGCACTTTCTTCATTTTGGCAGTGGTAGATTCTGTTCTTTTTTGCATAAGTTAATTTCACAATGTGTCTTGAATGATATGTGTTTATTCCTCTAAAGGTTGCTAAGAGTAATTTACATGCAGTAGTTGGTAGGTAATATTTTTTCCCATTCCATTTCAAAACTCCTAGAAAATATGTTGCTTCTTACTTTCATAGTTAGAAACAACCTTATATTATTTTTCATAGGGTCCACCCCTCTTGGCTTCACTAGGAGTTGTCTTAAATGGAGGAGCTAAGTATCAGGTGACAACACTTAGCTTGATCTTGCACCCAAGGTCGCACCCTGTGGCTTGGAGATTTTATGCCACGTGACCCAAGTGCGAATTAGGAAGAAACAACATCCATTGCATGCATGAATTGTAAAATAAACTTCTCAATCACTAATCTATATATTGAAATTACATCGTTGAAATAAACTACATAATGACACATGCAAAATTATTTAATTGAAACAAAGCAACAAATTAAATTAAAACTACATGTTCATTAAATAAATAAAACCACATTACAAAATTCAATAGTTGTCAAACGTTGCATGAACAACGATTGTGCATACATAGCCGACACACCTTCACAGATCTGCATGGGTCATCCTCCCAGCGGTCTGCGTGATCCAATGGCTTGGCACAGAGGGGTTCGAGAACTACTGCTTCACGCAGGTAGAATTTCTGAAATTTAGACTAGATATGCATTATGATCGAACTCGGGGTTAACTGAGATGGCTTCAGGAGATCTGCCCTCTACCAGGGAAGCTTTTGTAATGGATCCACCCCTTTAAGGCTTTGGTGGCTACTTCTCCCCCACCTTTTTCTGTCCTGGAATCCAGCGATGTGAACTTCATGAAGCGAGTAGCCGCGCCTCACATCTAGATCATGTGTAATGTCCCAAATAAAAAATTCCCAATAAAGGTAGAATTTTAGAAAAAATGTCTTGACTAGTTTTGACCCAGGGGGATTCGAATGGCTCAAGAGGGTCTTAAATTTGGTAGGGACTGATGTGGGGGGTATTAGGAATCTTAAAGTGACTCTATGATATTTTTATGACATGTCATATACATCTGCAAATCGAATTGGGCATGATGGCAAAAAGGGAAAAATTACTTGCAATTTATGATGCAATTCCACCTAGGGTATGGTTAGAAATGGCTCTCCAAATCCTATTCGACCCTCCCAAAATTCAAACAGATTATTGGGACTGTAATTAGACTTCATTTACTGTCATTATATGTGGTTAAGAGTTCTGTTACAGAGGAATAAATCTTCATATTCGAATGCACAATTTCAGTGATATTTGCTTAAGGGAAATGACACAATAAAGCTCAACTTCGACTCATAAACGGTGCATATAATGGTTTAGGGGAGAAATATGAATATATAATCTTTAAATCATTTCAATATATCACTAACAACATATACATTGACCCAAGGCGCAATATACATCAGATACACAATCTCCATTAAAAGGGAAAATCATCACATGGAAACTAGGCACAAGAAAGCTTGGAAATGTGGACATTTGCATATGTATTTCTTCTTATTTTGACTTACAGATCACGTGAACATGATTTTACAGAGGTGTAAATCATACATCAGATATTGGGCATCAAATGAAGTCAATGGGGTGCAAACACCATTCGCACTAGTGCGCCTTCATAGAAAAACATGGAAATATGGAAGTGGAAATTGAGAGAATGGGAGGAAAGATGGGTCACGAACAACATCAGACTCCTATATGAAAAAAAGAAAAAAAGAAAACTCTCTGAATATCCAAATGATATTTCTGACTAGCCTCTTCCATGGCCAACTTGGATGAGAATCTCACTCTCTTGAAATTGGCTCACCATCAGGGTAAGTGTGCACTCATCATGCAAAGGACAAGCAATTGCTCTCCAAATGACAAAGGAAAATTCACAAATGATCAAAATACATTTCCATTCCTCATGAAATATTTTTATAATCCTCCTAAGTCCCTCCAAGGTCGAATTCATTCCCATAGGCTTCCTCCACCTCATCCTTGATGTTTAGTAACCTCCATGCCACTTGGCCTTCTTCTCAACCCTTCATCCTCCACCAAATTCGAATGGTTGCCTCTAACTACCAAATTCGACCTCTTGGTTGATATTTTTAGCCCTATCATGTCATATTTGTCATATTTCAGCAATCAGGTCTGACTTGTCATATAATCTTCCATCATTGTTCTCATAAAGCGCAGGGAATCTATCTCCACATGGCACCTAGTTTCTTCCTAAACTCTTCCTCTTCTATGGGAGTTACTCCTACTCACCCACTCGAATCCTTGGGCTCATGATATGTCATTTGATTCCTCTTCACCTTCCAAGAGCATTCCATCCCTCATAAATTTGAATTTGGGGTTAAGTCATGACATGTGTAAGGAAGCATCTAGCCAACCAAGGCCCCCACGGACCTCCAAATGTCCTTATGAAACAATGACACTTTATTTTATCCATATTTATTATCTGTATGACCCAATTTAATGTGTAAATGATAAATTAAGGCTCTCTTGGGTCCCATAGATCCCTTATTTCATTATTTAATGCCTCCTCCCCCAACCTAGGGAACTAGTAGGTGGGTGAACATTGTCAACTAGTAGACCTATTGGAATGGGGACATGACAGTCCTCCCCACCCAATATTGCATGTCCTCAAGAAATGCCAATTTTTGATGCTGCATAATTTGTTCATCTTCCCAAGTGGCCTCCTCACTAGGCAAGTCCTTCCATTGTACCAAATATTCTTTTACTGTTATGCTTCGTAGCCTTCTCTCCCTTGTTCTCAAGATGTATTTTGGAATGATAAAAAATTGTCTTTAATCATCCAAAGGTGGTAAAGTATCTGAAACTGAAATTTTCTTCCCTATAACCTTCTTTAGACAAGAAACATGAAACACATTATGAATTTTGCTTCCCATGGAAAGCTCCAATTGATATGCATTTTCTCCAACTTTTCAAATCACTTTGTAAGGACCATAAAATATTGGTTTGATCTTTTCTGAACCTTTACCTTTAATGGTTGTTTGTTTGTTGGGCTGCAACCTCAAATACACCAAGTCATTCACTTGGAATTGTCTCTCCATTCTATGTTGGTATGCATATTGTTTCTGTTGATTTTGAGCAACCTGCAAGTTATCTCTCAAAACCTTCAAATTTTCTTGACTTTCTTCAATCCAATCCTTAGCCTTTGGAGCTCTACTGCCACCAAAAAAGTGGTCAGTAAAAATGGATGCATCATAACCATACAGTGCTTTAAAAGGAGACATGCCAATGGACATATGGAAAATAGTATTGTAACAAAACTCACCCAGATGCAACCATTTTATCCATGCTTTTTGCTACCCACTAACATAATCCCTCAAGTAGCCTTCTAACCATTGATTCAACCTCTCTGTTTGGCCATCATTTTGGGGATGATAGCTTGTGATAGGTGTCAAATTTGTCCCCACCATTTTGAAGAGTTCTTGCAAAAATGCACCAAAAAATGTGCTATTTCATTCACTAACAATGCTCTTAGGAAGCCCATGCAATATGAAAACTTCTTTAAAACATAGTTCAACCACTTGTGCAGTAGTGAAAGTGGTAGTAACAACAAATAAATGAGAAAATTTAGTGATTCTATCCACGACCACAAATATGCAATCCTTACCAAATACTTTGGGCAAATCAATGATGAAGTCCATGGAAATGCTCTCCCATTTTTGTGTTGGAATTGGAAAGGGATGTAAGAGACCAACTGGATGAGTGTGCTCCAGTTTATTTTTTTGACATGTGGGGCATTCATTAAAATTCATCAGAACATCAGCCATCAACCCTTTCCATGAAATCTTTCCCTCAACATTCGGTACGTTTTGAAGAAACCAGGGTGACTTGTGAGAGGAGAGTCATGAGATTTTTTTAAAATTTCCTCCTTCAAACTTGAATTAGGGACCAAATAGATTCTACCTTTGTAGTATATGATTCCTTCCAATAATTTATACCTATCAACATTGTTAGTCCCATCAAAAAGTTCACAAGAAAATTTATCTTTGGCATACTCTACTTCTAATGTGGCTTTCCAATTTTATGCTACATCCATGAGAGAAATAGAAGGTCTTCTAGATAAGGCATCTGCTACCACATTATTTTTCCCCTTCACATATTCAATATCAAAGTAAAATTCTTGAATCTTAGTCACCAACTTTTGTTGCCTTTCATTTAAATCCTTTTGAGTGAGGAAGTACCTTAAGCTGTTATGGTCATTTTTTACTACAAATTTGTTTCCCACCAAGTATTTTCTAAACTTGATCAAAGCATGCATGATGGCCAACATTTCTTTCTCATAGATGGATTAAATCCTCTCATGTGGTTGTAACTTCCTACTCTCAAAATATATTGGGTGTTGTCCTTGTTTTAGGACTTCTCCAATGCCTTCCCCTAATGCATCACATTCCAAGACAAATGGTGTAGAAGACTCGGGCATTGATAAAATAGGACAATTCCTTATTACCTCCTTCATTCTTTGGAAATATTTTTCAGCCCCTTCATTCCATTGGAAAGGATATTTCTTTGTCAAATTAGTGAGAGGTGAAGTGAGTTGGGTGAACCCCTTCACAAACTTTTTATAGTAGGTGAAAATTCCAATGAATCCTCTTAATTCAGTGAGACTTTTGGGACGATACCACTCTAAAATGGCTATTATTTTCTCCATATCCACCTTCACACCATCTTGACCAATGATGTGTTCAAGATACAAGAGCTATGTCAAACCAAGCTCACATTTTGGCATCTTAGCAAACAAAGTTTGATCATGCAGGATTTTTAGTACCTCTTCTAGATGATGCAAGTGTTCCTTCCAAGTTTTACTGTAAATAAGAATGTCATCAAAGAAAACAAGTACAAACATACGAATTTGCTTGTGGAAGATGTTGTTGGTGCATGATTTGAATGTGGTTGGTTCATTTTTCAAGCCAAAGGGCATGGCAACAAACTCAAAGTGAGCATAGTGGCATCTGAAAGTAGTCTTTGGTATGTCTTCTTCTCTCATTCGAATTTGATGATAACCTGATCTAAGGTCAATATTTGAGAAGAACTTGGCCCCATGGATCTCATCCACGAGCTCATCAATCCTTGGGATGGGGTATCTAATCTTTATTGTCTTCTTGTTTAATGCTATGAAATCAATGCACATTCTCAAGGTCCCATCTTTCTTTTTTACCATAACAACTGAAGAAGCAAATGGGCTAGAACTAGGCCTTATGAGACCCAACTCCAAGATTTATTTAATGGCCTCTTAAATCTCATATCAAATCATTTTGGGATGCCTATAAGACTGCATTTTTGTAGGTTTTGTTCCTATCTCTAACTCAATGCTATGCTCAACACCTCTATCTGGTGGTCTTCTTGGGGGAATGTCTCCAAAAACCTTCTCATACTTACTCAATAGTTTCTCTATCTACTTAGGATGCTTGGAAATGTTCAAGTGGGGTTTAGGAGATGTAATTAAACATTCAAAAACCCACTCTATATCTCCATGCCTCAAGATAGTCCTCATGTTCTGAGAAGACACTACTTGATTTGGGTAAGTGTGCATTCCCCTCAACAAGATGGGTTTTCCTTCTGAATTTTTGAACCTTATTTCAGGGACTTGATAATTCAATGTATGTTCCCTTAAAGAATACAACCATTAGAATCCCAAAAACACATTTTTATTAGCCACATTCACTACATAAAAATTATCGATGATAGTATGATTTCTTAGAGTAACTCGAAGCTTTGGAATCCATTTAGTGCAGTCCATAGAATTGTTACCTAGGATGATGACTGTGAAACCATCAAAATTTTCAGCTTGTAACTTTCTCCTCTCCACCAAGGCTGTATATATGAAGTTGTGAGTGGCTCCACCATCCACTAGAACCGTGACCTTTTGGCCTTGTATGCTACCCTTGAGCCTTAAGGTGTGGAATCCAGGTACACCCAAAAGTGCTACAATTTTTCCTGTATCAGGAGTGGGTTATTCTTCTTCTGTTGTTTGATAAAATTATTCTTGGGTAGTAATTTATGCCTCTTACTGCTCCTTCTCCTCTTCATCATCTTTAGAAAAAACTTCAATGTAGTGTGCCTTCCCCTTGGCAAATCTATGTCATGGGACCCAATATTGTTGGCATGTGAAACATAGCTTATTTCTCCTAAGCTATTATTTGCTTGGTCCTCCTTTATTTTCTTTGGTATAGGAGTCCTTTTTCCATGGTTTCTTACCTTCCTTGAACTTGTAAGGGAAATTTGGCTTAGGAGGATATTTGGTTCTTGGCAACACATTCTGCAAATCCCTTGTCAAATTCATGGCATCCTTCAATGTGGCTAGCTTGTGGGATTTCACTAGCCCTCTCGAAGGTTCTGTCAATTCTTTAGTAAAAAATAAAACCAACCTAGCCATAGCTACATTAGAAACCATTACTGAAATATTTTCAAATTCTAACATATATGCTTCAGGAGTTCCTACTTGCTTCAATTGCGCTAGTTCTTTGAAAGGAAGTTTAGGGTATTTCCTCTCAAATCTCTCCATCAATGCATTGGAGAAACCTTCATAAGATAAAATATAATCATGTCCCAAGGTTATAATACCATGGAACCACCAATCACTAGCTTCCCCTTCAAGATGCAGAATGGCCATTTTCAATGCATCTTCTTCAACCATAGGATTTAATTGGAAATATACACTTAATTTCTGCAACCAAGCACTAGCAGACATTTGTGAGGAACCATCAAAAAAAGGAATGGTTACTTTTACCATGGTGTATTTTAATTCATAGTTAACATGAGATTCCCTATTCCCATTTCCTCCTTGTTTTAACTGAAGAGAATCTCTAATGAACTGATAAAAAGGTAGGACTTTCCTACATTCATCACTTAATTGTTGCCAATCATTTGTTGCTTCTCTAACATCATAGGTGGTGTAAGGGCCTTATTTGGAATCTAAAAACTTAGGTATTGCAGGTCCACTCTGATTTTTGAACTCATGAGGTCTGTTATGAGGTCCAGTCTTCGAAAAAATGGTTTCTCCATTGGTCATCCCCTCAACATGGGGTGTAATAGTACTACACTTGGGTACTGAATTGATCCCAAATTGGATAGCCATCAATTCAAACCCTTGCATGATATGTTTTTTCATAGTGTAAAAATCTGATGTAATGAATGTCTTAAGTTCCTCATTGTTTTCTTTGTCGTCCATATCTCCCAGTTCTAGTTTTGCCTTAATCTTCTTGTAGAAAGAACTAACCTCTCCGCTTCCTTTCCTTTCACTATTAAGGTCAGTAGTCTTAGTTTCTAAGGGAGGGAGGTCAGAATAAGAACACATGAATAAAGAGCTCTATAAGGTTCCAATATCATGCTCTGATACCACTTGTAATGTCCTAATTCAAAAATTCCCAATAAAGGAAGAATTTTGGAAATTCTGACTTGACTAGTTTTGACCCAGTGGGATTCGAATGGCTCAAGAGGGTCTCTAGTTTGGTAGGGACTGATGTGGAGGGTATTAGGAATATTAAATTTACTCTATGATATTTTTATGATAGGTCATAGACATCTATAACTCTAATTGGGCATGATGGCAAAAAGGAAAAAATTACTAGCAATTTATGATGCAATTCCCCCTAGGGTATGGACAGAAATGGCTCTCCAAATCCTATTCAACCCTTAAAAATTTCAGAAAAGAGTATGGGGACTGTAATTATACTTCATTTAATGTCATTATATGTGTTTAAGAGTTCTGCAACAGAGGAATAAAGCTTCATATTCGAATGCAGATTTTCAGTGCTATTTGCTTAAGGGAAATGACACAATAAAGCTCAACTTTGAATCATAAATGGTCAATATAATGGTTCAGAACAGAGAAACATGAATATATACTCTTTAAATCATTTCAATATCTCACTAACAACATATAACATTGAACCAAGTCACAATATACATCAGATACACAATCTCCATTGAAAGGGAAAATCATCACATGGAAACTAGTCACAAGAAATCTTGGAAATGTGGACATTTGCATATGTATTTATTCTGATTTCGAATTAAAGAGAATGTGAACATGATATTAAAGGGCCTTAAATCATAAATAATATATTGGGTATCAACTTAACTCAATGGGGGTGTAACCACCATTCACACTAGTGCGCCTTCATAGAAAAACATAGAAATATGGAAGTGGAAATTGAGAGAATGGGAGGAAAGATGGGTCACAAACAAAATAATACTCCTATATGAAATAAAAAAAACTCTCTAAATCTCCAAATATAGGTATTAATGGCCTCTCCCATGTCCAACTTGGATGGGAATCTCACTCTCTTGAAATTGGCTCACCAGTAAGGTAAGTGTGCACTCACCGTGCAAAGGACAAGCAATTGCTCTCCAAATGACAAAGGAAAATTCACAAATGATCAAAATCCATTTCCATTCTTCATGAAATATTTTTATAACCCTCCTAATTCCCTCCAAGGTCGAATTAATTCCCATAGGATTCCTCTACCTCATCCTTGATGTTTAGTAACCTCCATGCCACTTGGCCTTCTCCTCAACCCTTCATCTTCCACCAAATTCGAATTGTTGCCTCTAACTCCAAAATTCGACCTCTTGGTGGCTATTTTTAGTCCTATCATGTCATATTTTTCATATGTCATCAATCAGGTCTGCAATCATGTCTGACTTGTCATAGAATCTTCCATTGTTGTTGTCATAAAGCACAGGGAATCTAGCTCCACATGGCACCTAGTTTATTCCTAGACTCTTCCTCTTATATGGGGAGTTACTCCTAGTCACCCATTCAAATCCTTGGGCTCATGATATTTCATTTGATGACTCTTGACCTTCCAATAACATGCCATCACTCATAATTTCAAATTTTGGGTTAAGTCATGACATGTGTAAGGAAGCATCTAGCCACCCAAGGCCCCCATGGACCTCCAAATGTCCTTATGGAGAAATGGCACTTTATTTTATCCATATTTATTATTTATGTGACCCAATTTAATGTGTAAATGATAAACTAAGGTTATCTTGGGTCCCATAGCTCCCTTATTTCAATATTTAATGCCTCCTCCCCCAACCTAGGGAACTAGTCGGTGGGTGAACATTGTCAACTTGTAGACCTATTGGAATGGGGACATGACATCATGTTAGCAGCTTCAAGATTGAAAGCCCTATCTTTGAGTGAGAAAGGTCTAATAGGTCAGTTCACTAGAATATGGCCTTCGCCAAAACCTATGGATGTCTGGATAAACAAAAACTAGATGCCCTTGATATCTGGGGGGATGCAACATTGTTTCTACGGAAAGGTTTTTTTTACCTTCTTGTTCGAAAAAAAGATGATAGAGATGTTATATTCAGGAGAGTTCCCTATTTCATCGGTCCTCGTGGCTTATATCTAAATTGTTGGATCCTGTCATTTGACCCAAAAAAGGATGTGCCATTAGTGGTCCTAGTTTGGGTTCGCCTCCCACACTTTCCCTTGCATTGTTGGAATGATGAAACACTAAAAGAAATAGGGAACTCTCTCGACAATTGCATTGAAAAAGCTGAACCAAAGGGCTCTTTGTTTTCCTGTTCAAGGATCTACGTTGAAGTAGACCTTGAGAAAGTCCTGCCATAAGCCATAAACTTATACATGGACGGATGGGAAAACATGAAAAAGGTAGACTATGAGCAACTACCGTTAAAGTGCAAGAAGTGCCATGAGCATGGTCACTTCGTCAAAAAATACCCAAAGGTAGTTCAAGAAACCTCAGAAAAAAAAATCGAGAGGAAGGATGGCAGCAAACAAAAAGGGGAAGAAAAACTCCTCCAGTCTCAAGTGAGGTGAAACAATAGATAAGCATGGAAAATCCTAAAGAAGTAAAATAAGTCTTGATCTATAACCAATTCGGCGCACTGCTCATGGAAGAGGGAGAAATCCCCCCTTTGGAAAGAATAATAGTTGAAATAGGAGAAGAAGAATCCCATGCAGCCACGAGTGTCCCTCCTTTGTCTCGTAGAAATGAAAGGAATGAAAAAAATATCTGGAAGGGTCTACAACACTAGGGGGATCCTGGGAAGAGATGGTAAAACATAGCAAAGTCATGCCGCAGGATTACTCCCCAGAACGATTGCCTTCAAAGGATCACAAGAATCGCATGAAGTAGCCTTGCAACCAAATACAAGAGGAAGGAAGTCGCAGAGATACCTAAGAGAAGAAGAAGCAGAAAGAGAGTTAGAGCTAGGGAGACAAATAATTCTTGAGGAAACGAAGTTCCTCCAGTATCCTAAAAATATAGGAGGGGAAAGAAAAGATGGTAGTTACTGAGTAGGATATAAATCATTAAAGAAATGTTGAAAACCATCTCTTGGAACTGTAGGGGTATGGGAGGTTTAAACAAAGTAGAAGCAATAAAAGAGATAGTCAAATATGAGAGGCTAGACATACTGCTGCTCCAAGAGACAAAAATGCCAGATTTGGAGGCTATGGAAAGTTCATGTCATTTCTGGAAAAACAACAAAAGTAAAGCCATAAGCTCTAAAGGAGCATATGCGGGAATAGCCACCATAATTTTAGGTAAATTTCTTGTCAAATCAATTAGGGAAATCCATCACTGGTTATTGACATAAATTCATGAAAAGGAGGACTTAATCCCTTTATACATCTATAGTGTATACAAGCCAACACACTACATGGACAAGACAACGTTCTGGGAAGATCTCAACAAACTGAAGGAGGAGCTCCATGGAAAATATCTCATCATTGCTGGGGACTTCAATACCAGTAAGTCACAAGCTAAGAAATGTGGAGGAACAAAGGTCAAGGACCCTTTTAGTGAGAAGACGGAGGACTTGATGGCTGATCTAGATCTGTTGGACATCCCATTGAGTAACGGAAAGTACACATGGAGCAATAAAAGAACTGAATCAGGCATGTAGTGGCAATGTTGGATATATTTTTGGTAAGCTCCACCTTCCTGCAGAAAGACCTCCTCCCAACCTCTCTCGCTCTCCCTTCAATAGTCTCAGGCCACAAACCAATAGCTATGATTTTATCCCCTCCAATCAATCTTGGGGCAATTCCCTTCATATTCAACCCGATCTGGTTGCATGATACTAAAATTCTGGAGTTAATCCAAAGGCAGTGGAATCTCCAACACTACGGATCGCTTAGTTGCATTTGGGAATCAAAATTAAGATCAATGCGATCTGCTTTAAAGAAATGGGTGAAGGAAGACTTCGAGAATCCAAATAAACACAAAATCAAACTCTAAAGTGATTTATCCGCAATGCAATCCAAGATGGAAGCAGTTGAGGTGACTCCAGTATTAATTTGTCACAGTGGTCTAGGAACTGAAAACACAGTCTCACAAAGAATACAGACAAATATGCATAAAATTGGCAAAATGGTGCTGTAATGGAAGTAACAACTCTGTATAATCAAATGAATAATGAATAATACAATACAATGATTATGCAAGATGCATGAATGCCAAGACAATTTGAATTCCCAAGGAGGTCATTCGAATTAAATGAGTGGGTGTAGCTTAACTGTCTGTAAGCCACAGTAAACACACTAGTTAACCAACTGATCAAGTCTTGATTGACTCAACTGAGTCCTAACTGAAGTTGAAGTGCAATAAATGGCTGAGTCTAACTGAAAGTAGCTCAGACACATGTCACTACATGCCAACCAACAAGTGGTAGCGCATCAATAACTCCAATGAACCCCGATGAGGTTAACTAAAGTCAAACTGGCCATCAAAGGTGGTTGGAGGCACCCCTGTTGACTCTAGTTCATTAAATATAAATAAAATAATCAATATAATGAATGGAGGCACCTTCAACACTCAGTTTAATTGATTGTAACCATCAATTAGCAATTAGGTGCATTTATGACACTCAGATCACCCCCGGAGTGCTCCAGTTAACCTCCCCGAATGAAGGAGAAGGTTTAGTTGGCATCCTTGACTGAAGGTAGGCGTGGGTGTGCTCATGCTGATGTCATATAGTGCTCCTATGATGCCAATTAAGTCAATAAAACTTAGGATAATGGTTTGGCAAGGCCAAATGACCAAATTAAGTGTGCATGGTAGGTAAATGTCTCCAACACCCTCCCTTAAGCTTTACTTAGGAGAAGTAGAAACATAAAGTGCATGAAATACTAGGGCCCCGGCAACAAAGGCCATAGGTCACCCTATACAATAATGTAACTAAAAACAATGCTAAAAAATAAATCTAAGTGAGGAAAAGAGGGAAAACCCAGTGGGTAAACCCCCCCTCAAGCTGAACACTGAAAGTAGTCTAATCACCCTGATGAAATCACCCCCAATAGTGAACGGAGGTAAGTGAACTTCTTTTCTGAAAAGCTCTTGGTGAAGATGTCTGCTATTTGCTCATCAGTCAGGCAATATTGCAGAATGATGGTCCTGTCATGGACTAATTCCCTGATATAGTGCATGTGTATCTCTACATGCTTGGTCCTCTGCCTGGTAACTGGATATGTGGACATATTAATAGCACTTTGATTGTCACAAAAGAGGACAGTGGACAAAGTACTACCAAGATCAAACTTTGAAAGAATGCCTTGCAACCAAACAACTTGGATGCAAGCATTCACCGCTCCTCAGTACTCGACCTCTACTGAAGACAATGCTATAGCATCCTGCTTTTTGCTAGACCAGAAAATGGGGCCACCTTCAAATATGAAGAAATATCCAAAATTAGACTTCCAATCAATAGAATCACCCACCCGATCAGAATCTGTGTAACCAACCAACTCTAGCTCGGAGTCTGCAGCATAGTGAATGCCGTAGGTCTTGGTTCCCTGAATATACTGGAGGATCCTCTTGGCTGCCTTCCAATGAAGATCATGAGGCTGCTGCATGTATCTTGACACAACATTCACAGCATAACAGATATCAGGCCGAGAATGAGTCAATTAGAGCAAGCTACCTATCAGCTGTCGATAAATAGTGCAGTCCATGGGAGGTGTGCTTTTTCCTTCTTCAAGGATGATCCCTGAAAGGAAAGGGAATGGAGCATCCTTACATTCAGCCATGTTAAACTTGACTAATAGGTCTGATATATATTTGGACTGAGTGACCATTATCCCATCAAAATTTTGCTCAATTTCGAGCCCCAGAAATTGCTTCAAGAGCCCCAAATCGCTCATTTCAAATGCATTGTGGAGAGTAGTTTTGATGACTGAAATAGAAGTAACTGTGCTACCTGTAATCAGTAAGTCATCAAAATATAAAACAATAATAATCAAATTACCATCAGACTGCTGTATATACACATTTGGATCTGATTTACACCTTTGGAAGTTTTGCGAGAGAAGGAATGCATCCATCTTGGAATACCACTCTCTTGGGGCTTGTTTTAACCCGTATAGTGACTTCTTTAGCTTGCAAACCAAATAAGGATCAGAAATGTAGCCCTCTGGCTACTTCATGTATATGTCCTCATGAAGATCTCCATGCAGAAAGGTAGACTTAACATCCATATGATGCACTTCGCAGTGCTTAGATACAGAAATTGCCAAAACTAGGCGGATGGAGTCCATTTTTGCAACCGGTGCAAAAGTCTAATGGTAGTCCACACCTTGGACCTGGGAGAAACATTTTTCCACCAGCCTTGCCTTATATTTTTAGGTGCTGCCATCAGCAGCAACCTTAGTCCGAAACACCCACTTGGATTGAAACAATTTCCTCCCCGGAGGAAGAGAAACTGGCTCCCAAGTAGTGTTTTTTTGAAGAGAATTCATCTCTTCATCCATGGCAACTTGCCATCTCGGATCCTTTAGAGCATGGTAGTAGGACTTAGGGTCTGAAATTATCATCAAATAACAATATTCAGACAACAAATAATCAGGACAAGAGAGCACAATACCTGTTGTTTGGAAATTAGACTGGGTTCTCCTTGGATCATCCGGTTTTCCAATGTCATCACCTACGGAGGAGAGTGTCTGTCGGGCCCAAGTTGGGAGATGATTTTGTAGTTCAAGCTCTGATTCAGCATTTGATGTTTGCTATACACTGATATCATAAATAAGAGGATCCAAATCAGGGTCATCGCCCCCAATTACATCATCCAAATATTCAGTAGAATAGGAAGGAAATTCAACAATTTTCTCCTTCACTATTCTACCTCCTGAAGAGGCTCATTGAACTTGACACTTATTTCAATGATGATCTATTTTGTTTTGATATCTAGTAGCTTGAAACCTTTAGATTCATCAGGATATCCGATAAACATACATTGGATGCTTTGCGGTTGCAAAGCCCTCCTTTTATCAAGTGGAATTCGGGCCCATGCAGTGGACCCAAACACCCTCAGATTTGACACATCTGGATTGCGTACGAAATATGCTTTGAAAGGGGTATTCCCTTTCATGGATGAGTGTGGCACTCTGTTTTGAATATATGCTGCAACATGCATGGCTTCAGCCCACAAATTTTCAACCAACTTCTTTGATTCCAACATACAGGTGGTCATCTCCTTGAGAGATCGATTCTTCCTCTTCGCTACACCGTTCTGCTGGGGAGTGTAGGGAATTGAATGGTGGATCTGAATTCCACTTTGGGAACATATATGTAGTAACTCATTATTGACATACTCCCCACCATTATCAGATCTCAAAATATTGATCTTTTTTCCAGATGCATTCTCAATCAAGGCCTTCAATTCAGTGAAATTTTCCAAGACTTCCGACTTCTTTTTAATAAAAAAGACCCATGTGTATCTCAAAAAGTCATCAATGAAAGTCAGAACATACCTTGATCCATTCATGGATGTGATAGGAATTTGACCACTGATATCATAATGTATCAATCCCAAGATGCATGATGCTCGGCTTGCCTTCCCCCGATCAAACTTATGCTCAGGGTGCTTTCCAACAACACAACCCTTGCAAATTCTAGTGGTAGCTTTGATGACTGGGAGGACTTCAACCATAGAATTCTTCTGTAATTTCTGCAAGTATTTGAAGTTCAGGTGGCTGAACCTCTCATGCCACGGTCTACTAACTTCATTTCCATGAGTCAGCAATGCGGTGGGCTTTGCATTCGCCACAAAATGGGAGAACTCGTAGGCTTTTGCATGATGGTTTGCAAGGCCTTTTGCTACAAGTTTTCCAGATGCAAGTTCTGCGATCTCTACATCATCCAGGATAAAGGAGACTCTCTTGGGCACTCCCATATGTGTCATTTGATAAACACTTAGGAGGTTTGATGGAAGAGATAGTACATACAGAACATTGGAAAAATAACCATGCTCAAGATCTACAAAACCTTGTCCTTCGGATATGATTGTGGAGTCATCTCCCATGTGGATGGGAATGGATTTGTCATTCTCCAAAGATAAGAAAGTGTCTCTTTTCTGCCATCATGTGATTCGAAGCTCCAGAATCTATCAAGAGTGCTTTGGACTTCGAAGTGCTTGCCATGAGAGCATGACCTCTTTCATGCTGTGGTTCCCGATCTTGCTAATCTCTCCTCCGAAATATTTTCAGAAGATTGATGTGATTTTTCTCAAGAAGAGAAGTAGCTTCATCAAGTTTCTTTTTCATGCAGGCATGTTTAGGGTGGAAGCCCTTCCCGCAGTATGAACACTTGACTTTTTCCTTCCCATGATGCCCTTTTCCTTTGTTCTTCTTCAAGCCAGAAGGCTCTTCATGCTACTGGTTTTCAACTTTGGGCTTAGGAGCTTCGAATTTGGTTTTTGGGTTCTTCTACTGCTTTCCTTTACCCTTCAGATCTTTAGGCCCCGAGACATGGAGGGCTTGATCACGAGAGGATCCGATGATCCCCATCTAGACAAGCTTCTCATGTTCACCTGTTAGGGACTCAATGAAGGCATTGAGTGAAGGCATCTTCCATCCAGGGGTTGTGAGATTCCCTGCACAGAATGTAGAGACAAACACCCAATAATCAACTCCAAGTTTGGAGAGTATGGCGAGGATGAGCTGATCATCCTCCTTCTCCACCTTACATTGCTTCAACAGTAAGACAATGTGCTTGAACTTTATGAAAAAAATCATTTAAGGTCTCGAAATTGGAAGGCTGGAGAGACATCAACTTGTTTTCAAGCTGGTATACTCTCAAATCATCCTATTTTCCATACAGGGTTTCCAATTTGTCCCAAATTTCCTTTGGAGTCTTCAATCCCAGCAGATGGAAAAGAAGATCCTAGGAAATAGAGAGGCACAAGAATCTGAATGCTTCATCTTTCTTGTTCAAGAATATAGCTTTGTCTATCACATGAGTGGGCTCTTCTTCAGTGTCCACAGTGACCCGGTAGAGTCCTCTAGCACGTATTTGGATCTCCATATCTCCTTTCCATGAATAGAAATTGAACGAAGTCAACAGTTCGATGGAAGAAGCCATCTCAAATTGTTGGAGCAAATGCTTTCACCTGTAAAAACCTGCAAATCACAACAAAAGGGGCATTGTAAGGTCGAACAACCTGCACATTTTAGGCTTTCATCACACCCAGCATAGTTGATCAAGCAAGCTTGACCAATTCCTTAACTTGGGGTATTAAGTGGTAAGCCTTGGCTTTTGGTGCAGTGCTATATTTTTGAGCTTTTGCTCAAATTTTCATGCAAGATCTGTAAAAAACCATGTTTTTGAGAGATTTGAGCTTCGTCCCACCGTGAGCTCTGATACCATATGAATTTTTCACAGTGGTCTAGGAACTGAAAACACAATCTCACAAAGAATACATACAAATATGCATAAAATTGGCAAAATGGTGCTGCAATGGAAGTAGCAGCTCTGTATAATCAAATGAATAATGAATAATACAATAAAATGATCATGCAATATGCATGAATGCCAAGACAATTCAAATTCCCAAGGAGTTCATTCGAATTGAATGAGTGGGTGTAGCTTAACTGACTGTAAGCCACAGTAAACACACTAGTTAACCAACTGATCAAGTCCTGATTGACTAAACTGAGTCCTAACTGAAGTCGGAGTGCAATAAATAACTGAGTGTAACTGAAAGTAGCTCAGACACATGTCACTGCATGCTAACCAACAAGTGGTAGCACATCAATAACTCCAATGAACCCCGATGAGGTTAACTAAAGTCAAACTGGCCATCAGAGATGGTTGGAGGCGCCCCTGTTGACTCTAGTTCATTAAATATTAGTAAAATAATCAATATAATGAATGGAGGTGCCTTCAACACTCAGTTTAATTGATTGTAACCATCAATAATCAATTAGGTGCATTTATGACACTCAGATCACCCCCGGAGTGCTCTAGTTAGCCTCCCCGAATGAAGGAGAAGGCTTAGTTGGTCTCCTTGACTGAAGGTAGGCATGGGTGTGCTCATGCTGATGTCATATAGTGCTCCTATGATGCCAATTAAGTCAATAAAACTTAGGATAGTGGTTTAACAAGGCCAAATGACCAAATTAAGTGTGCATGGTGGGTAAATGTCTCCAACATCCAGCGCATCTGAAGAAGGAGAAAGAGCTTAACACCAAAATTCTAAATGTTGCAAGGAATATAGAAGATGTATGGAGAATAAAATCCATACAGACGTGGTTGAAAGGTGGAGATAGAAACACTGAGTACTTTCATAAGAAAACCAAGGTTCAACAAAGCTACAATGACATTAAGGAGTTGAAAGATAACCGTGGAAACAAGATAACATGGCAGGAATATTTAAAGGATCACGCATTCATTCATTATCAAGAGCTCTATGTGGACACGGGTGAGATAGATCCGGAAGCACAAGTGGATTTACTCCATGGTATACCCTTGGTCATAAAAGATGCAAAGAATAGGGAGCTGGTGAAACACATTATGGAATATGAGGTAAGAAATGCAATCTGGTCTCTCCATGCTGATAAAGAACCTAGGCCAGATGGTTTCACAATTAATTTTTACAAAGCGACGTGGGATATAATAAAATAATACCTGAAAAAGCTGCGGAAATGGACAAGGAAAAAAGACAAGATTAGTGGGGCCACTAACTCATCCTTCTTGGATTTATTTCCAAAAGAAAAGAGTCCTCTTACGCTGGATAGATTCAGACCAATCTCATTATGCAACAATTCCTATAAAATCCTAACGAAAATCTTAGCTACTAGAATGAAAAGCATCATGGGTCGTCTCATCTCATGTTCACAAGGAGGTTTTGTAGCAGGGCGCTAGATTCTAGACAATATTATCATCGTTAAGAAATCTATTCACTCTAGCGTGGAAAGAAAGCAACAAGGTATTGCTATTAAACTAGACATGGAAAATGCATTTGATAGAGTAAATCACTTTTTTCTCTTTGAAATCATGTCCAAGTTTGGATTTTCCAAAATATTTGTAAGATGGGTAAAAGCATGTATAAGTAGGATGTGGATCGCGCCATTAGTAAATGGTAGACCTTCCAAATTCTTTCAGGCAACCAGAGGGCTTTGACAAGGCTAATCGATGTCCCCATTCCTCTACCTTCTAGTGGCTAAATCTATGAGCAGAAAGCTACATCATTTGCACGAGTCTAGTGATATAAAAGGATTGAAGATAACCAGAGGAGTGAATGTTTCCAACCATGTGCAGTTTGCTGATGACACCATTCTGTTAGGAGGAGCATCTACTACAATTGCAAAGAGATTCAAATGCACTCTATCTACTTTCCTCAAAGCAACCGATGGAAAAGTGAACTCACAAGTCCAAAGTTTATGGTTGGAACTACCCCCTGGGAACGTTGGAAAAAATAACAAGGACCCTTGGATTCAAAGGAAACATAACATGGAATTCCTTCAATTACCTTGGGATCCCAATCTTCAAATGGAAAAAAAAGGGTTGCTGACTGGCAAGGGATGATTGACCAGATCAACAAAAAAAAATTAACTCATGGGGGACAAGGTGGCTTAATCCAGCTAGAAAGCTCATGCTTATCAATTCCATTCTCTCTTCCTACCCCATTTACTCATGCTCGATCTCTCTTGCCCCCCAAAAAATTATGAATGACTTTACAAAAGAAATAAGAAGATTTATGTGGCAAGGAGGCACCAAATCAGATAACTTAACAAAAATTCACTTGGTGAATTGGGAAACTATTTGCAGACAAAAAATCTACAGAGGGGCTAGAATACGAGATCCAAGCAAAATGAATTTATCTCTTGGAGCTAAAATTCTATGGAGAGTTGTAACATGAAAAGGAGCGCGGTGGAAGGAGATCATACAAAAAAATATATGAACGGAACCAGAAAGAGATGTGTGGACAATATCAGTATGGATAGGAAAGGCTCGCCGATATGGGGGTTGTGTAAAAATGTTGTGCATATCTTAAATGAGCTTTTGTTTTAGACACCAAGCAAAGGGAAGGAGATAAAAATTTGGTCTAATAAATTTGGAACCGCTTCCCGTGCCAACCTACTGCAGACGTTCCCATAATTAAAACAACGCTTGGATAGTTTGAACATCCACACCCTTCATGATCTCTCTTCCTGGACAAACAACGAGAAATGGGCCGATTGGCTCAATCTGGAGATCGACGAACTCAATTTAGAATACAACACACTCATCTCGCTTTGTTAACTCTTGTCCACCGTGCGCTGAAGGATGAATGATGCTGGGGTAAATCAGGATGCTATACGGTGAAGGAAGGTTACAGATCAGTGGATGGTGATCGTAGCAACTACAACAATGAGAGGAAGTGGAAAAAGATTTTGAATAAAGAAGGGTTGCCCAAAATCAATGTGTTTTTTTGGATACTAGCCCACTGCAAAATGCTAACAGCAGAGAACATAAGAAAAAGAGGTATGGAAGGCTCATTGAGATGTATTCTCTGCAAAGAGTCAAAGGATTCTATCAAATACCTTTTTTTAGAATGCAAATTCTCCAGGGAGGTTTGGAATCAAGCTTACAAATATCTGCAATTCAATTTGACATTGCCAACAAATTAGAATGATCTATTTGCTTGCTGGAAGGACTACTACCAAGGACCACTCTTCAACAAACCAGATTTTTTGAGGGCTTGGGAAGCTCTTCCAAGATATATCTACTGGAAGATATGGACTCTAAGAAATAAAGATATCTTTGAGGGGGAAAAAACAGCATGGGAAAAGTTGTAGCAGCTGCAAAAACTCTTTGGGTGGAAGTTTTATCCACGAGGGGTATGCACAGCATCAACAAGGAACCATTGACATCAGAAGAAAGACTTTGGGTTTCTGAATTGCTAGTCCTCCAGCCACATCTATCATGGATTCAATCCAAAAAAAAATCAATTTTGCAATCTTGGCAAATAAGAATGAACCCAGAAGAGTTCAAAAGCTGGTGGAAGAAACTGGGTTGTAGTTCTTAGTTCTTTGATGGCGCCTCGAAAGGAAACCCAGGGATGGCAGGAGTGGTGGGAGTCTACTTCAATTCTGAAGGAAACAAGATGAAAGAGTACGCTTGGAGAATCGAAAGGAAGACTAACAATGGGGCATAATGGTTAGCATTAATAAAAGGATTGGAGCTAGCGAGGAAAGATGACATTGAGGAACTGGTGGTCTTTGGTGACTCGTGTATGGTCATTGGGGAAGCACGTAAACTAACGAGGAATCGAAAGAATCCAGTTACCAAGACTCATCGTCTACTAAAATGTATTGTAAATGATTACAAAGCTATCCACTTCCTTCACATTTTGAGAGAAAATAATAAACAAGGGAACAATATGGCCAATAAGGGAGTGGGACTACATTGCAGAGACCTATTATGCGATCAACACGATTACGAGAGAAATTGGATCCCTTTATAGTGTAATTATCCATCCATTTTTGGAATGTTCTGATTTTGTATTATCCTGCTTGGGCAATTTGTAAGGAGTTACAATACTCATAGAATGAGAAATGATAATGAAAAAAATAGAATGGAAAAGGAAGCACAAGGAGGCACGGATTTGGTCTTCCTCTGGGAGCAGTCTGTGTCCAGATTAACAATTAATTTATCATTTTTATAAAAATTTCTTAAATTGTTTTTGTTAAAAAAAACACATTACAAAAAAAGAGAGAGATAAAACTAAGATCTATATTGAATCAAGATGACGTTGAAATTATTCCATCATTATTTGGATTATTGCTCTAATAATCCTCCCCATAGAATGAAAAATGAACTCTTATTTATAAATGAGTTCTCTATAACAAATGATAAATGAGGATCCAAAATATTCTCAACAAATCCCTAAAAAATTGGATCTCAAAACTAATTCCAAGATCTTTACTAACTACATGCTATTTAGGATACCTTTGAAGTCAAATTCGAATTTAGGGAGAGAGGCTATAATGTAATAGTCAAAACTCATCCCAAATGTCTCCTAACAACTTTTGACTTCTTAGGTCCATCAAATATTGATAGAGATCTGTAAATATTTGTGGACAAGCCAAATATGCAATCATATCCACTTCCATTTGCACCTTTAATTGTCAATTAATTTAACATCATGATTTGAAACATATAAGAATAATAGAAAAATGGATTTATAAAAATTCATTACTCCTAATGAATATATTTATGCAAAGTTGGTGTTTGAAGGTAAATTTAAATTATTGAGTTTTGGTAGATTTTGTAAAATCTATAAAGGGTTTCGTAGCTCACAGGTTCTATAGGAGGTTATGCAGCTCACAGGTTCTATAGCTCAAAGGTTATGTAGAAGTTTCTATAGCTCAAAGGTTATGTAGGAGGCTTCGTAGCTCACAGGTTATGTAGCCTGTAGATGGTTCCATGACTATTGTAAAGGTTTTTCCACCTCCTATAAAGGCCCCGTAGATACCTGTAGAATTTATGCAGTTGCATACAAAGGTTCCACATTTTCTTGTAGAGTTTCCACAACTGCATACAAAGGTTCCATAGTTGCATGTATAGTTTCCACATTTGCTACATAACTCCCTCAAAGATTTTATAGTTGCTTCCTAACAAATGATTCAATATCCAAACCAAATACTTAGTACACTAATTTCCCTAATGTTAGTAAAAAACCAAGTGAAATACTAAGACATGCAATGGAAAAGCACCTTCAACCTAAAACATGCATATGAGCATTAAAAGGGGTTAATAAATAATTATGGATAAGCAAAAGGGTTTATATATATAATGAAATGATGATAAAAAATATGCTAAATACAAGGCTCGTTACTTTGGACATATATATGATACACATATCTTCAAAGAGCTAAATGTTGAAGGTGATTCTCTTTCCAAGAAAGACCATTGTCCAATTGAAGGGGATCTAGCACTAGAATAAATCAAGGATGGAATCCCTACTCATTACATTTTAATATTATAATTTATCTTCTTTTATTAATCTTTTTGTTATTTACAGATATCATTTTAGTACTTGGGTATATCTATGTTTTTAGATGTCATGATGGGGTTGTCTCATAGATAAAAGGACAATATTTCAATTTTTCTTTTTAATTTGGTATATGTTAGATCCTTTAGGTTTTTTGAGAACTGTTTTGAGGGTAGATGTATAGATCCTTATTTTGTATCATTAGTATTTATGTTCCAAATTTGTTTAATGGAAGAAAGTGATTGAAACCTTTTTGAACACATTTTTTTTTTTTTAAATGTATCATTCTTTATGCACTTGGGAAGGATGCTTTCTATTCTCTCTCTGAATAGAAGTTATGATTTTTTAATGTAGAAAAATAATTGATTAATAAAGAAAAATTAATTAAATAAAAATCATCAAGTCAGGCTTCCTATTTGCTATTCCCTCAGCCCCATAAGGTATAACAAATAATTTTCAAGGTCTTTTGGCTTTACCATCCTCCCTTCCAAGATTAGTTACCATACCTTAAAATGCCTGGGTGAAATTCGGGTCGGGGGTAAAATAACCAAGGTCAAAAAATTGGTATTTGGTGATTTTTTTATGGAGAAAAATAATTAATTAATAATGAGGAAATAATTAAATAAAAATCATCAAATAATTAATAGCAATTAAACTAAAAATAATTAATTAATTAATTAATAATAATTGCATCACAACTTTGACACTAGAATGACATGATCTTCATTGTATTACAACTCAATTTGATACAAATTGGTTGAACACGATGCAATTTTGATGTTATTTTTACACAAATAATCTCTATCATGTTTCTAAAACGATGTTAATGTGATGCGAAAGGAACAATAACAATGTAGACATGATGTAATATGATGCTAGGAAGATGCAAACAAGATGCAAAAGGACTCAAACAGTCTATATCTTGACTGTATAAGGACACTAGTGGGATCCACATATAACACAAAAATGACACCCAATATGAAATATCTACACCCACATATGCATTGTGGTACTAATGCAACACAATGTACATGCATTTAATGCACACAACACAAAATTGAGTCTATATAGTGTTTTTTGCAACAATATGTGACGTAACATGATCCTAAATTGTTGAAAACAAATTCTTTACATCATATTTTACGCTGATAATATGACCCCTTATAGAGTGAGTGTTGCAAAAGATGACACAAAAAGGTAGCGCCGATGCAAAATTGATGCAGATCATGATGTTTTGTGTTGTTCCAACTTAATTTTTTTTTTTGAATGCATTAGGAAATGATGCCAAGGACAACACTGGAGCGTAGTATATTAGCAGTGGAGGGATATAGTGATGCAAATCAATGATGCTACATCCATGTATTGTAATAGTGAAACCAATATATAAGTATTAGAATGCTAAATAATTGAATTACCGTCTATCTTTTAATTATCACTTAGTAATGCTCACAATTTGATTCAAGGATGAGATAATTAGAATGTTAATTAATTGCTAATACATAAGTATAATTAGAAAGGTAATGAATTGTTTTACCATAATCTATTTTCTACGTATCACTTAGTAATAGTCACAATTGGATTCAAGGATGAGTATAAGTATAATTATAATGCTCATTAATTACTTTTCCAATCTATCTTTTAATTATAACTTAGCAATGGTCATAATTGGATTCATTAAGGATGAGTGGATCCATGAGACATTGTTCTAATAATATAACTAAATATTGCTCCCTAACTAATCTAGAAAGAATGGATATCTAAATCACATCATCCTATTCTAAGTTGTATGATCATATGATCAAGTGTAATTGTTAATATATAAGTATAATTAGAATGTTAATTAATTGCTCTACCAATCTATCTTATAAGTATAACTTAGCAATGGTCACAATTACAATCAAAGACAAGTAAATTCACAAGATAGTATTAAAACAATGTAACTCAGCTATTGCTCCCATCTAATCTAGAAAAAATGAGTATAAAAATCAAAACATACAATTCTAAGTTGTATGATCATATACTCAAGTCTAATTACAATATGTAAAGAAGTGAAATTAAGAGCAAAGTTATCTCCCTCTCAAAATAAGTGAAATTAATAACATTTAGTTGAATATTCTTTAATTTAAAGTTTATTAAAAAATGTGATTGATTTTGTTCCATGAATACTAAGTATCTTAGAAGCCGTTAACCAATGAATTTATAATCCCTTGAAAATGTGGTGACCTAGTTCCTAGTATAATTTTTTTTATAATTAATATAATATAATTTTATAGTATATTAATAATTGCAAAAATTATTTTAAAAATGATACTTAATTTAAGTTACATAATTTAATGTAAATACATATAGTTTGGACTAATAAGTTTTAATGGTTATCCGTAATTTACATTAATTTAATTTAAAATAAACATTTATTCAAATTTCACATGTTTGAACATTAATTTATATAAAAAATAATTTTATTAAAAAAACATTTATTTAATAGAAATTTTGAAAATAAAAAAACTTATTCAATCATTTATACATTGTTTTATAAAAACTAAACCATCTATCTAATTTCAATAATTTTTTAATTTTATTTTTCACTAAAACACTTAAGATTGAGAATCAATATAAATAATCAATAACTCATCAAACTTATATACTTAAATGAAATGTGATTGATAATGACTAATAAAATTATAAAATTAAAGTCATCTATATTACAATGTATCAATAGATTCACTAGAAATAAGGTTATCAATGTTATAACACTGCAATTAATATAATATAAAAAACAATGAAAATTAAATATAATTACATAAAATAATAGGAAATAAATAATGATGCGATATATACATTAAACTTATTTTCTATTTTGTAAAAGGATTGAACTTACTCGAGTGCAGGTCTGCGGCAATGCGAGGTTTGGTTGAAGTCTACTGTTCGCAAAAGGGTTGCAACTGCAGCCCTGTGCATACCATACCATAACATGTGTGAACCTTACCTTAATTTTTTCCCATGGAATATTATAATGTAGACAAGGTAGACTACACCGCAGACCCCTATGATGGAACTTCAGTTTTTACTGCTCCCACTAGAATTTACACAAAGGTTTACAAGGCAAAACCAATCATAAGCTAAATCGTTAACGAGTTTCCAGCTAGGAATACTCACCTCAAGAAGGAGATGGAAGAAAGAAGAATCCCCAATGAACCACTGTCGTGACGGTCCCGAACAGCACGCATCTTCCCTCAGCAGTCAGACCACTTGCCCTAGAACTTGCAGGGACTCCACTTTCTTTGCTCCACTTGTAGGAGTCGATAACCCTAGGGTTATCTTTTGTTATGGATTCCATGAGTATACACTTAGCCTGCTACAGAGATGCTGAGAGGGGTTACACCTTAGGAAGAGTCATTTTTTCACCTCAATCCCCATACTCTTAAGGTAGGTTGGCCTTTTTCATCAGGATTGGAGGATTTTGCATTGAATAGGGATCCTCTAGAAGACTCAATTCAAAATCCAGAGGGGTTTATAGCAGCATTCTTGAAACCCTCGAACCAACTAGGAAACCCTATTGACACAGGCTCAAACAAAGAAGATGGAAACAAATTTTCTTCTAGAAGCAACCATGACTCCCAAGATGGAGCCACACATAGGAGGAGAAAAAACAAGTGCCTAAAAAATACCAATGACCCATTAAATCTAGTATGTGGCATAAATCTATCAATAGCTCAATCTATGGAAATGGTGAAAACAGTTGTGGTTAGGAGAGTGAGAGGAAAGTACCCAACCCTAGAAGCCTTGGAAAATTGGGCTTATGAGAAATGGTCAGGGTTTTTTATTATTATATGCCAAAAATCCTAGTTTTATCCCGAGGATGGTTTGTTTTCAAATTCAAAACCAAAGATGATGCAGCATGAATCTCTAAGACTCACTAGAGTTTGGGCTTCACACCTATCTTGTTCAAAAACTAGACAACCATGTTTGATGCATAATGCAAAAGAATGGATGAAATCCCGGTCTGGGTAAGATTTCCACGCCTTCCCTATGAATTTTGGAATTGGGACTCTTTTAAGAATCTAGGAAATGCACTTGGAGTATTCCTAGATGTGCATATGTCCTTTACATGAACCAAGAGGATGACAATAGCAAGGATCCTATTCTCGATGAATGTTTTAATCAGCCTAAGAGAAGAACTAAATTTAAATTGGGGACAAGCCAAATGTCACTAGAAACTTGATTATGAAGGGGTTCCATTTCGATGTCATCGATGCCATCTATATGTCCATATGTCTGTAAACTGCAAAAAAATATTCAGCAGGGACTCAGAGAGATCCAGGAAGAGATCGGTAATAAGGTGATACACGTGACTAGAGGAAGACTCGACAAAAATCGACAGAATGGAAAGGGACACCCAAGATGGGAAACAGGCTCAAGCAGAGAACGAATCCCTACATGTTGAAAGGGAAAGGGGAACTAATGAAGGAAGAAACCAGTCCCCAAAAGAAACAGGGCACACAAAATCTCACTTAGCTGGGGCACAATATTGTCCACCCAATGGTCTGGACGCGACAAACGCTTTGGGTAAGGAAAAAGTTTCCCCAAACCTTTTACTTCACTAGAACTCTCAATAAATTCTCTCTATTTTGATAAAAAAATATGCACCTAGAGACCCACTAGAACAAACCACTCCCTTCTTGGAACCCCCTCGCTCCCTTTCACCATCCCACCCCTTTCTTAAAAAAAACCCTTCGAAGATGACTTCTTCCCCTTCTCTAGAAGCAACCTCCTCATCTTTCTTGGAAAATAGGCCTATTTTCTTTCACCTCCAAAATAGAGACATTCTAGATCGGTCAGAAACTCAAAACCAGGACCTCAATCAACTACTAAACCAAAAAGAAGGGGAATACCTACACAACTTTCCTCAGCACAACAGCATGCACTGATAGACCTTGCAGATGAAAAAAAAAAATCCATAGTTGGGGCACTTAGAGTAACAAAATCCCTAGAGGGAGCGCCCCAATGAATATCCTCTCCTTAAACTACAGGGGTTTAGCAAGTCGCTCTAAAAAACTTGCTTTAAAGAGGATGATCAAATTGCATAAGCCTGATATTTTGATGCTTCAAGAAACTTTAGGGAAGGAAGAAGTAGTATCAAAATTTATGACGAACACCTTCAAGCACATGGATTTTATAGCCCAGGATGCAAAGGACACTTGGGAGGCATTTCCATTGGTTGGAACAAAAGGACAACTAATCTCAGGAACTACTGGGGTTTTGAATCATTTCTTGGCTTGAAGATTTTCTTATTAAACCTAAACAAAATTTTTACCATTCTCAACATATATGGGCCTTACAAAGACCAACCACCTTTCTGGAACTCTCTCCTACAAAACTCTTTCTCTAAATCTGAGAATGTGATTCTAGGAGGGGATTTAAATTTCACTTTAGGGACACATGAAATATGGGGGCCTAGGGCTAGAGAAAACCCTCTAGTTGATTTTTTTGAACAAAAGCTAAGGGAGGCTCGTCTCATTGACATCGCTTCGGCCAAATTGAAACCCTCATGGACAAACAAAATAACGGGGGAAAACTGAATTGCAAAAAGGCTTAATAGATTCCTAATTGTGAAAAAATAAATTGAGCAGAACTCTAGAATCGAGCAATGGGTTGACTTGGGGGGGGATCATCTCACTACCCAATATGCCTAGAATTACTGGCTAAAAGAGGAAGAACTCATAGAACTTATAAAATCCAATTGGAAGCCTTTCAACCCGAAAGGCAGTGAGTTTTTGGCTACACACTTCAACCAAAATATCTCTCAAACCAAGAGGCAAGTAAAATATTGGGCTGCCAGGAAGAAGGAAAAGTATGAACATGAAATAAAACAACTTGACATTGAAATTTTTTAGGCCCATGATTTATATGGAGGAGGGTACCTTACCCCAAAATCCAAAGATATTTTAGGAAAGCTGGAATCAAAGAAATGAAAATCATTGAAAGATCAAGAGGAAATATGACGTCTGAAAAGAAGGAGATCCGGTTGGAAAGCAGAGATGAAAACACAAAATTATTTCAGGCCTACAAAGGGAAGAAAGAGCCAAAATACAATTTGGGGGCTTAGAAATGAATAAAATGAGGAATTCACCTCTCTTGAAGGACTGGCAAAGCTGGGAATCAAACACTTTAAGAACCTTTTCACAGAAGAAAACAGAGCCACCATTGCCGAGATCTTAAGACTTTCCCAATTTTTTCCAAGATTCATTAATCACGAAGATAACCAGGCTCTGATGGAGGACATAACAGAATAGGAGTTAAAAGGAAAATATGCATAGCTTTAAGAAGGATAAGAGCCCTGGAACAGAAGGATGGACCAATGAATTCTTCCTAGCCCTATACAATATAATCAGCCCAGACCTTCTGTAACTAGTTGAAGAAACAAGGGAAAATAGAGCGATGCATCCTCCATTAAACTCAACATTCATAGCCCTTATTCCTAAATCTAATCATCAGAACCTCCTAGAGGAATTCAAACCACTCTCACTATGCAACATTACCTACAAGATGATAGAGAAAATTATATATCAAAGAAGATCTTGGAAAAAATAATCTCTTTCGAACAGTTTGGCTTCCTAGAAGGAAGACAAATTCATGAGGCCATCGACATTGCTTGGTAGGGGTTACACTCCATAAAAACCAGGAAGCTAAAAGGAGTTGTAAGAAAGAAAAAAAATCTCCAAATATTTTGATCAATTCAGTTGGCTATACCTCAAAATTCCGATGACGCATATTGGGTTTGAACACCCCTTCATTAAATGGGTGATGAGCTGCATCACTTTGGTCTCTTATGCAATCCTAATCAATGGCTCAACTTCCCCATTTTTCACAGCAGAAAGAGGAATACGATAGGGGTGCCCCCTTTCGCTACTCGTTTTCCTAGTTGTGGCAGAAGGTATCAGTAGAGCACTACTGGAAGGAAAAAGACAAGGATCCTTCACAGGCATTTCCATCTCAAATACCCTCAAAATCATGCATCTTTTATTTGTAGATGGCATCCTCATTTTCTGTGATGGAACAACAAGAGATGTAGAAAAAATTGCAGAAATCCTATAGCTCTTTGGGACAACAAATGGAATGACTGGCAATCCTCAAAAATGAACTCTTACAGCCTTTAACATGGAAGAAATCGAAATTCAAAGGTATTCCACTATTTTCCCCTTTGAATTAAATTGTTAGATGAAGGTCTAAAATATATTGGCTCAAGCTTAAACCTAATCACTATAAAAGGGATGACTAGAACTCGCTACTACAAAAATTAGAAAAAAGGATAAATGTGTGGTGCCATAGATGGCTCTTCGGAGCAGGAATACTGGTACTAATAAAATCAATTCTAGAAGCCATGCCCATGTATTTGATATCCATGGTATGGATTCCAAAAAACATTTTGGACAAGGCCATGAAAATCTGCTTCAAATTTCTCTGGTCTAGAAGATCGAAAAATATAGTCACCCCCTGGATTAAATGGGACAGACTTGCCTGACCAAAATCGCTGGGAGGGTGGGGACTTAAAAACCTACATCTCTTCACAAAAGTAAGAGTAGCAAAATAAGGTTGGCGGCCCCTCACTACTAACAATCTCTAGACAGAAGTAGTCAAAAGTAAATACATATATCTAGACTCAATCACAAACTGGACAAGAATCCCCAACAAGGGAAGTAGAGGGATCTTGATTATCTGGAAAGTTGTTCTTTCCTCTATTCCCCTCATAAAAGAAGGCCTTGCATGGAAAATTGGGAATAGAGAACAACTCTGAATAGGAATGGATCCTTGGCCTTGAATTCAAAACTGTCATATTCTTTCCCAAGAGCAACTACAAGGCATCATACACTTAAACCAAATAGTCGATCCAAACATATCATCTCCCTGGCAGTAGGGATGGAAAAATGTCGAATTTCTATGCATCCCTAAGGAACAGGAAAATGAATGGAATGGTTTCTTATCTACTCTAAGAACTACAAACGTCCGACTCATAAACACTCTCGACAAAATTATACAGGCTATTGTAGTAAATGGACTCTACATCCCAAAATTGGGGTACAAATTACTAACTTTAGCCGCATATTTAGGTGAAGCTAAATGGTGGTGGAAAAGCATCTAAAAATAAAAAAGCCTAACTAAAACAAAGTTGCTCATGTGGTGCACGATGGAAAATAAAATTCCAATTTGGGAAAGGTTATAGAAACGAAATGTTGAAGGACTAGGATGGTGTGCGCTTTGCAAATAGGACAACAAATCAACATCCCATATTTTCATTTCTTGTCCATATTCAACCCATACATGGGCAGAACTGAGAAGAAGACTAAACTTCCCAGCCGACTGGAATGGACCATCTATGGATGAAGAATAGAACAGATAGATATCCTCGGCTGATACATCTAATCATCACGCCCTTCCAATTATCACTATTTAGGGAATTTGGATTGCTCGAAATAAATCAATCTTTCAAGACCTCCCCTCAATCCCCGAGATCACTGCAATTAACAGCATGGATATTCTTTATTATTTCCCACAATAGAAAGAATCCCCTGCAACCAGAAACATAATAGTGGAACAAATTGACAAAACCAAACCCCGGGCTTTCTTTGATGGAGCCACTCAAAACCAACATTGCAGAGGTGGAGCTACTCTGCGTCTATCTGACGCACACTACTTTCACTTACAAATGGGATTGGGAAATGGAACAAATAAATTTGCAAAACTCTCCGCTCTCATACTTTTAAATTGTTTTGCCTTAGAAAAAAAGTGCAAAACTCTTCATATTTTTGGGGACTCTATGAATATTGTAAACTGGATAAATATAGTTCAAAGCTGCCAAAATGTCTTTATTCTAGTAATATTAGAGGAAATTATGCAACAATTGGAAGGTTTTGATGCCTACTCTTGTCACCATGTTTACAGGGAAAGGAATGTGAAAGTAGACCAACTCTCCAGAAAGGGATAAACTTCCTGCATGGACAATGGTTGATAACGAAACATCAGAAAAGAACCTTTTTCGAATATTATCACAGACCTTTCATAGACGGTATGGAAACTTCAACATAAACAGTTTTCTTGGAGAATAGGAAGGAATAAATACAACTGGATGATCATTTTAGAATACTCCAGCAGTGGTATACACTTTTTGGCTCTTATTTGGGACTCCCGGTATGGGACTATACAGATGGGTATCTAGCACTTTTTTGGATCCTTACTCTGTATATGTCATCTAACTTTAGATGTAGTTTTGTAACAAAAAACTAAATGACTATAAAGCATTAGAAGGAAAGCTCTAGTTGGGACCTTATGCAGAATGTAATTTTGTTATCTTTTTAATAAATTACGTTTTTTTCTTACTCTGTATATGTCATCTAACTTTAGATGTAGTTTTGTAACAAGAAAACTAAATGATTGTAAAGCATCAGAAGAAAAGCTCTAGTTGAGACCTTCTGCAAAATGTAATTTTATTATCTTCTTAATAAATTACGCTTTTTTCCTTGGGAAAAAAAATTTGAAAATAATCCTTTTAAAATATGCAATGATTTTTTCAATTTTGATACAAATTAGTCCAATTCTTTTATATTATAAAATTATATTTAAACAAATTTAATATTAAAATTATATACATTCATTCCTATGAAAATTATATATATTTTTTTGTTTAAAATGTTTTTAATAGTTAACACTACCCTAAATATATATATATAATTCGATGCATAATTTGTTTTTTAAGACATCGTGAAGTCAATCTCACACATTCATATTTGAGATTTCTCATTTAGAAAGTAATAATATTCATGCCAAGTATTTACATTAGTATTCGAGATTTTTCATTTAGAAAGTTATAATATTCATGCTATGTGTTTACATTAATTATTGGAGTCAGAATTAACATGTGGGAGATGGAGCCATCATGGTTGTTGATGCATGCAATACATAAATTATTGGAGTTAGAATTTTTTTTCCATGGAAAAAATCGTAAATACTTATATTCACATTTTACAGATGGCTTTAATGTCCATTTACACAAAAAACTCAACCTTAAAGCTGGTAAATCTTTCAAAATAAAGCTCCATATCGAGCATAACAAAACTACAAACAGAAATATGTTCATAAGTTTATACATTAGTTGATCATCATCAACTAGATAATCAATACAGTATTGTCTCAAAAAGAAAACATCAAACCCAAAAGAAACCGTCTACAGATCTACACACTGCAAATTGGGCTCATCTGTCCCATATATAAAAACCGAAATTTGCATCCTCAAAAATAATTCATGTAGCCTTCTGCACGATGCTCCGTAATAAAATCATCATTCAGTACTGTCACAAAAAACAACAAACCCAAAAGAACCTCATACAGATTTGAACTGCAAAATGGACTCATGTCCCATATAAACTGAAACAATCAGCAACGAGATCTTCATGCAGCCTCATAAGTCCCATATTACTCAAAAAATTTGATAAGTTTCCACAACTTCATCTACACGATGCTCCTTAATGGACCAAAAACCCTCCAAAATCATCCCTCCAGCTTTTGCCAAGGCATCTGCATAAGTATTTCTTTCCCGATATATATGTTTGAGAACCACATAATCAAAACAGTCAGTAAGCCTGTTAACTTCCTGAATAATCATGGATAAATCTAAATTCAGTAATCTAAACTTACAAGATGCCCAGTTAATAACTAACTGAGAATCACCGAAAATCTGAATTTTAGCCAAAGAGTTCCTCCTAGCCAGAAAGAGAAGTAGCTTTAAAGCACAAAGTTCTACATAATTATTAGTACCCAAACCTAATCCTGCCTTATATGAGAAATAATGTTCATCCGAGATATAGAAAATGCCCCTAGCTCCACAGATTTTTGGTTCCCTAGCTACAGAACCATCAAAGAAACCCCATGCAAAGGATTTGTCAATAACTTCCACAAAGATAGATCTTATTATTACCATTGAATTCTTCTGTGGAAGATCCATCATCATACCCAGACTGAAGCTTGAAACCTGTGCTGGTGACAAAGTTAGATCTTCAAAGCAAGAAAAGTTCTCGACCTTCCAAATAAACCATAAGACAATAATAGGTAAAGGTTTTATGTGAGCAACCTCCAAATTTAAACACCAAGATTTCAAACATTCTGACACAGATTCTCTACTCCAAAGGTTATTGCATTTTAATCTGTCTTCAATGATTAACCAAACATTCTGAGTAAAGGAACAATCCACCCCAATATGAAAATTGGATTCAAAATCCATTTTGCACAAAAAACATCTGTCAGGTCCTTCTCTGCCTTTCTTAACAAGAACATCCCATGTCAAAGCTTTTTCAGATAAGATAAACCAACAATTTTTTTTTTTGAGTGGACATTTAAGTTTCCATAAAACTCTCCACCACCAGGTATACTCCACCTCCCTATTCAACATATGTTGTGCATAACCCTCTTTAGGTGAATAATGAACAGTTTTGGATAGGTTCCATACCAGAGCATCATCATCATTAGAAAACCTTACATGGCTAGCTTTAAGAATGGCTATATATCCATTCCACACTGCTATCTCCTGAGGATCATTAAAACCAATAAGTTCCGCAGTTAACCATTGTTGAAACATCAAATAAGTCAAACTAGGTATTCCAATATCTGATAAGAAGTAAAACCAATCCAAATGTAATTTTTCAATCATAGAAGGAGGAAAGATATGTCTCCATTTATAACCTACCCAAGGATCCACCCCAAGACGAACAACAGCTCCATTCCCAATCTTCCATACCAAAAAAATTCCAATAATATCAAAAGCCCAAAGAACAACTTTCCAACAAATTGATATGCATCTTTTCTTTTTAGCAGGAGATCTAATCCATTCCAAAATGGTCAATGGATGAATATATTTCTGAACAGTTATATTTACCCAAAGACCCAATGCATGTATAATATTCCATACATTCTTAGCTGCAAGAGCTTTAGCAAAAACAGCAGGTACTTTCAGTCCCCAACCCCCTAAAGACTTTGGACTTGCCAAAATATTCCAGGATGTCCATGGTAAACCATAAGAATTCTGATTTCCAGACCATAGAAATTTGAAACATAACTTTCTGATTTTCTCAATAATCCCCACCGGTATCCAGTAATGCATCCAGTAGACTGGAATGGCCTCAAGGATAGCTGTAATCAGAATCAGCTTACCCCCCTTGGATAACCAACGAAAGCTCCAGTTTTTAATCCTTTTTTCCACCTTAACGATCAGCCAGTCCCAATCCTTTAAACGATATCTGCATGGTTTAAGATAAAAACCAAAGTACTTCATGCCATTCTCAAATTTGTCAACTGAAAATGAAAAAATATTATGTAAAGTAATAACCTCTGATTCTTCCAAACAAGAAGAATATAAATAAGATTTATCATCATTGATCTTCATCCCTGATGCCTTACAGAATATCATTAATATCTCATATAAAGTAGAGAGAGAGTGCTCAGATCCATCATTAACCATAACAATGTCATCCACAAACAGAACATGTGTTAAGACAATATCATTACCAAATGATAAACCATGATAATACCCATAGTCTTTGGCAAAAAGAAGAGCCCTACCTAGACCATCAACCACAATAAGAAACAATAAAGGTGCCAAGGGGCAACCTTTCCTAAGTCCCCTGCCAGATTTAAAGAAAGTTGTTGCAACTCCATTTATAAGTAGGGCAAAGGATACTGAAGAAAGGCTACTCATAACCCAAGAGATGAAATTCCCAGCAAATCCCATTTTCAAGAGAATGACCTGCAGATAGGTCCAACTGACTCAATCATAAGCTTTTGATAAATCTATTTTTATCATCATAGACTTTAATCCTTTACTATGCATGGTATACATTCCTTCCTGAATGACCCTAATAGCATCATGAATCTATCTACCCGGCAAAAAGCCAAACTGTTCACTAGATATACACCTACCCGGAACCTTTCTGATCCGAATAGATATGATCTTACCCATAATTTTGTAAACATAATTGCACAAGGAAATAGGCCTGAAATCCTCAAAGGATATAGGATAATCATTCTTTGGAATTAGAGCTGTAAAAGTAGAATTGAATACCGCAGGAATTTTACCACTTATCCTAGAAAGCTCAATAACTCTCAAGAGATCCTCACCCAAAACATCAAATAGACATCTATAAAGCTCTACAGGAATCCTGTCTGGTCCAGGGCTCTTATCATTTTTACTACTAGATAGGATAAACTGAATATCTTGCATAGTAACAGGTTTCATAAGATCACAGTTATCTTCCACAGATATAGATGTAGGAAAATAACTTGCACTCTGCACAATATCAGGAAGATGAAGAACTGCTTCTTCCTGACACAGAGACTCAAAATGATGCACCCCTGCCCCAACAATAGCCTCAAAACCTTCAACTAAATTACCATTGTCATCTTCAATTTTCCAAATTGAGTTAAGATTTTTCCTATCAGCAGCAAATTTATGGAAAAAAGGTGTGTTATCGTCTCCACATAACAACCATAACGCCCTACTTTTCTGTCGAGCCTCCTTTTCCCGATCACATAAAATAGTTCTCTTACAGGTTTCAAGCTCAACCAAAGACAATTTTTCCTCTTCCGAATTAAAACCATAAACCATCCTATCAAGATTAACCTTCATAGCAAATTCAATATCAACTAAATCCTTAATGTCCTAAGCTTTTTTCTTCACCGACCAGGAAATAGATACCTCTTTTAATCTTTTAAGGTTCACAGCAAACTGAGATGCAGGAGAAACCTCTGATGAGGCCTCATATACTACCCAGGATGCTTTTAATAAAGAAACCAACTCATCATTTTCTAACCAACAGGCATTAAACTTAAAGGGACAATGAGCCTTAGGAGTACTAGGCAAGATTTGTAAATAAACAGGTTGATGGTCAGAATCTCCTCCCACACCCAATCCACTATTTAAAGAGAAAATCACTATCCAGAAAATCGGCCGATAAGAGTAACTGATCCAATCTTTTACAGATACTCTCAGGCCCAATACATCGATTAGACCAAGTTGGAAGTGAAACCATAGGAACAATATCCACAAGTCCAAGTCCTTCCAAATGTTTAATAAAGAAATCAATTAAAACATCCACACGAGCTTTAACTCCCCAGATTTCAGAATAACCCAAGGAGAAATTCAGATCCCCACCAAAAACCAATTTAGGGCATCTCAAACATTCCATTACCAATAGGTTATTCCAAAAAACTTCCCTATCAATATAAGGCCCATAAAGGTTTATAAAACATAGATCCAACTGCAACTCAATAGAATACAAAACATCGCATAGACTAGAGCACATAGCCCATGCATTAAGAAAATGAAAATTACGAGTCCTCCACCCCAATAAAAGACCCCTAGATATGCCCTTGGCATCCACTGAGACAAACTGCCAATATTTTAACAACAATTCCAACTCCCCTACCTAAATACACCCATCACACATAATTTCTTGCAAGAAAATAACATCTAAAGATTGTTCATCAATCAACCTTCGCACAGCTAGTTTTTTAGGTAAACTAGCCAAACCCCTACAATTTAGGGTCATCATAATCATAAGGGAAACTATGTGGGGGCATACAACGCTCTAAGTGCCCCAGGAACAACCTTCACTTCAGAATTTGCAGTTGCCAAACATCCAACCCTGCCCTGAACTGAGAAATGTATCCCAGATCGATCACAGTCTGATCCAAACCCTGGATCTTTGTTAACCTTTGAGCATGAACGAAGGAAATAACTCTTGCTGACTACAGGAAAACCATTAAGAAGAGAAACAAAACCAAGATCCCTCAGTGCATCAGACTGGATAGAATTATAAAAAGAACCCACAGCAAAACCCTCAACATTCTTATCTCACACCAGACCTTCAAAATTAGATAAAGAGGCTATGCACACAAGTTTAAGAGACATCAATGAATCAGATTGTGACCCTAAGACCTCCTCATCAACTAAATCCTTAGGTGAATGGAGCCGTCATGGTTGTTGATGCAGGTGGATAGCATGGAACTAAAAAAAATAAAAAATTCAAAAGTTAAACTGAATAACAAATAAACGATTACAAATGAAAGTTTGGCTAAAAACTATTACAATATATATCTTCCCTAAGCAAATGTAATAACCATGCAACTACAATACCATATGTTTAATATTAGAAATGGAAAATTTATGGCCCTAAACTAATCAATAATATAAAATCCAAAACAAACATTTATATAATTCAAATCAAAACATATAAACTACACCATCTATAGAACTCACAACATACAATTCTAGGTTGTATGATAATATGCTAAGTTTAACTACAATATATATACAAGGAAATGAGTAGTATGGTTGCTAATCATTGCCTTTATTAGTAATGTATGTTTATTTCTTTGTTGGGCAATTACAATGTCTATGGCGCATGACCAACATATGGTTTAAAAAGATGTATTCTTATATATGATGTCGATATTATGAATGGACTTCATGGTTGCATGTTACAAAATTCTGATAGTTTTATGGTATTAAGATGAACTTCGAATAATATATATATATATATATATATAAGTCCAGTGGGATAGCTCAAGTGGTTGAGTGCTATAAGTTGTGAGCGGAAGGTTTTAGTGTCAAATATCCAGGTGGCTATACATTGTTATATAAGGGTCTCATTTGATGTCCCCATCAGGTTAGCTCCGTAATCAAAGCAAATGGGATGAGGCCCCTTATGGTGGCCCTGTATAAGTTGTTCCCGTGAATGTAGCAGCCCCCCTGGGGGGTTTTTGATACACAAATGAAATATATATATATATATCTTCCAATAGGAAAATATCCACCACCCTAAATAAAGAGTGATCATTAACTGTTCCTGGGGAACTTTCTTTACATCAAATACAAGAGATGTCACCCTTAGCACTTCAAAGACATACTTTTCTTTTCTTTACAAAATTTCTTTCAAAATTTCCTGTATTCATCCTCATGCCAATTTTGGCTATAGTTCTCTTCATAAGATGTTTCATCTTACACAAAAATGGTTTTCAAAATTGTACATCATCCTTTTGTGAGTGTTCTTCTAATCTTCCTTTACTTCTTTTGACTCCATATGGCATGGAGCTAACAACGGTGCAAGTTTAGGCAGGTTGTCTGCCTTCATGTTTAATTCTTTGTAAGCATGAGTTATGTTGAGGGTTGAGAAGAGATCCAGAAGCCTTTTGATTGCTCTCAAAAGTCATTGTAAATGAGGAGCTTTTATCTAAATCTTGTTGTTGGCCCAATCCACCACCATCTTTGAGTCCCCAAAGACCTATAAACTAGTGACTTTTATGTTTATATCCAACTCTATAATGGCATGTAGAGTTGCTAGTTCTGCTTTATTATTTGTACAGTGACCGGGAGCATATCTCACGTGAACCTTGAATTTCTATGAGAAGTTTAAAACACCTCCAGAACCTCCCAGAGGAGGTTCTCCTTGGCTTGCTCCATAAAAAAAAAACAGGGAATTGCTTTGTTTATTTTTGGAGGGACCAGTTTCCTAGTCTTGGGATATTTTTCCTTTGATTTGTGCTCTCTGGTCCACTACACCATAAGGGTCACCGTCACTTCATGAGGAATCAGTTTATTATTGAAAATCGTTGTATTTCGAGCCCACCAAATTCCAAATGAAAAAGAGGAAGGGAGTGCACTGAAGAGACGTACCAATCTTCCTTCCCACCATGTAGAGGACTTTTGTTCAAGAGAAGCCCCAACATGCATCCCTTGATATTTTAGCTCTTTTCTAGCTTCCTTCCAGACTGTTTCTGCACAAGAATAGAGAGAAAACATGTGAGATCTTGTCTCTTCTTTCGAGTGGCATAAAACGCACCATCTTGTACCATGCCAACCTCGCTTTTTAAGATTTTCCCATGTTAGAAGCTTATTGCTTAGAGCCAACCAAAGGTTAATTTTAGCCTTAAGAGGGCCTTCACTTTTCCATACGTGTTTCCACCAATCATTCTTTTCCCCCTGGTAAGGTTCTAAAGCCCAATTCTTGTAACTTAGTTTGGTCATGAAATCCCCTGTTGCAGGGTTTTTGGTCCACACCAGTTTATCTTTCGCATCTTCTTCTAGATGAATAAGGCAAGACTGTAATAGAGAAACATAATCATTCCATTTTTTCTAGTAAGCCCCTCTTCTATCCCTAAATCCTCAGCTTTCTTCCACTAAGTTTCCCTTTGTAGTGTGTCAATGCAGGCCTGACTGAGATTCAATATCCCAAAGCTTCGGATTTTTTCAATTAAGGCTCATGAAAGTTTGTAACTTTCCCCTGCTCCTACCCAAGGATCCTCCCCTAATCGAACTTCCTTCTCGTTTCCTATAGACCAAGCAATCCAATTTCCTAGTTGAGGGAACCCAAGCACAAAGGCCTTCCATCCAATAGATCCGTTCTTATAGGTGTTATCTGGTTTTCTTATTCACTCTTTCATGGATCCATTAGGGCAATAATTGGGCACCAAGACCTTCCCCATAAGGAGCTAGTATTCTATATTAAACGCCACAGATCTTTTGCAACCAGGGATTGACAGAATAGAAATGGGTTCTTTATTCCCCAATTGGCCAACGTTTTCCATTTGGCCAAAGGAATTCCTTCCGACTGTTTACTTGTGGTCCATAAAAAGGATAAAAAAAATTTCCTTATTTTATGAAGTATACCTTTTAGGATATACGCTATTGTAGCCCAATATACATGTATGCTTTGTAAGACCACCTTGAGCAACACCAGTATTCCTCCTCTTGACAAGAACTTGTTAGTCCAGCACCCAATTCCTCCTGCGATCTTTTTGTATAACCAAATCCAATCCTTGAAAGAATAAGCATTTGGTTTAAGAAAAAATACTAGGTATTTAAAACATTATGACAGAGGATTTACAATATAAGGGATTTCTAAGGTTAACCTATTCCTTACCGTTTCATAGATATCATTCTCTGAGAGAATGGAATACTCCACATTAATGTGCATCCCTGTTGCCTTTTTATACAGATCCAAGATCTGTTCAACTTCTCTTAGGTTCTCCCACATTCCTTCGCCCATCATCACCACATCATCCACGAACCAAATGTGGGAGATTTCTTCGTATCTTGTGACCAATATTCCTTTGTATGATCCCGCCCTCTTGGCATGTTGAATTAGTCTACTTAGGGCATCGACTATGAGAAGGAATAAAAAGGGGGAGAGTGGGAACCCTTGTCTTAAATAGGTTTGAATAAATTAGAAGCTGAGCCATTTATAAGAACCGCAAAGGATGGCGACTGTATACACCCCATTATCCAATTGATAGTTTATGCGGCCAATCCAATCTGAATCATCAGCAATCGCATGAAATTCCAACTGACCCTATCATAGGCCTTTAATAGATCTACCCTATCATAGGCCTTTAATAGATCTAACTTTAGAACAAAGTCTTTGCTCTTACCTGTGTTAATGGTGTGGATAGCCTCTTGTGTTAACGACACCGCATCATGGATTTGGCGACTAAACAGAAAACCAAATTGCTCCTTCGAAATAATGTCGCTTAAGATCGGATTAAGACATTGCACTATTATTTTTGCAATAATTTTATAAACTACATTGCAGTAGGAAATTGGTCTAAAATCTTCGAAAGAGGAAGAGTTTTGTTTTTTGGGAATGAGGGCCAAAAAAGTTGAACTCAAGGCTCCCAATATCTTTCCAACTCTTTGAGATTCTTGAACTACCTTCAGCAGGTCTTCTTTTAACAAATTTTTTTATAGTGAATCCATCAGGGCCCGGACTCTTACCTTTTTAAAAGGAGTAAGCTATTTTTTCTAGTTCCTCTTTTGTCACTTCTTCTAACATGGAATTTTTCATTTCTTCACTTATCAGTCTCGGAAACATGCTTAGTACTTTCAAGATTTCTTGGATGTTAAATCCTTCTGGTTCTGTGAAGAGGTTTTTGAAGAATCTCTCCCCAGCCTCCGCTTTTTCCTTGAAGGAATATACCATCTCCCCATTCGAATCCTTAATTACCGAGATTGTATTTATGTTTTTCCTATGCGTTGCATGTCTATGGAAAAATTTGTGTTGTTATCTCCTTCCTTGATCCAAATGGCATTGCTTTTTAACCTCCAAAGCTCTTCCTCTTTGCTAGCAACTCTTCTCGCTTTAACTCATTCTCCCGAACCTCTTTCAGTTGTTCCTCTGATAAAATTCCTGAATTGTTAAGACTGTAAATCTTCCTTAAGTTGTTTTCTACTTCTTTTAGCTGGCTCTGCTGATTGGCATGTAGATCTTGGCCCATTTCTTTGTATCCTTCTTTGTTCTTTGTATATTCTCTGAGAATTGTTTCATAAAAGAGACATTGTGGATGCCCTCCAAAGGGATCCAGGAATCAACTACAATCTTACGGTAATCCTCTTCCTGAATCCATGAAGGGTTGAATTTAAAAGGAGCAGCAGGATTTTTTTCATGTCCTTGTAGCTGTAGGAGAATTAGGAGGTGATAAGATAGCCCTCCAACCTCTACCCATGTTTTTGCAATCAGAGGCCCTGAAAGCAGATTTTTTGAAATCATAAATCTATCCAACCTTTTGGAGATGGCTTGTTCCCCACATCTGTTATTCCACCACATCAGAGTTAACTTCAGAGGTTGCAAATCCACCAGTTTCTTAGAATCAAACATCGCAAAAAATAAGGCACTAAGACAATCATGTCATGTTGTAGCTCCCCATTTTTATTTTTCTGAAAGGGTAAGTTTCAAATCTCCTCCCAAAATCATGTTTTTAGGCTCCAACAAACCCGAAGAGAAGAATGCTTCCCAAAAAACCTTTATGTTCTGATAAGGGCCATAGACATTGTAAAAAGCATATGATTCTCCATAAAAATTTTCCTTTACCATTGTTTTTATCACTGTATTGTGTTTCATCGTCATGATTTCAACGAAATGCGGGCTCCAGGTTGTTACCAGTCCCCCTAAATGTCCATCCAAGATAATATGCACAAAACTCCAGTGTTTGAGCCAAGGCTCTAGGGATTAATTGGCTTTCATTCCCTCCACCATGGTTTCCTGTAGGAGAATGACTATGGGTTTGAGGCTTACGATCATCCACTTGAGAGATTTTAGTTTGGAGGAGCTCCGTAATCCCCTCGTGTTGAAGGAGAAGACCAACATCAAGGAACCTTGGCCTGGGCCTTCCCTGCTCTAAGGGCCCTATTGATTGTAGCTTGTTTCCTTATTTTTACCTCCATCTCAGCTTGATTTTTGGCTTTCGAAATTAGCATCTTCCTACCCAAGGTAACTTTTCGCACCTTGTCTAACGCCAACCCACTCACCGACACTTTCTCTTTCTCTGCTAGCATTTTTGAACGCATGTTGTATATTTTATGTTTTATCCAAGAGGGAGGGTCCTTTATCACCTTCTGAGGGGATTCCAAATTTCCTACAAACTTTCCTGGGCTTTCCCTTATTCCCTTGTTTCCCTTAACACTTACGGGTGTCACTACACCATCTACAATACTATCGACCTCTGTCCTTAGAGAGTTAAGATCTTGCTTCAGGATATTTAAAGCATTGGCAGAAGGGAGAATTTTGAGGGGGGTTCCATCTTACCAGGGACGTACATGTAACCGTTTCTACATGAGGCACTCCTTGTTCACCACCTTTTCATTCTTCGATGTTGTTCTGAACCTTGTCACTGCTTTTAACAGCCTTCTTAACGCATTGTTTTTTGTACTGCACCTGATTTACAGAATTGGTTCCAGAGTTCGGGAAATATCTTACAACATGGCCAACTTGTCTACAATAAAAAAATCGAAATGGTATCTTCTAGTAATCCAACCTTTGCTTCCACGAGCTCTCGTGAAGCTCCAACAATATTTCCTAGAAATGGCCATCATGTAAGTCAACTTCGACCAATATTTTAGTGCATCTTTTGTCTACTTTTTGCTCCCAATTTTCTTCCAGAGCTATGAACTTGCCTATGTTTCCTCCAATTGTTTCCAGGATTTCCTTCTTCCAAAACATCATCGGGAGACCAGGTAATATTTCCCATACTTGTTGTACGTTATGTGCTTCTCTGTTTGCTTAATGAAAATCAACCTTCCATATTTTTAGTATCATCCCAGAGGGCCCCCACTGCCACGAATTGTTCGGTAACTTTTGTCTTTCTTCCTCCGTTTTGATTCTGAACAGAATCCATTCGCAGGATAGGATATGGAAAACCAATAATTGTTGCATGTGGGAGCTCCAATTCTCCTCCATCGACCTACGCAGCATAGCTTCGCCCACAATTTTCCCATAGAAACGACCGATCAATGCCAGGGACAAATACTCTTGTAAGTCTGTTAACTCTATGTCCTTTCGTATTGCTAATGAGGCTGAGTTTTTCCTTGCTTTGGCTCCTATTTGCCTCATGATTTTATGATTGCCACCTTTGTTGTCGATTAATTAGGTATTAACCTCCGTGCTTGGAAACCCGAGCTTCGACATTTCAAGCATGGAAGGTGACCTAACCTCCTATTGATGCTTCGCCATATTTAATGAATGTACGAATATTGGTATGCCCGATGAGCTTGAATCATAGTCCACCTCATCTATCATCATTGTGTCCATAACTTTCCGCATATTAAGAGTTAGAAAAAAGGTTAAGAGTCACTTTGCCTATCCTGCTACCTCGGATATTTTGCCGCGCACTGTTACCCTTCACCGCGGAGCTTCCACCCGCTTTCCTGTATATGTATATTAATGAGTTACTGACAATTGCTACAAGTGATTTTCCTTTTCCTATCATA
>LPNX011127866.1:465205-476183 GCA_001517045.1 Pseudotsuga menziesii | reverse complement strand
TGTATGTATGTATGTATGTATGTATGTATGTATGTATGTATGTATGTATGTATGTATGTATGTATGTATGTATATATATATAATTCACTTACTTGCTATATATAAGTTACAATCTAGAAGATTAATGGATTTCTAATTAAAGGCGTCATGTAAATAACTAGGCATATGCAAAATGGAAGATGAAGTATACTTGAACACATTGAAACTAAAGGACGCTTTCTCTATATTTAATAGATTATGAGAAACAATTGTGTCACGACCCTAGGAGTAGTGCCCCGATTTCTTCGTTTTTAACTCCAAGGAATGTGTGGCATCAACGTGCCCCGTCCACAAGGGCTTGGTCTACTTGTGACTATTACACCTAGTTTATGCCTCTTCACTCAAGGTATGCCCATAACTATGCCTTGAGCTACAATCTATTGTTGAAAAATACCATGGAAGTGTTTGTTCACCTTGTTGTCCGTTGGGGTGGACAATGACACTTTAAATGTGGTCCCTAGTACTTTATAAAGTGTGAATGACTTTATTTTTATAAGTCACTTTATAAAGTGAGTTTTAGTTATTAAAATTTAAAATATGACTTTATGAGAATTTTTTTCCATATAAAATTATCACAACTTTATTTAGATAAAACCATATTGTTCAAGAGACCTTTAGGTCATACACTTCGTGATAATAGTATGTTACATAGAAATTGCTCATGTGGCATATAAAATCAACAAAATATATCAAATACCATACAGTAAACAACTAAACAGATATGCTATAGCACATACAAACAAAAAGATATATAGAAACAAGTCGACATAATGGAATCATTAAGCCATTAGTCAACTCCCATTTATCAATAAGACCAGTTGGGAAAAGAAAGCCTTTCTTAGAAAGCAAATTAGCCTCAGAGCTGCTTTCCCTATAGATATGTTGAAAAGAAAGCCTCTCGAAATGAAGTATGACCCTGTCAATATCCTCATGAAGAGGAAGAATAAATATGTCCCATGGAGGCTTGCCAAATTTAAGGCAATCAATCGCCAATTTGGAATCACAAAATATCTAAAGCAAAGCAATACCAAAGGAATGGGAGAGTCTCAGAAGGATATTAAAGGCAACAAATTCAGTGTAGTTATTCGATACATCTCCCAAACCAGCCGCAAAGTGGATAGAGTGCGAATTGGAAAGGTGTAAAATCCCACTAGCGCCACCTTACTGGGGCCTACCTTGAGAAGCTCCATCCACAAAATCCCATGGAAAGGACTTGTCCACAATAGGAGCAGCAAGAGAGCAAGTAGGTTTAATAAAGACTGACTGGGGAAAAGATTTAAAAATTCCGAAGCTTTTACCAACAAAAACTTGAGCGGGTATGCTGACATCATCGAAAAGCACCTTATTTCTAGCTATCCATATACCCCAAGCAATGAAAGTTGGTAGAGCAGTGAACGTAGAAAATGAAATGCTACATGTCCAAGAAATCCAAGCATGTTGAATATTAGAGCCATTCCAGTCTAACAGTGAACCGATAAGAATGGAGAGATGACTCCATACTTCTCAGGAATAAGAGAAATAAATAAAAAGGTAGTCAATATATTCAACATCCTGTGCGCATAAAGGACATCTGCTAAGCCCAATTTTGAATCTACGAATCAAAACATCCCACATCGAGACTTTGCCATAAAGAACAAGCCTAAAAAAAATATTGATTTTGATTTTAAGAGGGTAGGATAGATTCCAAAGACTGCAACACCACCATTCCGTTTGAGGAGCTTCTTCCTCCTCTCTGAGCGCCAGATATCCCAACTTAGGAGTATGAATCCCACCTTTGGTATTTTTAATCCAGATTAGATCATCTGGCTTGTTGGAAAGGTGAACAAAATTGTTATGTTGGATCTAAATGTACCAGTCCCAGATAATACTCTCTCCCGTAGATAGCACAAGTTTAGTAGTCGAGAGTCATGATTGTATAAGATGAGGAAAGACACTCATCTTTTGAATCTGGTGCAAGTGAATATATCCACGATTTGTTAGATTGTGGATCATATCAGCTGGAAAACGCATAAAATATGTACCACCAACCCATGGGTATTGTCCTATTCTAACAGATTTACCATTACCTATATTCTATGACATCCAACCTCCAATAAGGTCAAAATATTTAATAATCGCCTTCCACATAATGGAGATATTTAGGGTAGACTTGTCATTAACATAGATTCATTTGACAACAATGAGGGGAACAATGTATTTTTGTTGTATAATGTGGTTCCACATACTAGTCCCATTGATAATATGTCAGGTACATTTAGCTACAAGCGCCTTGGCGAAACATAGTATATCCTTTATTCCCCAGCCTCCCAAATATTTGGGCCGGGAAATATGATGCCAAGTAGTCCAGGAGAAAGCTTGAACCTTACCCGGTCCACCCCATAATAAATTTTTGCAGAGTTTCTAAATCCTCTAGAAAATACCAGCTGAAACAAAAGACAACGTAAACCAATAGACAAGAATAGATTCGATAATGGAGTTACTCAGAACTAGGAGGCCTCCACGTGATATCCATTTGTTGCACCAGAGCTTGAGCCTTTTCTCAATGCGCACCAACAACCAGTCCCAATATTTACTTGTGTAATCATTTGGCTTGATAAGATAGACAAGATATTTGAGGGCCATTTCCATGTTCACTAATATAAAATCAAAATTCTATGACTCCTAGGAAGCCTCCCCAGGATCCAAATTCCAGGTTCATGAAACACATCAAGGATTTCTGACTATTACAAGTCATACCTGTTGCTGAGCAGAAAATTCTTAAAGAGAATTTGAATAAGAGCACGTCCCTACGGGAACCATCAATGAAGAGCAACAAGTCATCAACAAAAAAAGATGAGATACAAATACATTAGCATCAAAACAAAAGCCTTTGAAAAGCCCATTGGAAGCAACTTTGGACACTAATCTACTAAGCCCATCCATCAGTAAGATGAGTAATAATGGAGCTAGTGGAAAACCCTGATGAAGTCTGTGGCCGGGCCTGAAAAAATTAGTGGAAAATTCGTTGATGAGGACCGAAAAAGCTACAAATTGAACTGAAGTAAGGATCCAGTTGACCAAGTTTAATGAAAAAATTATCTGACTAAGAATTAATTTGATCAAATTCCAATTAGCATAATGGTATGCTTTAGATAGATCCACTTTGAATAGGGCCAAAGGTGATTTCTGGAGTTTTGCAAAGTGCAGAACCTCTTGTGCAATAGCGATAGGTTCATGAATATGCCTTTTTCTTGAGAAAAGCAAATTGCTCAACGTTGATATACCCTAACACATAGCCTTTAACTCTATTAGCTATTACCTTTGTAATGATCTTATACACAACGTTGCACAAACATATAGGCTAGAAATCATCTATATTAGAGGCTCTATCCTTCTTCCGAATGAGTGCTATAAAGGTGTTATTAAAAGTGCTTTGTATGTTTCCCTGGACCCTGGACTCATTGAAAACCATTAGAAGATCACCTTCAATAATGTCCATGAACCCTAAGTAGAATTCAGTAGGTAACTTGTTCATCCCTAGACATTTATTAGCTTTCATAGAGTGAATTGTTTCCTTAAGCTCCTCTAAGCTAACTAGGCCAAACATGGTTTCATTATGCTCCACCGATGTAAAATTAGGGTAAAAATCCCCCAGGTCCATCATAATCCTGAGAGAGGACTCTATATACTCCTTATATAGCGAAGAAAATTTATGGGAGCTTACCGCTGCAAAATCGTCAAACCTGGAGACCATTGGGACAACCCCATTATCCAGTTGCCAAATGGTGTTGTTTAAAAGACTATTACAATAGAAGGTGTGAAAATAAGTGGTGTTACCATCACGATGTTGAAGCCATGTGGATATTCTATTAGTATTTATGGATAGTTCCTTTTTAGTGAGGATCTTATTCTTTTTATATTCCAGGTCCATGTAATAAGCTTTCTGATCCAGAGAGGAAAACCTTTGACGATGGGAATTAGAAAAAGTAGACAACTCCTTTTCAATATGAGAGAGCCCCACCTTGATGACTCAATGATGTTTATAAGCCCAAATATTGGATCCCATCTTGACCTATTTAAGATTCTGAGCATATTGTATAGCAACCAAGGAGGGGACACCAGGGTTATAAGGAACCCACGTCTTCTGGATCAACTGCTTATAGAAGTCGTGTTGAAGCCAAGCCGAGTTAAATTTGAAAGGGGGAGAGGGTTTTGTTGGTAAAAATATGAAGTCCAAGAATATAGGCTGATGATCAAAAAAACCACCCTCTCCAATCCATTTTTGAATGCAAGGAGCCAACATATAAGCACTTTCATTGACAAGAAATATGTCTAGTCTTTTAGAAACATAGTCATCCCCCACTTGCTTATTACTCCTAGTAGGCTTGAGATGAATAGGAGGTAGGTCAATAAGACCTTTCTAATATAGAAACCTTAAAAAGAAATAATTTAAAGGGTCTTTGATGGTGTTTGGGCCCCAAGTTTTGGCTTCTCCAAGAGATAAATTTAGGTCACCTCCTAGAATAAGTCTATCCAAACAGTGAAAGCCAAAGCTGAACAGCCTGTTCTAGAACTCAAGTCTACAGACATTAGGACCATAAATGTTTAGAATAGTGAAAGACTGCCTAAATTCCCACGATAATAATGTAGATTCGAGCCCTGAGGTAACCGACCAAGAATTAGTGCATAGTAGATATTTTTTGGACCACCCCATAATCACACCTCTAGATCGACCAATAGCATCAGTGCAGCAAAAATCCCAACCAGGGATAAGAAGACACAACTCAAAAATGATAGAATCTCCAGTAGACAAAGTTTCTTGTAACATCAAAACAACAGGATGATGCAACAAGACTAGCCTTTTGAGGGCTAGTTTCTTAGAGGGTTTTCCAAGCCCTACACATTCCAAGTATAGGAACAAGATTAAGATACATATAGTTTACGATCGTGTGCTCTAAGTGCCCCATAAATAGTGTGTTTCTTGCCAACAGAAATGTCTCTAGCACATTATTGTTTGGCCTTATCCATAACTGAAAGTCTACCTCTAAGTCTAGGAGAAGTAAGGTTGGTCATAACAGATCCCAAACACATTTGAATGAAATCCTTCGAGGAAGAGAGGGACCGAAGGAGAAAACTTGGAGTATACTCTCCAAGTTTAGCGTTCTCTGCACTAACCTCAATTAGAACTTTAATTAAATCCAAAGAATAAGTAATGGATAGTATAGGTATAAGTAAAAGAGAAGTAGGGGGGGATATGGGAAAATTGAGAGAGGGAGAGACCGTTTCAGAAGGAGAAAGTGAAGGAAAAGGTTGGTTGGAAATAGGGCTAGGGGGAGAAAAGTCTGCAGAAGAGGAGAAATAGGTTAGGTTTTGCACTTCTAGGATCAAACTATGATTGCACAGAGGACCCTCCTTAGATGGAAAGAGGTATTGTATAGGGTTGAGGGCCAAATAGTCAACATGGCAGGTCCTAGCACACTAGAATTTTCAGAGGATGGGAATAGTGATCCCGTAGCAAAAGGGATCCTAAAACCCCCCCTTCCCTTGAGCTTAGGGCCTGTAGAGCCATTAAAGAATTAATTTTACAAGATGCATCATCAGATATGGTTGGCTCTAGGAGGGCTTGAGGGGAAGTCAAATCCGGTAGGGGAGGATACGATGTTAGTAGCGAAGGGGATAAAATCCCCTGAGCTCCTAAGGACTTAAATTTTTCTATAAAAAAAGAATCTGGGTAAGATACAAGCATACATTTTTTCCCATCGAATTTGAAGGAGTCCGCAAAAGGATGGAAATGAAATGATCCAAACACCAAATCGTTGTCTGCAATAGAAACACTGGACCCTAGAGAGACAATAAGTAAGTCGTAGGATTCAGGTACCAATGGAGGGACAACCACTGCTGAAGACTGAAAAGTCGCTTTCGGAAGGACCCCAACCAGTAGGGAAAAATCAGGTTCAAGGTCAAAATGATCATTGTGTCAGTAATGACTAGAGAAAGGTAGTCTACATTCTTGACCATGTGACCATAGATGTGAAATCTGTTGCACTGAAACAGAATACCAATATAGTCTAAGGATTTCTTGTGAGATGGCCATTTCATCCCATAAACCTTTGTGTAAATCAATTTCTACCAGAATCTTGTCCATAGTCATCAGGCCAGATTCCATAAACGAAAAATCAGCCTTAATGAATGTACCAATGGAATTTTCGATGAGCTCGAAGATTTCTTCTGGCCACAGTTCAGGACGTAAACTGGGAAAATTGACCCAAATCGATTATTGATCTAGTTTAGAAGTCCAACTGTTAAAAGAAGGACTCCACCTGGCAATATTGAAAACAATTTTTCCCGTCAACTAGTTCCCCTTAAGAATAAAACTTCCATCCACAGAGATCTAAAAAATAATTGCAAACCACCCTTTGGTTAGGGCATAGCAGTCTCGGGCATAATCAAGGAGCGAAAACTATATGTTCTTAGCCAAGCCCCTAAAGTTTCTCATGGAAATCCTGTAGCATACAAATCGACCAACCAAATCTAAGTCTGTGATAGGGATGATGTTCACCATCTGCACTTCGTCCCCCAATGCAAGGTTGAGAGGGAAGCTCTTCATTTTAACGCGTTTATTTTTTAATATGTCACACAAACCCTATTTTTCAGTCGAAGAAACATAATATTGTATGTAGCCCATCCTAAGGTTAGGACCCTACTGTAGTTTGTCTGGGGAAGCAAGATGTGCAGTAGTACCATCCCCCAAGGTGACAGACCAGTTAGTAGGACCTGTGACCTGTGATGTAGGGTTTGTTTTCTTCCGAACCATTTTATCGGGAATCCTATAGACATGCAGGATAAAGCAACAACATGTGCAGAGAATGACCAAATGAAAAGACACGCCACGACAGATGAAACCCTAGAAAATTAAACCCTAGTTAGAAGGAAGTTTTTTTCACAGCAACAACCTAAGAGTCTTAGTGAAACCAACTTCAAGAGCATAGAGAGAACCCTAGAAGTCAGAAATAATAAACAAAACTATGGTTAACGGAAATTACTACTACCAACTATATTCCACACCGACCAGTTGCATGCCTCCAACCACATCAACGTTCACAACCCGCTCCAGTACATCATCGCTCACTAACACCATTGCTCGTAGACAGCATCCCTCCAAATGAGAATTAAAAGGGCGAGTAAAAAATAAATGTCTCATTTAATATTAAAAGTGAGTTAATGACTTTTAATGAGAAAAGTGAGATTTAATGAGGGCCCTAGATGTCATCTAGTTATATTTTAATCTTGTCCATTGATCTTGGAGATGATGGTTACTCAAACAAAAAGGGGGAAAAGGCATTGAGACCAATTCATTGTTCGCTTTCACAAAAGAGATTTTTGGAGAGGAGAAAAGAAAGAGATAAGAAAGCAGGGGTTTGAAGAGAATTTGACCTAGAGAAAGAGAGAGAGCATTTTTTGGCACAAATTCCAGGAGAAGGGAATGGTTTTCAATGCATCGTACAGTAGTGTGAACTGGACAAAATCGAGTATAGGTCATACTGTACCTGGCCATACAATGACACAAAAATTGAGATAGAGGTTGGCATGATTTTGGAGAAGAAGTAAAAAATTTAATGTTGTCAGTACAACCTAAATTCCGAGGCAGTGAGTTACTCATTGTGCACAAAAATCGAAAAAACATGTCGTACATCCCACATGTGCAAGTCTGTACAGATCCGTATAAGCACGGTTTTCAAGGCAGTCATACAGTAATGTGTCAGTGAGATGATGACATGTTTTTTGAGGCAGGGAAAAAGAGATAAGTAATGTTGTTATAAATTTTGTAATTTTATTGAAGAAAGAATAAAAATATCTCTCTGAACAGGTTTTCTCTTTGAGGTTTTATCCTTGACCGATTGGTCAAAATACTGAGTCAAATTTCATGTGTGTGTTGGCTGTCATAATTTTGTGTGTGAAAAGTAGGTTGTCATAAAAATCTATGAGTTGTTTTATTTTGAAAAAATTCCATGTGTTTCAAGCAAAAGTCAAAATTTTAATGTAATGTTATTTTTACATGTTGGGGTTTGGGCATTAAACTTCATGCAACAAACCTAAACTTGAAACCAGGTTGGGGTTTAAAAATTTTCATGGTATCAGAGCTGAAGTGAAGGATGAAAACATAACTCAGAAAGAAATTTTATACTTGGTGGTATAAGGGAAAACAGGGTTTTGTGAAGAAATGGTTCTTGGATTGAGTTGAGGTTATGGCTACCAGACTTAGGATAAAATATAGATTGGATGGGGTAGTGAATTTTACCCCATGGAAGGCTAGACTAATATGAACGAACTATGGGACATAGTGAATAGTACCACTGCTAATCTGATTATAGTTCCTATAGTTGCAGCAGTTAAGGCCGTGTTTGACAAGAAAGACATTAAAGCAAAAGGAATCATACTTGATGCCATAAAATACCATGTGATCCCAAATGTCATAGGTAAAGACTATGTGCATCAAATGTGGACATCTTTGACCAACATATACTAGAGTTCGAACAAAATCCGGAAAATGGTGTTAAGGGAGAAGTTGAAGGGTATTTAGATGGACAAGGGGGAGAACATGGCTTCCTACCTTACCAGGATTACACAGGTTTGAGATGAGCTTGGAGCAGTAGGGGAGGTTGTACAGGGTGCTGAGAGGGTTCATACAAATTTGAATGGTGTGACCAATCTATGGGTTGTATTTGTGGAGTCAATTGTTGCTCGTACATGCCTACATGGAATTGTCTTTGTGGTGATTTATATAGGAGGAAATCCAGAGAGGGTATGTATAGGGGAGTAACTCTCAGAGGAAATATGGTGAGGATAATGTGGCCTTAGCAACGAAGGGTAAAGAGAATAATTCCAAGAAGGGTCATAAGGGTGGGACCAAGAAGCAAACAGGTGAGCAAAAGAAGGAAATGAGCAAAGAGAAATGCTTTGCTTGTCAAAATTTGGGCACTACGATGGGCATTGTCCAAACAAGAAGAATAATGATCCAGGTCGTGCCAAGGTGCACGTTGGGGACAACAGTCGACTGAATGAGTCGAGCACTGTTATGGTGAAAGCATATAAGAAGAAACAACAAAGCAAGAAATACACTAGGTCGACAAGAAATATACACACATACAATATGCAAGAATTCGAACCATTGATCTATATTACATAATGTACATGCTTATATAGGATGTTGAGACGCTTGGGTGACTACCCGCTATGTTCAGTTGCAAAAGAATTTATAATGGTCAGAAGTTCAACTGTCACAGAGCATGTTGGTTTGTTGTTTTCGAGGTGGACCTATCGAGGGTGAACCTGTCGAATGCGAACTTATCGGCTGAACAAGTCAAGGCGAACCTGTCGAAGGTGGACCTGTCAGCTGAGGTGAACCTGTCGGCCACAAACCTATCAGCTAAACATGCCAAGGTGAACATGTCGATTTCTTGTCAGATCATTCCTCCTTCCTTAAGAAACAATGGTCACCATTGTGTATTCATTCATGTGAGAAAACTTATCGACGAATTCATTAGTAGAGTACCATTTTCCTTCCGCAGGGAGTTGTCCATATTTAGCCACTTGAAACAAGGGGGTGGAGTTCATCCTTGTATGGTGTATGCATCGTCCCATAATGGTGTCATAAAGAAGAGGTTCCTGAACATCTGGATGGATGTCTTCGGGTTATGCTGTCTACAAGTCGTTCTGCTCCAACAATGGTACATGATATGGTATAAGTAGATCTACATTGAAAACATGATGTAGGCCAAGGCATGAAGGGATATCGAGCTGAAAAGCATTTTCTCCAATCTGTTTAAGGATGTTGTATGGACCATATCGCAAAGGTTTCATCTTTCTGTATGGACCAGTGAAGCGCTCCTTCTTTAGATGTAACCAAACCTGATCCCCAATTTGGAATGAATGAGGAATACGATGATTATCGTGTTGGGCCTTAGCTTTTGCATTTTCTCATTGCAACATCTCCTATTCTTGTTTCTGAATGTTGTAGATTTGAACTCTGAAATTCAATGCTTTCTCCACTTCTCGTTCTTTGAAGTCAATATCTCTCGACTGTGTCGAGGAACTGATTAAGTCGATAGGCGCTGAGGGTTGAAATCCGTAACATATCTCAAATGGACTCTTTCATGTAGAGCTGTGTTGAGCACGATTGTAGTTGTTCTGTATTTATGGAAGGCTATCATTCCATGTTCGATGATGCTTGTGGTTGTACATGTGAAGCAATTGTACAACTAAGCGATTTACAACTTTTGTCTGTCCTTCTGCCTTCAAATGGAAGGTTCTCGACAAAGAAAGTCTCGTGTCGAGCTGTTGCTAGAGAGTTTTCCGAAAGGTGTTGACAAATATAGCATCTTTGTCGAAAATAATTGTCGTGCGGAGACCATAGTGTTTCCACACATGTTCAAAGAAGAGTTGAGCAGCCTGTTTTGCTATCGTAGTCTTTTTGCGTGGTATGAGTATAACCATCTTGGAAATATGTCAACTACTACTAGTATCATGTCATGTTGATGTTTTGTAGCAGGATATCCTGTCAATTAGTCCATAGAAATATATTCCCATGGTCGACTAGGAACTAGACAAGGTGTGTACAGTCCTTGTCATTGATTCAACGGTTTAGTAATGGCACAAACCACGCACGATCGAATGTACTTGTTGACTTCAAATTCAAGTGAAGGCCAGTAAAAATAATTTTGGAGGATAACAAGTGTTTTTTCAACTCCAAAATGTCCTACAATATTGTTGTAGTGCATGTCCCAAATGAGCTTCTATCGGTGCTCATCAGTCGGTTAACAAAGTTGTCCAAGCTTGTATAGCAAGGTGTCTTTCAGGAAGTAGTCGGCAGACGACAACTTGTCGGTCTGAAGTTGTCGATAGATTGTAGAAAAATCGCAGTCTACCAAATAAAATTGCAGCCAAGTAGTGGTGTCGTAAC
>LPNX011127866.1:161891-465001 GCA_001517045.1 Pseudotsuga menziesii | reverse complement strand
CTTCCTCCAAAATTAATAAATATTATTTTATTATTTTAACTATTATTTTATTAGTTCATTTTAGGAGGCCCATTTTGAGTTGAAATTTCCTCTAATGATGCATACTCATCATTATAGATAGCAGAGTAATGGGTGGTCCGCTGAGACAATTGGCTGCGGCATTGGCTTTGCCTTTCCAATACTTAATTACCAACTGAAATTGTTACAGGTAATTAATCCACTTGAGTTGTTGGGTTGTCTGTAGTTTCGACTGAGTTGAAGCGAACTACAAAGGTTTATGGTCAGTGAGGATGATCGTTTCCTTGCCAACAATGTAGTGTCTCCATTGCTTGAGAGCTTGCACAATGGCGTACAGTTCCTTTTCATACGTCGAGTACCTTCGAATAGTGTTGCTGAAAGTCTTGGAATGAAATGCGACTGGGTGACCTGACTGAGTGATCATTGGGTCAAGGGAATAGTCCAATGCATCAGTCTCAATCTCAAAGGGCATATGTAAATCAATAACATAAGTACCGGTGCAGTACAAAGCTTGTTTTTTATTTGTTTAAAATCTTGTTGTTGTGTCGGTGTCCATTTGAATGCATTTTTCCCATTTCCTTTCATCAACTGATTCAAAGGCCATGCAATGTGGCTGAAGCCAAGTATGAATCATCGATAGAAATTTGCCAAAACAAGAAAACTTCTTAGTTCATGAATGTTTTGAGGAATGGGCCAGTCTTTGAGTATTGTAACACCCCGGTTTTGACCTCCAATTGCATTAAATTATATTGATGTAAATAGCGTTATTAAATCATGGTGTGGAGCTCAAGGGAAAGGGCCCGCCATGGATCTAGTATTTTACGTTTCGGCAATTAAAATCAATGCCGATGGTATTTCATGCTAGACTGACACATTATAATTTCTACATCATGTAAATATGCAATTAATAAAATACCCACAAATAGTTATGTCATTGCAACATTAAAGAGATGGGAGCATGATTTCACAAGGAATGGGGGTGGGGGATATTCAAACCCTTGAGAAAATGGGGAAAATCCAAATGTAAAATGGAAAACCCATCAAGATGACAAATACCCATTTTGTATTCTTGTGCCAATCATTTATTTTTGCGAGAAGTGGTTGAGTTAGTTAATGCTTGGGGATGGGAAGAGTATGGCAGTCCAAATTCGAATTGGAGAAGCCATCAGATTTTGGAAACTGTGTTTTGACTTCCTGGGCAAGTAAAAACCCAAAAACATTTACGCATTCCATCATACATTCATGTCCTCTCTTCCTCGTGCGTTTTTCTAGAGCTCTTGGGCATTTTTCCTCACGTTTGAAGCAGTTCCTGTTTTTTTCCCATGGCTAGGAAGTTGTTTTTCTAATGTTCAGTGGCTGGGATCTCTCCTGGGATTTTTGTTGTTGTTTCCTCCTTCACACGATTGGGGAATTTTGTTTTTGGGTGTTGCACAGTCAATGGGAGAGTAGATCCATGAATTCGGGTACTGAAGGGGTCGTGTTTTCCTTTGGAAGGCCATCAAACGTTTTCTGAGATGATTTGGTCACTTGGGTCATTTTTCCCCATTTTCCAATTTCGATTTTGGGTTCCAGGGCATTTTTGTACATACCAGAACTTGTATTTTGTTGTGTAGCGCATCCCTGTGTTGGCTTGGCTGATCTTGTTGTGTATGAGCCTATGTCCCCTAGTTCCTTGCGGAAATCATGCCTAGCTCGGGGTTGGCAATGATGCTGAGAGATTAAGGATCACACTAGCCTATGGTTGGGTGGAACGTTGCAGTGACACAGCTAGCTGCGGGGAAGCTTCTTCTCAAGATAAGTATTCTTGTATTTAACCTTAGCAATGCATTTTCTTGTAAATTATCATGAACATGTTGAATGCTTGGACAATATGAATGTTGCTTGTTTTATGAGTATGAAGAGCATGAATGTGTTGAATGCAATGTATTTTCTTCCGCTATGTATTTACATGTATTATGCATCTGTGTATGTATTTTATGTTTCAATGCATTTTTTATTGTTTATGATCATAGGGATAGATTGCCCGATTAATTGATAGCAGTGTCATTAGTCGCGTCCTCTCGGATGGGAGGGGACATGACAAGGATCTATACTTTTTTTGGGTCGACATGAATGCTTGCAAAATCAATTACATACCCCAAATACTAGATGCTGGTCATCGCAAATGAGCATTTGTCCATGTTCAGATAAATTCGATGTTGTCGGAGAATGTCAGAGACTTGTCGAAGCTGTTGGACATGTTCTTCCCATGATCGATCGAAAATCAAGATATCATCGAGATAGATAATGACACGTTTACTAATGAAAGGTCATAGAGGTCATCCATATATCTCATGAAGGTTGCAGGTGCATTGGTTAAACCGAAAGGCATGACTAATCATTCAAACAATCCTTCCTTGGTCTTGAAAGTCAGTTTCCATACATCGATGGACTCGATTGGAATCTGGTGGTATCCCTACTTGAGGTCGAGTTTCATAAAGAACTTAGCACCTTTCAGATTTTCAATGAGTTCGTCAATCCGTGGAAGAGGATATCTGTTCTTCACTGAAATTTTGGTGAGAGCCCAGTAGTCTTTGTACATGCGCCACGTCCTGTATTTATTTGGAACTAAGACGACTGGACATACACAAGGAGAGGATCTGGGGCGGATATGACCCTTGTTGATCAAATCCTGGATTTGTCTGTGAATCTCTTCATTTTCGGGAATGGATCTTTTGTAAACAAATGCGTTAGGTAATGAAGAACTAGGAACAAGTTCAATGGAGTATTTTACCTGATAATGAAGAGGTACTCCATCAGGTGCTTGAAATATGTTCTTGTATTCTTCAAGAATGTTGTCGATATGTTGTTGTTGTCGGGAGCTGCATTGGTCAGTGATTCGACTCGTTGCTGCAGTCTTCCTGGAATGTTGAGGCTTGATCATGATTAATGTGAACTTTTGAGCATGATTTATAAGCTTCTCCATTTGTTTGGCAGATAGCATAACAACCATTGATGTGGGTTGTTGTTCTGGTATTCCATACCATTGATTCTGGATTTTGACAATCACCTTCTAAGGCTGTGACTGATATGTGCAGTGTCAAGCCCATAGGTAGGGTTTACCAAATAGGGAGTCAGCTATAGAAAGTGGTGCCACATCACAGAGTACTTCATCTTCAAAAGGCTTAATGAAGTAGGTGAGTCAACATTGTTGTGTGATCCTTAGTTCCTTCCCATCCTTCATCCAACCGATATTGTAAGGCTGGGAATGTGGAGTGGTGACAAGACCTAATTTCTTCACAAGATCTTTAGAAACAAATTTCTTCTAGCTACCGTTATCCACAATCAGATGTAATGTATTTTTTTGAACCCATATTTGTGTATGGAATATGCGCTCTCGTTCCTCCCCATCGACGATGGTCCACGTGGAAGCCAGGAGGGTTGATGCATCTGGATCAGATTCTACCATGGTTTTGTAGGACAAGTCGAATGTTGATAATTTTGACAAAAATGTCTTTCGAGCTTTGCATTTTGACGTATGATGCCATGATGAACTATGATAATCACACCATTTCACGGTAGGAGCTTGTTTGTTGCGATCCCTCTCATCTTTCTGAAATTTCTTATTTTGATGATCGAGCTTTGGCGGAGTCAGCTGAGAAGGGTTCTTGAACTTATGGGAGTCAGCTGGTGACTTCTTATTGGCTTGTTTGCAAAATGTGCTTTTCCTTTCTATTTCGTTTCAAGCTTGATGACGTAATGAAATGCATCCGCAAGCATACTTATAGTCAGAAACTCCATCTCTTGCTGAATGTACGGGGATAAACTGTTGATGTACTTCAGGACAAGAAATTTATCTTCTTCTTGGACGCCAAGTCTAGCAATGAGTCGATAAAACTTGTCAATGTAACTCTGTATGGACTGGTCTTTCCACCGCCTTAGCTGCTGCCACTTCTTGTATTGTTGTTCAAGGTACTTGGGTGGGTAGAAATCCTTTCGGACATATTCGACAAATTTTACCCATGTGTCGATGGGTTCTTCTTATTTTTCCATCTTTGTCGATAGATTCTCCCACCAGCAGTGTACGAAGGTTGACACCTTTAAGGATGCAATGGTGATCTTTTCCACTTCAGAGAGTTGATTCTCTGCAAAGTAAGATTCCAGGTGTTGAACCCAATTGTCAATGGATTATGCGTCAATCTTGTCTTCAAGGATCGGTATATCCAGATCCATTTTCACTTTCAAGGGGCTGATTTTATTGGAGTGAGATCGCATCGAGGATTCCCCGAAGTTCACAGTGGCTCTCAGGAGAATCTTGCTAAACTAGGAAAACATTTCGGTTCGTTGGCGAGCCAGTGCTTTTTCTATGAGTTGCTCTGTCTCATCGGTTGCATGTCTATTGTCTGCTTCTTCGGCCATCTTTTCTGAAGTCGAAGGAATTGTTTTCTTGTGTTGTTGAGTTTGCAAGCGTGTTTGAACAAACATAAGTTAAATAACTTTGATGGAAGTGCTTATGTGACTTACACTTTGAACAAGATCTTTCTCTGATACCAATGATCCAGGTTGTACCCAGGTGCACGCTGGGGACAACAGTCGACTGAATGAGTCGAGCATTGGTATGGCAGAAGCATATAAGAAGAAACAACAAAGTAGGAAATACACTAGGTCGACAAGAAATATGCACACACACAATATGCAAGAATTCAAACCAATTTATTACTTCTGCTCCATGAAAGATGAAGGAATCGGATTGATCTATATTACATAATATACATGCTTATATAGGATGAGGAGACGCTTGGGTAACTTCAGTTACAAAATAAGTTATAGTAGTCATAAGTTCAACCATCGCAGAGCATGTTGGTATGTTGTATTCGAGGCGGACCTGTCGAGGGCGAACCTGTCGAATGCGAACTTGTCAGCTAAACAAGTCAAGGTGAACTTGTTGAAGGAAAACCTGTCAAAGGTGAACCTGTCGATTGAGGTGAACCTGTCGGCTGCTGGTCAGATCAAATAAGAAACAACATACAATAACAACAACTAATATTGATGAGTATGTTGTGAGATTTGAGATAGAGTTTTCTCTCTTTGTTGGTGGTTGTATAGAGAGAGCATTATCTATCACCAAAAATGATATTGAGGACCAGATGGAGCATTCCATGATGTTTGGGAATTCACTAAGTGCATCCACCAATCCTTCCACATGGTACATTTACAGTGGGGTTTCAAGCCATATGACAGGTTTTCAAGACATGTTCACTGAGATTACTGAGGTAGGCTTGTATTTGGAAGTGGTGTTGGGAATTGGTTCATGAAGACACTTGGAAGATTGTGGAGCCTTTAGGTGTCTATATTCCCCACACACTTGGCATGACGTTCATCCAAATTTGAACCCAAGGGGAATATAACATTCTTGGATGTTGATGTGTTTTCACATAGCCTAGCATGATCCAAGGAATTCGAATTAGGGGAGGAGAGTAACTCCCATGGAAGAGGAAGAGACTAAGAATACATGGCGTGCCACTTGGAAGGAGATTCCATACACTCTATGAAAACAAATGATGGAAGATTCTATGACAAATTAAGACATGATTGCATACCTATGACAAATATGAAAAATTAAGACTTGATTGCATACCTATGACAAATATGCAAAATTAAGACCTGATTGAAGACCTAAGACAAATATGACATGGCAAAGATAAAAATATCCACCAAGATGGCGCATTTGGGAGTTAGAGGCAACCATTTGAAATTGTGGAAAGAATTGGAGCATGATGAAGGAGACAAGTGTCATATGAGTTACTAAACCACTAAGATGAGTCGGGGGAAGCCTATGGAGGGAAATCCCACCTTAGGATGCGTCATGAAGTTAATAAAAGGATGTATTGAGGAAGGAGAATGGATTTTGATCATTTGTTAATTGGCATTTGGCATTTTGGAGAGATTTTGCTAGTCCATTTCATAGTGAGTGTCTACTCTCCCTGCTTGAACCATTTTTGAGGGAGTTATATTCCTTTCCAAGTTGGTTTATGGAGAGGTCATTCAGACCTCTCAATTTATATTATTTATGGTGTTTAGTTTCAAGTTTAAGGTCCATACAACTTGATTTCTCATCTATTTCCCTATTCTCTGATTCCCCCATGCTCTCATGTGATGGCGCACTTGTTGGAGTGGTGCTTGTGCTTTATTGAATATATTTGATGCCCAAGATTGGGTATATGATGTATGCATCTATAGTCTAATTGATATATGCTCCATAATTCAAAATATGATAAATCCATCTGTGAAAGGCTTGCATTCTCATGCTCTTGAATAACTAGTTTCCATGAATTTGGCTTCCATCTTGAAAGAATTTTATATCAGATTTGTGTGAGGGTTATTCTATGAGTTTGATGATGTTGGTGAAGCCATAAATGTTTTTTTCTCTATAATTTCATGAACATATTCTCTGTAGCTCCAAATCCAAGAAACTCATGTATGAAAGGCTTGCATTCTCATGCTCTTGAATAACTAGTTTTCATGAATTTGGATTCAAGCTTGAAAGAGTTTTGTATCGTATTTGTGTGAGGAATTTTCTCTGAGTTTTATTCTTTTGGGGAAGAAATATGTATGTTGTATATGGCATCTATTTATCATGCCATTATCTGAACTGTTTCATATACTTTTCATGAGAAAAAATCGAGTTAGTAACACCATTTCCCCTTAAGCAATTTCACTGAAAGTTGTCATATGAATGTTGCACATTATAACCAGTTTGTAGAAATAATAACCATGATTAATAAAATCCCTTGATGTTTGATATTCATCCCCATACTAATTTCCAAAATTTGGGAGGGTCATACTTGATTTGGGAGTCAATTTGGCCTCCACCCCTAAGGGGAATTTGACCTCATTTTCCTAGGAAATTTGCACTTTCTTTCATTATCCCAAAACCAAGTTTCAGAGGCTTAAATTCAGACCCAAAGTGTTCATAGGTTTTCTTGGGATGTGATAATACTCACCAATCCACTTCATTTCACATTCAAGATCATTTGGTGTCAGTTGGAACCCCCTAGAGTCATGACTAGTTAAGCTCGAATTTGCCCAAATTGTACTTTTCTCCAAAAATTTCAAGAAGGGATATTACAGTGGTATCAAATCATGGTCCTTACACCTATGCATTAAAGCCATCCATTGAATAAAAAAGTTTCATCCATGTCTTACTATTACGATGACTCCTCTGAAGATGATTATCAACAATATGAAGAAGAATGTGAATGGTATGAGGAATAGTTTCCATCTTGCAACACTTCTTACAATTTCATAAGGGATGAGGGTTATTCTTATGACCCTATGTATTGAGAATATGTATGTGGAAAACCACCACGAGATACTCCTGTGAATGAATTAGAAATATTGAGAGAAACATGTAAAAATTTGCCCCAACAATATCAAGCATATCTTGATGTAATGGGAGATTCATATAAGACCACTCTTTTTGAAGACTTTTCTAAGTGGGTGTTTAGATATAGGCATAATAGTGCAACTGTGAACTCATTAAGGGAAAATAATCAATCCACAAGTTTGGAGGAGTATGAAATGAGTAAAAATCATCCTATGTGCGAAAAGTGCAAAGATAGATCCTTCCCTATAGATGAGGGATTTATAAACAAGTATGTGGACCTTATGTGGAAGGGGTGGAATAAATTTCAGTATAAAGAAGATGAAAAGAGACAAGAAACACCATTAAAGGAAGAAGTAGATACAAATAAAGTGGAGCATCAAGCACCTCGAGATGATTGCAGACAAGAACATGAATGATCTGTATCTTGGGGGCTGAGACCCGGAAGGCTTGGATGCCGAGAGAGGAGGAGATTAAAGATAAAAAAATTGTTAACATTTGATGCATAGAGTAACATAGATTAAATAGGCCACATGGAGGGGTGAGGCTCAAAGAGGGTTCTTTGAGCCTGACCTCTCAAACTATACTAAGAAAAGCACTCAAAACCAGTAAGCCAATAACTCAATAGAATAAGAGAAGTGTAGGGTGCCAAAAATACTTGAATGCTTTATTGAGAAGGCATAGATCCTTTTTATAACATTATTACAATGTTCCTTGGGGCAATACCATGGGTCAAAACCATGGGTTGTGAAATACTATGGATGAGAGAGGTACAATGTGCCTTGAATACGTACCATGGAATAAAACCATCGATTGTCAAATACCATGGATGGAAGAGGGTGGCCTCTCCATTTAATTTTTTCTGATGAATGAGAGAGGGTGACCTCTCCATTTAATGCTTTAATGACTCATACATCCAAATTTAGACCATATTCCCCCTGAAATTCAGATCATTCTTCCCCCATTAGAAAATGATCGTCCCCATCATTTCATGCTGAAAAGAGACCCATGATTACATTGTTACAATTGCCAATGAAGAGAAAGGTTTTGTGTGGTTAACCCATAACCATGGGTTTTGTATGGTTGACCCCTAACCATAACCATGACTGTGGGTTTTGTGTGGTTGACCCCTAACCGTGACTACAATACATAACCGTGGGTTTTATGTGGTTGACCCATAACCATGGTTTTTGTGTGGTTAACCCATAACCATGATTACAATAGGATTTAGTAAAAGACCAAAAATGGTCTTTGATGCAGTTAATATCTTGCTGCAAATTCATTCATAGCTTCTGATGCAGGTGATGAAATTGAATTTCGTTGAAGACCCATTTGAGATATTTAAGAGACCTTTCCATCCATATAACATACTTTCTCTGTGGTGGCCCCAAGGAGTGAGAAAATGGTTGTTGAAGCTCAAGGGACGCACGTGCACTGTAATGTCCCAAATTTTGCATTGGGTCACAATGGCCAAATCACATTTGACATATGCATGAAAGTTGTCAAATGGATGCTAAAGTCAAATAATTGCCAAGGAGGAAAATCACTAGTTTCCTAGGTTGGGGGTGGAAGCTTTGAGATTTGGAATAAGGGGTATAATAAATGATGTTTAAACATTAGAAGAGGATAAATATTTAATAATGTATCTTATTAAATAAATACAAGAGAAAATTTAAGTGGCAATGGAGCATGGAGACACATGGAGACTATGGGGCCCACACAAGCTAGAAAATTGGTGCCACATGGCATCCCGCTCTTGCAATATCGAATCTATGGGAAGCCTAATGTTTTTGGATGGATTATAAGGTTAATATACTTATCCATATACTTCATAGGCCGAATTTGGGATGAATTGTAACTTACATGGGAGAGGAAGATCCAAATGGGAGTTTCATGGACACTTGCCTAGATTCCCCTTACATTTATGACATCTATGACACCAATGATGGAGATTCTATGACAGTTATGACACAAGTCAGATATGAAGGCTGAAATACTGACATGCTGACATTTCAGGCCTGAATAGAGCATCTTATAGGTCAAATTTGGGAGTTGGAGGAGGCCAAGAGGCTCCTACTCGAATTTGGGAGAAGAGGGAAGGTGAAGAGAGAGGCCACATGGCATAGCATGAGCAACCACACCAATTCGACTTGGCCTTGGTTTATGGATGGATTTGGAACCTTAAAGACCAATAATGTTTATAAAATACAGGTATCAGCCATGAGAATAATATTTTTGATCATTTCATGAATTTGGGTTTGTGAAGAGAGAGCTAGTGGATGACTAGTTCCTTGCCTTAGCCAATTTTGAGGGTGAAAGGTTCCCATCCTAATTGGTGATTTGGAGAGGCCACTAAGGTATTTCAAGGAGATTCAATTGAGTCATAAGTTACAGGTGAAATCTACAGGAATCTCATGTACATATCAATATCATCTTGTTCTTCCATTCATCTCAAGTTTTCTCACCATCTTTCAGCTCTATGGAGTGAGGCGCACTTGGTGAGCTATTCATATCTTTGAGGGAGCTTCTCTTGATTAAGTATTTTGTATTATGATGTAAATTATCTGTATTTAAAGTTCAGAAATCTCTCAGGTATAAATTCCAATATATCTCATGTACTATTGTCCAATATTGAAGAAACAATGCCATTTCCCCAATACCTTGTTGTAAACTCTTGCAATCTTCATGGAATCGAATATATGTGTGCACCATTGATTATTTATGAGTGAATGAAATTTAATTAATGTATACTATGGGTTTCATGTTCATAAATTAATAATTTTTGGCCATTGGGTCAAATTTCATATCATTTGGAGCAAATTACATCTCATTTCCCCAAGGGTCCAAAACTAGTTTTTTATATCTGATTAAAGGAAGTAATAACAGCCATGGGATGTCAATTGGTTATGTATTTGAGTCTCTGATAATTCATTATACATATCCCCTACTTCAATTTGAGAATTTTAGTGGGTTTCAACACACTTGGGAATCCATTTCTATCATTCACCTTGGGGGGATTTGAGCCCCAAAATTGCTAGTTAAAGCATCTATCTTTTTCAGAATTTGATATAGACTTGTAGAATTAATTGGAAAGCCATAATACATCCCTGAACATTATAATTAAGTTATTATATCACTCATACACCTTCTGGTACAATTTGAGATCATTTAGAGCTATTTGGAGTCATCTACCATTGGGGGTTGGAACCTCAAAACTACTAGTAAATTCATGGAGTTCTCTTGGATACCTATTCGACCCCAAAACCACATATGATGCTTCAAATATACTTTAATTAATGTCTAATAATAGATCCAAGTATCATACCCACCATTAGTGAAGTTTGTACAGTGTTGTGAAGAGATTTGTTCCAGGACCCAAGGGGGATTTCCACCTCCCAAATTGACTAGTCTTGTCCCGAAACTTCTTCCCTTGAAAATTGTAGACCATGGTTGGGTATATCAGTTGATTATATTTCTAATAGATGTGGTAATATTTCCCATCACCCCTTAATACCTTCCTCACCAAGTTTAAAAGCAATTGGAGGAATTTTGGAATCAATTGAATCCATATAACTGGAGTTGTAAGAAGATGAAATTGAGTACATTGTGAAAGAATTGAAGAATTGGTCATTTTGATAAAATTTCCAAAAAGGGGACATTACATGAACTGGTTTTCCAAACATATGTTTCTTCAATCGATGATATCTCTCAAAAAAGAGATCCAAATGAAAAACCGTGAAATACCCATTTTAGACAACGAAAATATCTTTCCAATGAGATATGGTAGAGACTCTGATATGTTCTGTAGAGTCCGTGGTACTTGTTTTAAGTTGTTTCATCTGAGGTTGCACTGTGTACATACATAGGTTGCTTCAAACAAGCATATCTCATCAACCAAGAAGGTAAATGAAAAAAATGAAAAATACCCATTTTAGATGATGGAAATATCTTTTCAATGAGCTATGGAAGAGCCTCTGAAACTCTCTTTGAAAGCTGTAGCATCTGTTTGAACATCCATCTTTCCACTCATAAAAGCAGTCCATCCTTTCTAAATATATGGGAAGACCTATTAGACCACCAAAGAATGGCATACAGGCTACCGACATTTGTCTACCGCAAGTGGAGGGAGGGATAAAAATGAGGTCTGAAGGGCAGGAGGGAGCAGAAGCAAGCACTGGACGGTGTTAAAAAGTTCACTTCGCTCATCCTCATGAGCTGGTAACGTCTAATTTTCATGAGTTGGTAAGGTCTAATAGAATACATTCAGGCAGAAGATCCGGCGGGTCGGTTCTAAAGTTCGCTTCACTCAACCTCATAGAGACGTGTTGACCTTCAGTTCATCTATCATGGTGTTTATATGATGGTCATACAACTATGGATGGGATGAGATGGGCCTAGACTGAGGTATCCCAAGCTCTAATAAGTATGCAAAAAGGATTTTATTCTGTTACATTTCCATATGAGGATGAAATAATGATTGATCTGAGAGTGTAGAGAGCCACAAAGGATGCCAAGGGTTTGTAGAGAAAATTGGATGTTGTAGAGATCATGGAAATTCCTATTGCAACTTAGATATCCTGTATTTCCTGAGGACCAACTGTGATTCTTACAGTGTATGGCCCAACAATGGATTCTGAGTGTGCCAAAAGGAGGCTAGAAATATCTATAGATGTTTGAACTGAAAACTATGCTCAAACCCTCATTCCCATGGAGAGCGTACCTACTATGATATCACGGATCCAGATCTTGGGGGCTGAGACCCAGAAGGCTTCGATGACGATAGAGGAGGAGATTAAAGCTGTGAAATTGTTAACATTTGATGCATAGACTAACATACAGAAACATAGAGTAAATAATCCACATGGAGGGGTGAGGCTCAAAGAGGGTACTTTGAGCCTCACCTCTCCAACTATACTAAGAAAAGCACTCAAAACCAGTAACCCAATAACTCAATAGAATAACAGAAGTGTAGGATGCCAAAAATCCTTGAATGCTTTATTGAGAAGGCATAGATCCTTTTTATAACATTATTACAATGTGCCTTGGGGAAATACCATGGGTCAAAACCATGGGTTGTGAAATACTATGGTTGAGAGAGGTACAATGTGCCTTGAAGCCATACCATGGAATAAAACCATTGGTTGTCAAATACCATGGATGGGGGAGGTTGGCCTCTCCATTTAATGTTTTTATGATGAATAAGAGAGGGTGGCATCTCCATTTAATGCTTTAATGACTAATACATCCGAATTTAGACCATATTCCCCCTAAAATTTGGATCAATTAAGAAGGAAGTGAAAACAAGCACACAATCCTTACTAATGGGGGTTGTGCAAATCAAAGAGAATATATTGATGGACCCTTGAACTGTGTAGGAGTACCTACTGATGGGTGCTCATAAATCCATGTTGGTGACATAGAAATCATATTTGAGAATGTTTCTGCAAGAAAAAATTTGCATGATCATGAAGATGAACACCTTGTAGCAGATAATGAAGAACAAAGATCAACTTCCCCATCACCACTTGAGCTTCAATAAGTTGATCAAATCAAGAAGAAAGGAGAAGATGAGGTTCACTCCCATGAACCATCCTTCATTGGAGGGTCTTTGAAGAGGAGTGAAAGGAATATCCATGAGGCCCTTAGCATACTCCATGACACTAAAGTATTGGTGTCAAATTTTTGTTGTAAATTCTCTTCATTGGAGGAGTCATCCTTCCTTAAAGACATAGAGAAGATTCAAAGAGAAATGTGCAACATCCAAGGTAATTTCATGTCTTTGATTTTTTATAGAAACAATTTGGTTGAGCTTAATGAATGGTTACATGAAGCATACTTGAATAATAATGAGGATATTCATAAGCTCAAAATTCAAAATGAGCAAATTCTTGAGAGGTTGCAAGATACTTGTTCTTCCTCCTGTGTTTCAGATTGTCGTATGGTAGATTGCTTGGAGGATTCTCATGACATGATGGATCACAAGAAACATTTTAATTGCAGGTTCTTGATGTGTTTGAATATGAGCTTGAAGAAAGCTAATCACTTGTTGTGGTGGAAGAGGAACTTGAGTTGCCTCTTGACAATGGTTACACACTTTTTGAAGAAGTGCATGATTCCACTACCTTGGAACCAACCTATGAGAGAATTTTTGCACTTTTGATGGAGGTGCATGATCCTACCTCTAGGGATCCTTCACATGATGACAATTTTTCACTTTTCGATCACGTGGGTGAGTTGGTTCTTTCTCCTACATCCCACACTTCCATATTTTGCAACATTCATCCTAATGAAGTATGGGTGAAATGTTTCTTTTTTATGGTGCCACATGAAGAGTATGAAACTTCTATCTATCCCTTTGATGATGACATGACCAAAGCACAATATTCTTTACATTTGTAGCAGCATCCTTTGTTACATTATGATGATACACATCTACATGGATGCACCTATGATGTTCACTTGAGTCACTTGGAGACTCTTGATTTTCCTTGCTCCTTACCTAGTCCATTTGATGTTGGAGGAACTTCATCCCAAACTTGGGTGAAGAGGTATATGATTGAAGCACATTATTATTGGCAGCAACATCCTTTGTTATTTCTTGGTGATATACATATCCGTGGGTGTATTGATGAGACTTCTTTGATCCATTTGAAGTCTTCTTGTTTTCTTCGCTCCTTATTTGGTTTAGATTTTGATGGAGGTTCTCAATTCACTTCTTGGATGAAAGAATACATGGCTGATTATTTTTATGCATCTTACATTATTTTGGAGCAGCATTATAGGACATGGGATCCTCACCTATTCCATTGGAGCATATTTGATATAATACATGATGCTTGTGTGTATGGGCCACATGATGATCTACTTAGTCAGATGTACAAGCACTTTCATGATTCTTTGATGAGGTACATGTTGAGGCCCCAAAAAATCGTAGGCAACAACAGTAAGGGATTCTCCCCAGTCAACGTTCCCAACTAGCCCGTTGACTGTTTGGTATAGGGAATCCGTTCGGTTTACGGTCCGGCTACCGTAGGTCAAGTACAAAACAAAGGCTTTACCGGTTACGGCCCGGTCCACCAAGTTTTTGTATTTTTGACATAATGTATGATATGCAAGTGCCTAATTAACAATGCAGGGTGACAAAGATACAAGGAGAAGTCACAATGTGATGCGCAGGTTCTTACCTCTCGTCTTAAGGCTCTCAAACATCCAAATTACATACAACAAGAAAATAAACTAACTACCTAACTATCCCTAGGGAGCAGGCTTATCATTCATTGGTGAGTAATACATTTCGTACATGCATTATGAAGAGTTACAGATAGCTGATACTTCTTTCAAGACACATGCACAAGTACAGATATTTAAACAACCAGATAGCCAATTGTTTTATGAACAACATTCATTACTCACAGTGGAAAACATCACAAAATATACTGAAGAACATTTCAACAAGAGCATAGGTTCAAGAAGTTAAAACACTCTCACAGTTAATGAAACACAGCTGAAAACGAAATAGTTCCCCTTCAACATTGCTCATTTAATCATATTGATACATTCCACATTTCGCTTTCTCCTAACTGGCAAAAGTTGCAGTTTTTTTATTCTAAAACAAAATAGTTCCTCTTACAAGCAAATGGGTTACAAGTTTTTCCAGGGAAAAGTCCCCCTAACCTCTAACTTTCAAATATTTAAACAAAACATTAGATCACTTGGGTTCCCCCCAACGTATGACTTTTCCAATCCCTCAAAAACGTTTCATCTTCCCATTTTATTTTCTATACGCATTCATGATATGATTAGTAACTGATAGATCTTTCGGGCCTATGCCTTTGTCTCCATTCATTTTGTATTTTCCTTCTTTTGTCCTGCTAGTGATCCGGATGGCCACGGTTCGACCTCTTCCAAAACCTGCCCAGCTCTGCCTACGCCCCGGAGTGGTTTGACCAAGCTCTAGAACCCACATTTTGGGCTGCCTCCCTTGACCAATCTCTGGAAAATACCTGCAATCAAACGACAAGCATCATTTGTTGGAAACACATTTCAACCACAGCAGCAAATTAAACTGACTGAACGGCTAATCCACAGGAAATGTTCAGGTGCACCACTGTCATTTTACAAGTGTCGACTATACTACCTCATCCTCCTACAGGCTTGCAATAACAAAACCAACGGCGAAAATCGGGGGGAAACCAACATCGGAATCCAAAGGGCTTTCCCGGCCGCAACGGTGGAAGAGTCAAGGCTACAGGCATGCGACGGGAGGGCGGGAAAACTTTGAATCGGAAGTCGGATGGCTTTCCCCTTCGAAAGCCAAATGATTCTGAGAGTCCCAACGGCAGAAAGGATAAGGCTAAAGACACGCGACGTACAATCGGAAGTCGGACGGATTTACCCTTCGGAGGCTAAAGGAATTTCTCAGCCACAACGGCGGAAGAGAGAAGGCTGAAGACACGCGACAGGAGGGCGGGAAAACTTTGAATTGGAAGTCGGACGGCTTTGACATTGGAAGCGAAAAGGATCCCTCAGCCGCAACGGTGGAAGAGAAACAGCTTCGGGTCCGCAGCTAAACAGGTAAACGTACATCGACAATCGGAGCTCTTTATGCTTTGGATGGCTAATCGATTTGGGATCTGCAACAGCAAAAGAGAAACCGGTTATCAGCCGCCGATTCAACATAATATGACGCCCAATTAACCAAAAACAATAAGTGCTCAAACAGCTTTAAGCATCAACAAAGGCTAAAAATTGTTCTACCTCCCGAACATCAGCCTTAAAGAACAAAAGATTTGACTTATCCTCGGCTAGCAAACTAAATTCACGTCCGCGACCCAACACGAAAATCAAACATGGCAATTTTAAACAGGCCGACTATCAATCTTCAAAATTACTCTAAAAGATAGCATGCCCAAAAGGCTCAAGAGTTGAACGATCAATAATAATGCTAAAACATGAGGAGGGGCCCAAAAATTTAAGAATATTGGGGAAGAATAGTTGCAGCTGCAACAATTGGCGACTACCTGGTGAACCTAGATCTCTGGGCGATTATTCTTTGAGTGACAGACTGTTTAACAACAAATGCATCTGTTAAATTCTTCCAACTATCTGGATTTCTCAAATGACAGAAGTGTGTACCTTTAATCATTGATGATAGTCCAATTTGGGAAAGTGGAAACCAAGATTTTCAAGTCCATATAACTTTGTTGAGGCCAGAGGATGAGTTTCATTATTACTTTTGCTTTCAGGAAGCTAATAGCTTGGACACCACAGGATTATAGCATATAGTAAACATAAATATTCGTTTGTTCCTCATTCCCATGCCATTTTAGCACTTTTCTTGCTTTTTGGACTTTTGTCCCTTTTCATACGAGTCCTCCTGCATGCCTTTCTTACTGAATTTTAATTCAGGATCCTCTATCCCATAGTGTCCTTTTGTGTGAGAGATGTATTTAATTTTCAGCTCATAGACGAAGAGGATCTTTTGGCAATTTAGTACAGATGATTCAACATTTGCTTTGGTGTATGATGCTTTTATAGGAGTTTTATTCTTATTTGCCTTTCGGCAGTCGTTTCTTGGCATGGGATCATTTATATTTAATATACTGTTCACCTTGCTCCTTTCCATGGGTCCTCCGCTGTCGCTCCTTAGAACATTTTAAGTGTGACATGGATGGAGCCTCAACATAGTGTTCCAGACTCTCTAAATCCGGTTTATTTCACAGGGGTTAAGCAGGACTTCAATGCACACAGAATTATTCGAGAAAACAACTAAACTGGAAAAAATTCTTTTATACAAAACACACAGTCTGAGACCCAAAAATGTTTATCATTCCCAAACATTTTAATGTTCTCCATGCAACCGCGGGTTCATTCCCTTTATTAGAATCAAGAAAAACAAACTAAAACAAACTGTAAAACATGACTCAAAAGACAGCCAAACAGATTATTTATATACAAGACAGAAGAAATCAAACAAACTCAGGAAAAATACGGCTTGAGGACCAAACCATTTACTGGTAAGTTCTCTTCCCATCCTTGCAGATCTTGCAACTTATAAGTAGAAGGGCCAAGCTTTGCCACTATTTGATAAGGGCCTACCCACAACTGTTGGAATTTAGTGTGCTTTCCTTTCTCATCATGGGGGTGATCCCATTTGAGGACTAAGTCTCCTACTTCAAAGTCTTTTGTTCCAGCTTTATGCTTGTCGAACCATCTCTTAACTAACTCATGTTGTTGCTTAAAGCGTTCTCTGGATTTAGATCTAGCCTCTTCTGCTTTTAGGAGATTGTATATTCTTATTTGCAAAACTTCATCATCCGACCCCCTAGACTCTTGAGCTAGTATGGAAGATGGTAGCATGATGTTGGGAGGAAGGATGGCTTATTTACCATAGACAAGGGTATATGGAGACACTCCAATCGCAGACTTAGGGGTGACTCTATCGGCCCAAAGGGCATTTGGTAATGCTGAGTGCCAACTCCTCTGGTTTTCTACTACAGTCTTCTTTAAAATTCTAATCAGATTTTTGTTGGAGGATTCAGCCAGGCCATTTCCTTGTGGATAGTAATTAGTAGAATAATGCAATTTTATTCCTTTATCATGGGAAAAAGAAGTCAATTTAATTGATGAAAAGTACTTAGCATTATAAAAAACTAACGAAACTGGAACTCCAAACCTGGCCATGATGTGGTCTTGTAGGAAGCTGATGACCTCGTCTTCATTTATCTTGCGCAATGGGATGGCTTCGACCCAGCGAGTGAAATAATCAATAGCGGTCAGAATGTACTTGTGCTGCAAAGAGGAGTTCGGTTTTATTTCTCCAATAATGTCCAACCCCCATTGCTCAAATGGCTCAATGATCATCACAGGCTTTAGAGATGCTGCTGCTTTAGGTTGTCTCCCACTACACCTTTGGTAAATATCACACTTCCTGACATGTGTGTGTGCATCTCTAAAGAGCGTAGGCCAGTAGTAACCTGCCTTGAGGATTTTGTGGGCTATGGTATCCCCTGAATAATGTCCTCCAGCAGGACCGTCATGCAAATCTGTCATTACTTTGTTCGCATCTTATTTTTCTAAGCATCTCAGGAGTACTCTGTCATAATTTTTCTTGAATAATACTCCTTCAACAAGCTGATAGGAGGCTGATTTAAGATGCAATGCCCTTCTTTGCTTGGAACTCCAATGTTCTGGCAATAGCCTTGCCTGCAGGTAATGCACAAGGTCTCTATACCAAGACTCGGGAGCTGTAAACAAAGGACATACCTCCATTACATGTAATTCGGCCTCATCTTCCCATGCGTGTTCTTCATTTTTTCCCTTTTCAGTCATCTGTTTGCACAACCCTTGTCCTTTAACTATAGATGTTGGCTTGAATTCAAGGTCGTACTCTTGAAGAGCTGTTACCTAGTTGCCCCTTCTTTCTCCTAACTCCTTCTGTATAAGAAGAGACCTCACAGCTGGGTAGGGGACGATCACCTTGGTTCTATTTTTTAAAATATAAGGCCTGAATTGCTTTACCGCTTTGAATACAGCGTAAGCTTGTTTATCAACAGCTGGGTAATTCAATTCGGCCCCCTGTAGACTAGTACTCATAAAGGATATTGGGAATTCATCCCCTCCATCTTCCTTTTGGGTGAGCACAGTTGCTAGTGAATAATCGGATGCGAAGGTATACAAGATAAAATCTTTGTCAAAATTTGGGCTTTTCAGGGAGGGTGCGTGTGCAACAGCAGTTTTGATTTTGCTGAATGCGCTCTTCTCAATTTCATTCCATTTGAAAAGTGCATTTTGCTTTACCATCTGCTGCAACAACTTGACAATCTGAGCAAAATCAGGCACAAACCTTCGCACGAAATTTATCGTTACCATAAATGATTGCATCCCCTTTTTATTATGGGGCAAGGGGATTTGTTCAATAGCCTTAATTCTTTCTGGATCTATAGAGATTCCTTTCTTCGAAACTATGTGACCCAGCAACTTGCCCTCCGTGACAACGAACACACACTTCTTAGGATTGAGTGAGATGCTGTATTTCCGAAAGCGTTCGAAAATTTGCCTTAAGTGAAACGAGTGCTCTTCTCTTTTCTTCGAGAATATTGTAATATCGTCAAGGTATACCACAGCACTTCGGCCAATCAATCCGCGGAAAGCTATGTCCATAGCTCTCTGAAATGTTGCTTCAGCATTTATAAGTCCAAAAGGCATTCTTCTGTAGGCAAAGGTTCCCCATTTGGTCCTGAATGTGGTCTTCAATCTGTCTTCTTTGGCGACCAATACTTGATTGTAGCTAGAGAAACCGTCTAATAATGAAAACAGTTCAGAACCTGAAACTATTTGAAGCAGTTTCTCCATGGGTGGAACAGGATAGTTATCCTTGTCTGATGCATGGTTTAGGTTCCTGAAATCCACGCAGAGTCTGATCTCTCCAAACTTTTTCCTTACTAGTACCATATTTGATACCCACTCAGAATGTCTGACTTTAAAAATGATTCTAGCATCCAATAATTTCTTCACTTCACTCTGAATCAGCAGTTCCAATTTTGGATGCATTTTTCTTAACGGTTGCCGATAGGGCTTGACGCCGGCTTTAATGGGGATGACATGCTTGATGATGTTGGTGTCGTATGTTTTCAAATCTTCGTACATCCATGCGAAAACATCTTTATATTGTTTAAATAGACTGATGAATTTGTCTCTTTCTGCTGGTGAACAACACTTGCCGAGATTCACAAATTTGGGATTCATCTCAGTCCCTAAATTTATCAGCTCGAACTGTAGAGATGAGCTGTGGGTTTTCACGTTGGCTGGTCTTCTGAACTTTTCATTTAAATCGAACATTTTTTTTAACGTTCTGACACCTTTAGGAATGAAATTGTCATATTTCATCTTGGCCTGATGCTCTTCATCGTCTATGATCGCTCCTTTAAACACCTCGTCATTTGTCAAACATTCTATGATTTGTTGATCATCGTCGAACACTTGCAAGTTGGTGATCATATCTGGTACTGAAGGCCTGAAAAGTAATTCAATAGAGCATCGATTATTAGTGGGTACCAACCTAGCGGCTGAGGTGGCCAACAGGTCAGCTGCTGCGTTTTTAAGCCTTGGAATTGAAATAATATTGAATGCATTAAAAATTTTCAGCAAATCCCATACCTCATTCTGGTAAGCCTTTAAGTGAGCAGAAACACAATGTATCTGATTCCGGATTTGTTTCACAATAATTTCAGAATCCCCAAAAACTTTTAGATTACTTACCTTTAATTCAATTGCCTTCTTTAGTCCCTGCACCAGTGCTTCGTACTCAGCTGTATTATTAGTACACTCAAACTCTAATCTACACGAAAGGAAATGTTTATTCTTCTGTGGGTCGATCAGGACACAGCCAGCCCCTGACCCTTCTAATGTCTTAGAGCCATAAAAAAACAAAATCCAAAAATCACTAACTACCGAAGGTGAATCTACTCCTACTGCTAAGCTTACTATATTACAATCAATCTCATCAACCTATGAGAATCGAAGGAGATCAGGCTGAGTTTCTGATGTGTTGCTGGCTTCTTCCGCTTGATAATTCCCTGGTTCCAACTCGATAAAATAATTTCCCAGTACAGAATCCACTGGTACATTCTTCTCCTCCAGCTGAGTAACATTGTACTTCATGTGAGGCTCTCTTAGAATCTTAATCTGGTTTGGAATCCCTTTGTATGGCAACCAAAGATGGGACCAATCTAAGGCGAAATATCCATTTAATTTGGCCGACCAATCTCTGCTCAGGACAAGACCGTAAGCGTCTAGTATATCAACCACCATGATGTTAATAACTTGGCAAACTTTGTCATTAGATGCCAGACGGACTAGGACATCTTCCAACTCACCAATCACCTTTACATCCGTTCTATCCAATTGAACCACCCTCCATGTGGATGGCTTAGGCTGCCCATTGATCTTTTTACAGACTGATATGGGCATAACATTTACTGGCGCCCCTGAGTCTACCAAGCAATTATGTACATTATGATTGAAAATTTCAAACGTGAGGAGGAAAGGTGGATGTTTGCTTTTAGACTTACCTCCAGCGCTGGTTTCTCCAATTTCTTCTTCTTCCTGAGGTTGATTGTTGGCGGGCAGCTTCTCATCCAATGCTTCAAGTGCTTTCAATAGTCTTTCTTTTTGCTGCGGCACTTTACACATTTCGAATAATGGCACATTTGCTTTTACCTTTTTTAAATCCTCCACTATGTCATAATCCATTGGCTGCTCAATGGGGTGAGGTTTATCAACATTCATCTTTCCTTCATTTGGCCTAGCCAACATATCATTCTGCTTCAGATCTTGGCTGGTAATAGTGAATTCTGGAGTTTTATCAGCTAAGGATTTATTTTGAAATTTCTTCTTAACATTTCTCTGCAGCCTCTTAATTTTTGGGAGTATAAGACTGTCTTCCTTAACCGTCCCTTGGCTCCTTGTGGCTATGTTGGTTTCCATAACGTCCTTGTATCCCTGAGTCTTTTCCTCTTTAGCATCAAATAACGAGACAGAATTCCATAAAGCCATGGTTTCTTCTTCCTGTTCTTTCATAGAAGTAGAAGCAGAACTCTCTTTTCTTTCTTCATCTCCTTCTTCTAATAATCTAGAATCCAACATCTGATTCATGACCAACGTCATTGAATTTATCCATTGCGGACAATTCTTTTCAGAGTGGGGTTGTTGGTGGAAAGTGCAAAAATTTTCCATCCCTATCTCTATTAAATTCATGGATGCTATATTGTGCGGAGGAGGTTGAGACTTATTGTTGTCCTCTCTTTTCTTATAATATGGCTTATAAAACTTTGGTGCTTCCTTCTCTTTCTCCAAGTCTATGATTTTGTTGGAAAGCTTCTGCATCATTTTGGCCATATTTTCCAGATCTGGCGTTTTTTCTTCCTTAGGTTTAGTAAACAATAAGGCTTTTCTGCCTGCACCTTTTTCTCCTGACTGCTCTGGATAGTCTTCAATACTCTCTCTTTCAGCGTCCACTACTTCAGCCTCTTCATAGGTTTCCATCAAAATAGGCTTGGCCCGACCTTTGGCAAACATGGCCAGATCAGGGCCTAAAGCTGAAGTATAATATTCAATCAGAACTTTGTCTGAAGGTCTATCCGTTTCAGAGAAATTCTTGAGATAGGCTGCAAACCTTTGTGTGAAACTGTGCACCTTTTCCTTTCTTTCTTTCTTCAAGGCGCATAGCCCTTTCATGAGGGCTGCATGAGTTTTCTGAGTTGCATACTTACTTCTAAAAATTCTTTCAAAGGTATCCCAATCAGGGATAGAGTTAGCAGGCAACCCAAAGTACCAGCAGCTCCTTTAAGGGTATGCGGAAATAGTCTGCATACCACATCTTCATATTCCCCGGCCCTTAATCCTTCAATTGCCAAGTAAAAACTTTGTAGGTGATCATCTACTAGTATTTTCTCATTGGGGTCAAACTTGGGCAACATCTTGTCAAAGGCTTGAGGTAGGTCGTGTAATGGAGGTGTAAGGTTCAATGGTGATCTGGCTCTCCATGCAGGAGGTGGATTTGGTGGGTTAGGTGGTTGGTTTGTGTTTACGCCAGCCATGAGTCTGAGTGGAGAATGGGGAGGTGAACCAACTGGAGTTTGAGCAGGAGAACTGTGAGGGGTTTCTGGGCCTTCTTGATTCAAAGGTAGCACCACTTCCTGTAAGGCTGTTTCTACAAGTTCTTCCCAGTCTCCAACCAACACTAAGTCTTCCACTACACGACGATCTTTCCTTTTATACTCTCTTCTCGGCAATTCAGGGATGATTGGCAATCCTCCAATCTTCTTCACATATGCCCTGGTGTGTCTTCTCAGATCATTAACAATTTCGTTGCCAACAGAATATAGATGTTCTCTTTCTTCCGGAATTGGATTATGAAACCCATTGCTTTCAGAACTATTACCGGTGGAATATTCTCGGGAAAATGGGTTTCCTCGGCCAGCCATACACTGGCAGCCCTCCTTCTAGCGCCAAAACTATTGAGGCCCCGAAAAATCGCAGGCAACAACAGTAAGGGATTCTCCCCAGTCAACGTTCCCAACTAGCCCGTTGACTGTTTGGTATAGGTAATCCGTCCAGTTTACGGTCCGGCTACCGTAGGTCAAGTACAAAACAAAGGCTTTACCGGTTACGGCCCGGTCCACCGATTTTTTGTATTTTTGACTTAATGTATGATATGCAAGTGCCTAATTAACAATGCAGGGTGACAAAGATACAAGGAGGAGTCACAATGTGATGCACAGGTTCTTACCTCTCGTCTTAAGGCTCTCAAACATCCAAATCACATACAACAAGAAAATAAACTAACTACCTAACTATCCCTAGGGAGCAGGCTTATCATTCATTGGTGAGTAATACATTTCGTACATGCATTATGAAGAGTTACAGATAGCTGATACTTCTTTCAAGACACATGCACAAGTAAAGATATTTAAACAACCAGGTAGCCAATTGTTTTATGAACAACATTCATTACTCACAGTGGAAAACATCACAAAATATACTGAAGAACATTTCAACAAGAACATAGGTTCAAGAAGTTAAAACACTCTCACAGTTAATAAAACACAGCTGAAAACGAAATAGTTCCTCTTCAACATTGCTCATTTAATCATATTGATACATTCCACATTTCGCTTTCTCCTAACTGGCAAAAGTTGCAGTTTTTTTATTCTAAAACGAAATAGTTCCTCTTACAAGCAAATGGGTTACAAGTTTTTCCAGGGAAAAGTCCCCCTAACCTCTAACTTTCAAATATTTAAACAAAACATTAGATCGCTTGGGTTCCCCCCAACGTATGAATTTTCCAATCCCTCAAAACGTTTCATCTTCCCATTTTATTTTCTGTACGCATTCATGATCTGATTAGTAACTGATAGATCTTTCGGGCCTTTGCCTTTGTCTCCATTCATTTTGTCTTTTCCTTCTTTTGTCCTGCTAGTGATCCGGATGGCCATGGTTCGACCTCTTCCAAAATCTGCCCAGCTCTGCCTACGTGCCGGAGTGGTTTGACCAAGCTCCGGAACCCGCCGTTTGGGCTGCCTCCCTTGACCAATCTCTGGAAAATACCTGCAATCAAACGACAAGCATCATTTGTTGGAAACGCATTTCAACCACAGCAGCAAATTAAACTGACTGAATGGCTAATCCATAGGAAATGTTCAGGTGCACCACCGTCAGGGAGGAAACCAACATCGGAATCCAAAGGGTTTTCCCGGCCGCAACGGCAGAAGAGTCAAGGCTACAGGCATGCGACGGGAGGGCGGGAAAACTTCGAATCAGAAGTCGAATGGATTTCCCCTTCAGAAGCCAAATGATTATGAGAGCCGCAACGGCGGAAAGGAGAAGGCTAAAGACAAGCGACATACAATCGGAAGTCGGACGGATTTACCCTTTGGAGGCTAAAGGACTTTCTCAGCTGCAACGGCGGAAGAGAGAAGGCTGAAGACATGCGACGGGAGGGTGGGAAAACTTTGAATCAGAAGTCGGACAGCTTTGACATCGGACACGAAAAGGCTCCCTCAGCCGCAACGGCGGAAGAGAAACAGCTTCAGGTCCGCGGCTAAACAGGTAAACGTACATCGGCAATCGAAGCTCTTTATGCTTCGGATGGCTAATCGATTTGGGATCCGCAACGGCGGAAGAGAAACCGGTTATCAGCCGCCGATTCAACATAAGATGACACCCAGTTAACCAAAAACAACAAGTGCTCAAACAGCTTTAAGCATCAGCAAAGGCTAAAAATCGTTCTACCTCCGAAATATCAGCCTTAAAGAACAAAAGATTCGACTTATCCTCGTCTAGCAAACTAAATTCACGTCCGCGACCCAACACGAAAATCAAACATGGCAATTTTAAACAGGCCAAAAATCAATCTTCAAAATTACTCGAAAAGACAGCATGCCCAAAAGGCTCAAGAGTTCAATGATCAATAATAATGCTAAAACATGAGGAGGGGCCCAAAAATTTAAGAATATTGGGGAAGAATAGTTGCAGCTGCAACAGTACCTTATTGATGTACATTTGTATGATGTTGCTATGTAATTTCATAATCTATCTTTTGTACTCATAATGTTTGGAAGAGTGCAATACAAGCAGTGGGATCCTGGTATTGCTTGGTATTCAATTTTTGGGGCAACAAGCAGTATGAGAGATTGAGCCACCACTTGATAAGGTGATTGTAATCGAAGTAGTGTAGAAGCAAGCATGGTGGTTCCTCTCTGAATTTTTCTTAATATATTAAAAGACTCAAAGTTTGGTAACTCAACACAACTTCAAAGAATTATACAGTGAGCAAAAAAGGGTTGAAAGCTCATAAAGGGTTTCCAAAATATGGAGGTAAAGATTATTTGTGCAATTTTTGTTTTGATGGAATTAATTGTCCTTTTGGTGTTTCATGGTGATGTCACGAGAGATATCAATATGAAAAATACACATCTCTTTACTCTTGGAAACACAAAATTGTAGTACATGAGTGACACTACTCAAATTGCAGCTAAAGAAAATTAAGGGGCAAGAACCATAACATAGCACTTGGTGCAATGGATGAAGTACCAAGTGAGGAAGCCACTTGGGAAGATGAAAAAAAATTGCAGCATCTAAACTTGGCATGGCTTGAGGGCAAGTAATCTCAAGTGGGTAGGACTGTCATGCCCATCCAAATAAGACTACTTGCAAACAATGTTACACCAATCATGTTCAGGATTAAGCACCCTTGTAACCTAGGGTCCCCAACGGAGTCATTAGTAATCTTGGCATAATTTACAATAAAACGTCGAAGGAAATTGGAATTCCCCTGCATGTTTTGAAGTTGCCTGATAGAACGAGGAGGAGGAAGATTTTCAATGGCCTCAAATTTCAAGGGATCCACCTGAATGCCTTGCTTGGAAACAATGAATTCGAGCAGTCTCCCTGACTCAACACAGAAAATGCACTTGTGGGGATTCAAACGAATTTTGTAGTATATGCATCGTTCAAAAATCAAACGCAAGTGATCTGGGTGATCGATCCTCTTACGAGAATGTGTTGGAAGATCATCAAGGTAGGGTTCAACAATGGCTTCAATGTCGTGAAAGGAAAAATTCATTGCCCCCTGAAAACTTGCCCCTGCATTTTTCAATCCAAAGGGAATTTTCTTGTACGCGAAGGTACCCCAAGGACAAATAAAAGTTGTTTTATGTTTGTCTTCCGGTTTAATTTGGATTTGATTATACCCGGAGAATCCACCCATAAATGAAAAGACTTCACTTCCTGCACAAGCATCAATAATTTGATCTATAAATGGCGTGGGGTAGTTGTCCTTCGGACAAGCTTTGTTTAGATCTCGAAATTTAGTACAAACGCGTATATTCCCTTGCTTTTTGTCAACAGGAACAGGGTTGGATACCCATTCTGTCAAAGCTATGGGGTAAATGAAACCGGCTTTCAACAATTTCTCAACTTCAGCCTTAACCGCTACCGCTTTACGCGGGTTAACAGGTCTCAACTTTTGTGGAACGGGTCTAGCATCAGCATAAGTTCAGATTTCGTGCTCGACTATGGATGGATCAATGCCTAGCATCTCCCCATATGACCAGGAAAATACGTCTCGAAATTCCTTAAACAAGGATGTATAGATCGCAATCTCCTCCAGAGAGCAGTTCATGCCGATGTGTACATTTTCCACAATGTTTGGGTTTGCAGAGATGTTGATAGGAATCGTAGAGGAAATATTTGCCATATTCCCCTCATCAAATATTCCTTTCCTTGGTTGATCCGGCGGATTATTCCTCGTTAAAGATCCAATATGGTACAATGGTGCAAAGCAACCGCGGGTGAAAAAATCGAACGGCGGAAAACACCAAGATCGGAGGTCGGAAGAGATCTCCTTCCACAACATCGGAGGTCGGAAGAGCATCTTCTTCCGCAACGGCGGGCAGCCAAACTACTAGTCTGTCCGCGGGGATAACCGGACGCAAAAAATATAAGGTTCGACGATTGGAAGCATTTCCCCTTCCGCAACGGCGGGGCTCACAAGCCTTTCCCCTTCCGCAATGACAAGAAACTTAAAGACGTCCGGAATGGATCGAAACACGGAGCGGAACGGGAACTGCAACAGTGGAGATATAAGGGATCGAAAGTCGGAGTGGAACGGGAGCCGCAACTGCGGAAGACTTAGAGACAGCGCCGTCCGCATCTGCGAAAACCAAAATAACAAAACATCCGACTCGAAAACCAAAAGACAGCCGATTGAGACGGGGCTCTTCGGAGCTAGTTGCTCGTCCCTCTTCCGCAACGGCGGAAGTTTAATTCACATATGGTTCCGCTGCGGCACAGCTATGTTTGATACATGACATTATCACGGAGGTCAGATTCTTGGCATGGCGGGAACACCCCTCATGGGTAACATTATGATGTGGCAGGATTTCATCATGTACAACTTATTTGTAACAGTTTGGCAAAACTTTCTTGGCAGTTATAATATTCGATCCGTCGCCACAGTTGAGATGTCTCTGAAAGGCATATGAACAGCCTGTTATGATAAATGAGTTGGCATTTGGCAGGAGAAGGTGAACAGTCACATTTTCTTTTACGTTTTGTCTCCTTGGTAACGGCGAAAATGAGGCTTAAATAGGGGAAGCTGGCGACCATTGAAGGGGGGACTCATTTTGTTGAGAACGCAGGACAACGTTTCTCTGTTATGAGAAGCTTGGAGAGTTTGCTGCAAAACTATCCACATGCTTTTGAAGTCGACTATTCTCAGTTATGACTTGGCTTCTTTTGGCTGTTGAAGTCCAGTTTTGTAACTTTCAGAGAGGAGGTCTTGAATACTTTACTGTTAATGTCCAGTTTCTGTGATTGTAAAGAGTCGACTGTCTTCTCTGTTTCATTTGGATTTTCTTTGCTTTTGAAAGCCAATTTGTATTATTCCAGAGAAGAGGTCTTGCAGACTTTTGTCCATACTGCTGAAATTAATTTGCAGAGTCCATAACCATTTGTACCATTTTTAAAGCCATTAATTGGATCGGTTCGCGTTGGAGAGGGACCCAGAGACGTAGCCCAGTGGAGGGGGTGAACTCCGTTATCAACTTCTGTTTGTGACTCTGGTTCTGTGTTTTCTTCCTTGTATTTGTCTATCAGTGCTGTGGTTTTCATTCCTGTTCTGAGCATTTAATTTCTGTTAATGTTGTTCCATTAATTAACCTGTTGATCGCATTCTTTTACAACAAACTTTTAATGCACTAAAGTTGAGGTCCTACAGATCATATTTTGGTATTAGAGCTGGTTGACTGTTGTGCAAGTTTATGAATGCTTACCAGGTCCAGGTTAAAGCATGGTGAAGGAGAATGAGTTGAAGGAGTTCCTGAGATTGGCTCCAGGAGAACATTCTCAAGAACCATGTCTTCTCCACGAGGGGAAGAAGAAGGACATACATAACGAGAAGAACCTGTCATTTCTGAAACTGATTTTCTGGAGGCTTTTATGAGCATGAAAGCCATGATGGAAATTCTACTCGATGAGCGAGCAGAAAGGAACAAGAAAGAAGAAGGATCTTCATCCAGAGATGCAGAAGTGAAGAAGGAAGAAAAGGTTAAAGGAGTAGGAGGTGATGGTGATCCTCCTAACACTAATCAAACTTTTTCTTCTTCTCATACTTCTCATTCAAATAATGCAAGTCCTAATATGCCTTATTTCAAATTGGATGTGAAATTTGAATTACCTATTTATAATGGAGATGTAGATGCTGAAAAATTAGACAATTGGATCAAGCAGCTTGAAGTATATTGCAGGGTGCAGGGCATTAATGATGACCCTTCCAGGATTCAATTGGCCACTTTGAGAATGAGTGGAATGGCTCTTACTTGGTGGGAGAGCAAGATTCAGCAAGATCTTCGAAAGAATGGTAAAATTATTTCAGTTTGGAATGAATTTATCGAAGTATTAAGAAAGCAATTTTATCCTTTAGGTCACATGCAGCAATTAACCATGAATTGGAAAATGTTTAGACAAGCTAAAGGAAAAAGCATTCAAGATTATACTCATGAATTCAGAAAGAGGGCTATTGCATTGAATGTTTCGTTAGATACACAGGAAACTCTTCTTAAGTACATTGGTGGCATGCATTCTTATTTGAAGCATACTTTGTTAATGTTTAATCCCAGTAATTTGGATGATGTATGTGTTCAAGCTACCCATTTAGAAGCCAGGGGTAAGCATGCTAATGATACTTTTGTGAAGAAGTCATTTAAATCTGACAGCAAATCGAAAGGTAAAGATAAGGGAAAAAAGAAGATGGCTACTGTTAAGAAAGAGGGTGAAAAGCCTACATGTTCGCATTGTCAGAAGGGACATGATGTCTCTAAGTGTTGGAAACTTCATCCGGAGTTAAGGCCAAAGAAGTACGGAGGAAACAAAGATAAAGGAAAATCAAAAGCTACCGCAGCAGTTATTCAAGACTTGGGATCCGACTCAAGTGATGAAACAAAGGTTACAGCTGTCGAAATCCAAGGTAAGGATAAAAGTATCTCACTTCCCATTGATGCACAATCAAGTTCCAGTGCAAGTACAAGTATGCCATCTACTTCTAAGCAAAATGATAAAGATAGAAGTGCACTGTTTCATGTTCGAGTCATTGCAAATCACACAAAGATTGATACATTGTTTGATAGTGGTTCACAAGTAAATCTGATATTAGAAGAAGTGGTTAAGAAATTGCATTTAGTTACTGTGCCTCATGAAAAGCCCTATCCTCTAGGTTGGGTTACTAATGATACACGATTGCAAGTTACAAGGAAATGTGTATTAAAATTTGCAATTACTGAAAAGTTTAGGGATGAGGTAGAATTGCATGTAGTACCACTTGACATTTGTGGGATTGTACTTGGGAGTCCGTATTTGTATGACCGGAAAGCAGTATTTTATAGAGAGCAGAATAAGTATCATCTTTTTAAAGAAGGTATGGAATATATTGTACGAGCACATAAGATAAAAACCAATCTAGCAATAGCCTCTGTAGGACAAATGAAGAGGTTGGTAAATGCTAGTAAGAATTTTGTGTTGATGATGGTTAAGATGAAAAATGATGAAGTCTCTAAATCTTTTGAAGAATGTGACCCTAAGCATAAATCTGAACTGATTGACATCATTTCTGAGTATGATGATTTGTTTCAAGATCCGAAGGGGTTACCACCGGAGAGAGAGATTCAGCATGAGATACATTTGCAGCAGGATGTGCCACTCCCGAACATAGCCATGTACCGGATGTCTGTAATGCAGAATGAGGAAATCAAGAAGCATGTTCAGGAGCTGATTGAGAAGGGGGTCATCCGGCCCAGCACTTCTCCTTGCGGCTCTCCTACAGTCTTGGTTCCAAAGAAGGATGGGTCGTGGAGGATGTGTATCGACTACAGGGCCCTTAACAAAATCACCATTAAAAACAGGTATCCTCTTCCTCGTATTGATAATTTGCTTGATCAATTGAAACATGCAACTTATTTTACAAAATTAGATCTGCGTAGTGGGTATCATCAAATCCGTGTTGTTGAGCATGATGCTTGGAAAACAGATTTTAAAACAAAACAGGGTTTGTATGAATGGCTTGTGATGCCTTTGGGCTCTGTAACGCACCTGCTACTTTCATGCGGGTCATGAATGATGTCTTTCGTTCATTCATTGATGATTTTGTAATTATATATCTAGATGATATCCTTGTGTTTAGCAAAACCTGGGAAGAGCATGTTGTGCATGTGAAAAAAAATTTAGATGTACTGAGAAAGGAAAAGCTTTATGTAAAAATGTCCAAATGTGAATTTACTAAAACTTCTTTAGTATATCTAGGCCATATTATTGGTGGAGGCCACCTGCGAGTGGACCCAGCCAAGGTTGTTGTCATTGTAAACTGGCCACAGCCTAACACCGTTACTGAAATTAGAAGTTTTCTGGGTGCGGTTCAGTATTGGAGGAAATTCATTTCTGGGTTTTCTTCCATTGCTGCTCCATTACATGCGTTGACAAGCATTAAAGAAATTTTCTAGTGGGGAGGCAAGCATCAGAGAGCCTTCGACACTTTGAAGGAAAAGATTAACACAGCACCAGTTCTGACATTGCGAGATTTGCAGCAGCCATTTGAGATCGAAACCAATGCCAGCAGGTTTGCCATGGGAGTAGTCTTGATGCAAGGAAGGAAGCCAGTCTGTTACCATTCAGAAACATTCTCTAATGCGGTAAGTAACTATCCGACCTATGACAAAGAATTGTATGCTTTAGTACAAAGTGTGAAGAAGTGGAAACATTATATCATGGGAAAAGAGACAGTCATACATACTGATCATCAGCCACTTCAATATTTACAATCTCAAACTAAAATACAACAAAGTAGGCATTTAAGATGGATGGGGTTCTTACAACAGTTTCATCTCGTAATTAAGTACAAAAAGGGAATTCATAATAAAGTAGCAGACATGTTATCAAGGCCACCTACAAATGCTTCAATCATCCTTCAAAACAGTTCATTAACACATGAAAGTTATATTGAACAGTATGCAGAAGATAAAGATTTTAAGAAAGTATATGCATCACTAATACATGGTAAATAGGAAGAGAACTATTATGTGCATAAACAACTCTTCTATCATCTTGGTAAACTTTGTATTCCAGAGAAAGAAAGAGTGCATGTGATTCGAGAAGCACATAGTTCATTGATTGCAGGACATTTTGGTGTAAGTAAAACGTTGTCTGTATTGCAGAATCATTGTTATTAGCCTCAAATGCAAGAAACTGTAGCTAAATATATAAGAGGTTGTGTTATGTGTGCAACAAGTAAGACTAGCAATAGGAAACTGGGTTTGTACACTCCTCTTCCAGTTTCTTCTCGTCCTTGGGAAAGCATTTCTATGGACTTTGTAGGAGGACTACCTATGTCTAGAAAAGGGCATGATTACCTATATGTTGTTGTGGATAGGTTCAGCAAAATGTGTATCTTAATGCCATGTAACAAGCAGATCACTGCTGAACAAATAGCTCTTTTATTCTTTCAAAATGTTTGGGTACATTTTGGGCTACCCATGTCTATTATATCGGATCGAGATTCCTGGTTCTTGGGAAAATTCTGGTCAACTTTATGGGAGCTTATGGATACCAAACTTAAGAAAAGTACAGCTTTTCATCCACAGACTGATGGGAAAACAGAGGTAGTAAACAGAACAGTGATTCAGCTGCTCAGAGGATATTGTAGTAAACATCCTAAACTTTGGGATGAGCAGTTGCAGTATATACAACATGCTTACAATCATGCAGTTCATTCTTCCACGAAAAGATCTCCTTTTGAAACGTGTTTCGGTTATTTGCCAAAAACACCGATGGACTTCTCTTTTGGCAAAGATGCAATGGATGGAAATCGTGACGCAGATAAAGCTTTAAAGTTCATTCAGAGAATCCAAGCAGTGCAGCAGGCAGTTCAAGAACAGTTGGAGAAGAGCTGGGCCAAGTACAAAGCCAGGCATGACAAGCATCGAGTTGATCATCAATTTCAGGTTGGTGACTGAGTTTGGTTACACATCACCAAAGAAAGAATGAAAGGTGAAGGTTAAAAGCTTAAGCCTATCAGGTATGGTCCTTTTGAGATCTTGGAAAATATCGGTACTATTGCTTTTCGCTTGAATTTACCTCCATACATGCAAATTTATTCAGTTGTCAATGTTGAGAATCTTAAATTGTATGAGCCTCCTATGATCATGGATGAGGAAATTAACATACAAATTCCTTCAATTGATGATTTGGCACCTGAATATATGAGAGAGTTGCAGGATGATGTTATTCTTGACAAAAATGTAAGGACTTCACGAAGGGGGAATGCTAAGTACCTTCGAGTGGGGCTGAAAGGAATGCATCCTAGCAAAGCAAGATGGATGGAGATTGGGAAAGTGAGGGAGCTAACCCTCACTTACTTGCAGAATAATTCAGGCTTTTGGTGGTCCAAAATCTCTCCAATGGGGAGGATTGATCCGGCGGATTATTCCTCGTTAAAGATCCAATATGGTACAATGGTGCAAAGCAGCTGCGGGTGAAAAAATCGAACGGCGGAAAACACCAAGATCGGAGGTCGGAAGAGATCTCTTTCCACAACATCGGAGGTCGAAAGAGCATCTTCTTCCGCAACAGCGGGCGGCCAAACTACTAGTCTATCCGCGGGGATAACTGGACACAAAAAATATAAGGATCGGGGGTCGGAAGCATTTCCCCTTCCGCAACGGCGGGGCTCACAAGCCTTTCCCCTTCCGCAACGGCGGGAAACTTAAAGACGTTCGAAATGGATCGGAAGATGGAGCGGAATGGGAGCCGCAACGGCGAAGATATAAGGGATCAGAAGTCGGAGCGAAACGGGAGCCGCAACTGCGGAAGACTTAGAGACAGCGCTGTCCGCATCTGCGGAAACCAAAATAACAAAACGTCTGACTCGAAAACCAAAAGACAACCGATTGAGACGGGGTTCTTCGGAGCTAGTTGCTCGTCCCTCTTCCACAACGGCGGAAGTTTAATTCACATATGGTTCCGCTGCGACACAGCTCTGTTTGATACATGAAGTTATCACGGAGGTCAGATTCTTGGCATGGCGAGAACACCCCTCATGGGGAACATTATGATGTGGCGGGATTTCATCATGTACAGCTTATTTGTAATAGTTTGGCAAAGCTTTCTTGGCAGTTATAATATTTGATCCGTCGCCACAGTTGAGATGTCGTTGAAAGGCATATGAACAAAAAAATGATATATGAGTTGGCATTTGGCAGGAGAAGGTGAACAGTCGCATTTTCTTTTACGTTTTGTCTCCTTGGTAACGGTGAAAATGAGGCTTAAATAGGGGAAGCTAGCGACCATTGAAGGGGGGACTCAGTTCGTTGAGAACGCAGGACAACGTTTCTCTGTTATGAGAAGCTTGGAGAGTTTGTTGTAAAACTATCCACATGCTTTTGAAGTCGACTATTCTCAGTTATGACTTTGCTTCTTTTGGCTGTTGAAGTCCAGTTTTGTAACTTTCAGAGAGGAGGTCTTGAAGACTTTACTGTTAATGTCCAGTTTCTGTGATTGTAAAGAGTCAACTGTCTTCTCTGTTTCATTTGGATTTTCTTTGCTTTTGAAAGCCAATTTGTATTATTCCAGAGAAGAGGTCTTGCAGACTTTTGTCCATACTGTGAAATTGATTTGCAGAGTCCAGAACCATTTGTACCATTTTTAAAGCCATTAATTGGATCGGTTCCCGTTGGAGAGGGACCCAGAGACGTAGCCCAGTGGAGGGGGTGAACTCCGTTATCAACTTCTGTTTGTGAATCTGGTTCTGTGTTTTCTTCCTTGTATCTGTCTATCAGTGCTGTGGTTTTCATTCCTGTTCTGAGCATTTAATTTATGTTAATGTTGTTCCATTAATTAACCTGTTGATCGCATTCTTTTACAACAAACTTTTAATGCACTAAAGTTGAGGTCCTACGAATCATTGGTAAGGGATTAATAGGTGTATCAACATCACCTGCCAGTCTCATATGGAACTCCTGGTTCTCGATCCTACTTAACTCTGGAATAAAATAGGATCGATGGTGAAGATCTTTGCAGATCTTATCTCATCCACACATGACTTCCAGAATGGCTTCATTCGAAGGTAAAACCATATCTAAGCAATCTCTAGAATGCAAAGAGTTCGCTGCCTAAGCAGGCAGATAGACTTGTTCCGACTCCTCTAAGACTATGAGAGGGACTGGAATGGGATCAACAGCGGTATGAACGATAGCTTGATAAGCTACTTCCATTATCGATAAGGGCACTTCAGGTTCATGGTGGGAAGGGAGAACCCAAGGATCTGTTCTATAAACAACCTTTACTATAGACTTCTCTACAGTAGTAGAACCTAGATAATTAATCGGAGCTGGAATATCAAATGTGCCCATCAATGATGCTTACATCCTAGCTCCTAAGCTCTCTGAAGTAGGTCTAACCTAATCAACCAACGGTACGGTGGACTTGTTAATTTCCATGCGGCCTTTTCAAGTAAAACTAAATTGGTCTACGGTAACCAACTTCCCTTCGTGTGGAAACACTACTACCCGAAAAACGATCGATGCAATAGCTGACATGGCGTAAGTCCAAATTATCCCCAAGAGCAAGTTATAATCCAAAGGTGCATCAATCACCTCTACCCCAGCAAACACTACTTTCCCCGCCAACTTAATTTCAAAATCTGGTAGGATGCCATGTGGGTGAAATGACCTTCCGTCGAAAGTAGTAAGTAGGGTGATCAATGGAACCAACTCTGGAGATCCAAGAGCTTTCCAAAAAGACAGGGACATGACACATGTAGAAGCACCCTCATGGACAATTTCCCTTCCAATGGTCTTTCCACCATGGATGGCATCTATCGATAAGGCTACATGATATGGCAGGTGAATTTTGACATCAGACAAATTAAATTTTGCCATGAGGCTCGATGATTCCATACTTCCTAAGGCTGCTAAGAGTGCATCCCACTGGGCAGGACAACTCTGTAACACCTCCAAAGCCGACATTGCACAAGGAGTCTAGGCTAAATCTTCAACTACATAGTAGTTTGTTGCATCCCTAGCATTAGGATTGTGCAAGGTTTTTTTGAAGACACCTTTCGGTATCTTGGGCATAAATTCGGCAAGCTTCTCAATCTTGAGAGGGTTGGAAGTTTCACCTATTGACTTACCCTTCTCCGAAGCCACTTTTTAATAGTTCTTGTTCCTGGTCTGTAGTAAAGTCTCGGATCGAACCATGTTGATATAATTGGGGTCAGGAGCATTTGGGGTGCCCCCTGCTGCATTTGAAGCTGAAGCAGAATTTTGTCCTTGGGCAAAAGGATCCTTTAGGACAGCCGGTTGTTGGCCTTTTAACAGCTTTTGATCTTGTTCCATAAGGGGACATAGATGGGTCAAGTGATCTTCATGGCACAACTTACATGGGAATTTTACCTTCTTCTTTTCTTTTTTGCCCCCATTAGCATTATTTGTGGGTTTTTGCTTGTTTTGGTTTCCCTCACCCTTTTTTCCTTTCTTCTTTTTCCCACCGGACGGTTGATTGCCCTTCTGAGAGGATTGTGCAAAAACATTTGCATTTTGGGGTGAGGGGGCAGCCTTTGCTGCCTCCGCCGTAGAATTTTTTACAGACAGCTGTTGGAGCTGTTTAGCCAAATATTCTACAATGGGAGAATTCACAGAACCAACCACACCATCAGCATGGGGTCCAAGCTTAGGTTTCTCTACATTGTGCGCTGGCCTCGATGCCTCAGGGATAATTTCATATAAAATCCCAGACTAAGAATATATTAAGTCTAGCTGCTGGGCCCTAAGGATAGCTTCTTCCTCATTAGTCTCTCCCGAAGTAGACACATCCTTAGATATATATGGAAATAGGGATTTAAGGAACCATTCTAATAAGAACTCGGGAGGAATTGTGGCTTTGATAAGGCTCTTCTGTCTTCTCCACTCTTGGATGTGATTCGAAATATGAGTGGACTTGTCCTGCCAAAAGGTAGACAATAATTCTATCCCGAAATCATATCGGACAGGAAGTTGGAAGTGACTAAGGAATACATTAGCCAAGTCCCAAAAACTGTTAAATGCATCAGAAGGCAATTCAATATACCATTTTGTTGCAGTACTGGTTAAAGTTCTTTGGAACAGCCTCAACCGAACTAAATCCTCGTTTAGTGAGTTGGAAGAGCACCATAAATGGAAAGTGGTGACATGAGATCCTAGATCCTCACCAACTTTGGCTTTGAATTTTGGGATATCCGAGGGCAACTTGGTAGGAACAGGTGGCCAGGAGGAGTTATGTCTCACCAGGTCATTCATTAGTTTCGACGAATCTAGAAAATTTAACGTTGCCAGGAAAGGGAGCTTGGGTCTAACCGGAGCACTAAAAGTACCATCTTGGGGATTAGAGGGACTTGCCCCCATATTCCCATATGTGAAGGTGGGGTTACCCCCTGCAGCCGGTTGCGAAGTGGTTGGGTTGCTTTGGAAATTATTCCATCCATAAGCTAACGGATTGTTTATGTGCGGTGTAGTATATGAGGTTCTAGCTGCCCCAGTCGAAGCTAGGGTTTGGAATACAGGAGCAGGTATCCCTCCACTGAAAAGTGAAAAAGGAGAGCTCATGAACGGATCTGAAACCAAAGTTTGAAAACCTTGACCATAAGGATTAGGGTTTTCGAACTGCACCCCTACATATGCGAGTGTTGGGCCTACGTATGGAGTGGATGGGGGAATGTGCCCCCCATTCCAAGGAAAACCCTGTACAAAAGACGAGGATCTTATAGGACCACTCTGAGCAGTGTGTGCGAAGGAAGTAGGAACTGTAGGTACAGTAGGAATCCCAGTGACCATACCCCCAAAAGCACCTGCTAAACTTGTGGGATCCGGTGGTTGAACCACTCGGCTAGCTGGAGTTAACGGTGTAGTAGGTATACTTGTTCTAGGGGCACCTACCGGGGGAGGTGGCACCCCTTCATCTGGATTGGCTGAGGTGGAAGTAGAAGAACCTTCTCCTGCAGTACACATTATTCTGCCCAAAGGGACACCAATCACGGGTGGATTGAAAGGACGAACCTGAACGATCACCGTATCGTTTAAGTCAGTTAGAGGTGAATTAAAATTCCTTGCAAACTCATCAGCCTGCAAGTCTTCTATCTCAACTATGTTTAAATTAAAATGGTTTTCCCTAAGTTCTGGTTCACCCGGAACTTCACTAAATCCTATCGGTTCAAAAGAACCGTCCGTGTCTAATCTCTACCTTTGAGGGGGAGGTGGAGGTTCCAATGTGATAAGCAAAGGAAGGTTTTGCAACCTTCGTGACCTTTTGATAGATTGGTCCTCCACAATTGTAAATTTGACTCTTCACACCCTAAGTTCAGCTAAAAACACAAACAAACCATAGAGCAATCATTGCAAAATTTCCTAAAGTCTCAATAATCACAAGGGGTATAAGATATGCTTTCCTAAAGAAAGCTGAGAGACAGTTTCTTGGCATCCTTGAAGAGGTTCTTAGGCACAAGTGGAGGAATCACCCACCATCCTCCTACACTTTCAACATGGGTTACCTTCCAAGCCCATCCAAGGTGAACCAGAAATAGCCTTCCAGTTTACCTGTGTATAAACCCTAGATGTCCAAGAGACTAGAGGCTACCTTAACTATACCAATAGTTTGGGGGGACAGTCACAAGCCTGATTTGTATGCATGGGTAGGGTAGCAAAGCCCGAAACTCTGTCTAGGAAAGAATCCCCAGATGCGTAAAAACCTTGGTCTACGTTTTGACAAGGAATCAGAGGGTTATCTCCTCAGTCCAATGCCTACACGTGGCCTCATGCTTCTCTCCCTTTTGAGAGGAGCTTCCTAGATGCTATCAACACAGAGAAGGATTTACCTATCGATTGGCCAACTACGTCTGAATTTAAGTACTTATGGGGAGTTTACACTTCCTATCCCACAAGTCTAGCCTAAGCTAGTAGGTGTATGACCCTATAAAACAAAACTTACTAATAAATTTTAAATTATAGTGTTCATTTTAAGGGTTGTTCTTAGTCAGAGGGTAAGTGGCGTGAATGACTATGATATTATATACTCGATAAGAAAAGTAAAAAAGGTGTGTAAAATGAATTCCAAATCAAATTATAACTACTTAAAGCAAGCTTCTTTTTCTTTTTTGTCGATATGAACTAATGAAATTGCAACTAGGTGAGACAAAGCTAAGACTTATTTTTGTAATTTTTGAGATTTTATTCAAAAACTGAAAATAAAACTACAATATGCAATTCAAATGCAAATGTTTCCAATGTTTTTCCTTTCAATTTTCAAACTCTTCAAAAATTACTATGCACCTAAATGCAAAAATTATTGAGTATGCTTGAATAATGAGACTATATAAAGCAAGCAAAATGAAGTATAGTAGACTTATAAGAACCAAAAATCAACCACCTAAGGAAGAAACTTGGCGAACACCTAACTTGGGAAGACACAATGAAATGAAATCCATTGATATCAATAAAATGCAAGTGACAAACCGAAACTACTTGGAAATAGTACGGGGTACAAGGTATCTAAAACCCTAATCACTGATTCAGATACACAACACTGAACCTACCACCCAAACAGGATAATTCAACTCAAATCGCTAAAAGAAAGAATATTCAAAGAACAAAAACTCAAGGGCTTATTGAAAAGCACAAAGTATGGTGTACAAGGATTTCAAACCTACAGTGAAGTGTCAGTACTAGAAGACCCAAAAGCAAGGCAAAATCCAAAAAAGGCAGGGACAAGCAACCCTACCCAAAATTTTGCTACTAAGGTATGTACGCAACTATCTAGTAGAACAACCCATGTACTGTACGTGACTGTTCAATATAGCAACCCGCGTATACAAGCTTCTATACGCGACTGTGTAGCACAACAACCCACGTACAGGACAAAAAAATTTCAAAAAAGAAAAAATTGTGAAGGTCTCTAAAACACTACTGCAAGTCCAAACCAAGATATAAAACCACACACTAAATCAGAGCAAAGACTGGGCAAGGATCTACAGGACTAACCCATAGTAAGTTGGACTCCCCAACGGAGTCGCCAGTTCTGTTGTTCAGGATTAAGCACCCTTGTAACCTAGGGTCTAGGGTTACCAACTTACTACTAACCTTGCAGACAATCAGCTTTAACAGAGAACATAAAGGAAATAGGAAGAAAGTCTTGACTTACCCAATTACTGACGGTGATCCAAGCTTGATCTTCTTCTGTTCCTCTTCTCTCCAATGCTTCTAGGGATGCACCTCTTTCACCTGTAAAGAGAAAATTCTGCAAGTACTATCTCATGCATGTATATATAAGAGGTTAGATAAACAATATATCCAATACATAATCAAATATATTCATTAACCACGATACATGAAAGAGACTCAACACAATGTTGGAAGAAGAATTCTCTTTATTAACAATCAGTGAATAAGATAAGAGTACAACCCAGCTTCTGAGACAAGGACTCCTCTACAACCAAAGGACTCTGAGTTCTGCTGCTCCAAGACTTTTGGAGATGTACCACCAACATAACTTTGCTCTCCAATCTTAATTGATTAATGCCCTCCCCAAGACCTCTATTTATACTTTGGGAAATAAAGTGGTTTCGAAGGTTGGGGTGGTTGAAATAGTTGGGATAGTTAATGATTAAGACCCAACTAATCTCCATTAATCGTGTTTTATATTTTTTAAGGTCGAATCAAGATGTACGCGACTATCGATATAGGAAACCTGCGTATGACACGCGAGTTTCTTAAAGGAAACCCGCGTACGTTGATGTACGCAGGTTGCAATTTAGATAGTCACATACAGTATGCGAGTTGCAAATGAAAATAGTGGCATACGTACACGAGTTGTAATGGAGATAGTCGCGTATGCAACTCAACAATTAGAAAAATAATATGGCAAGTTGGTTCAAGGGTAAATGCATCCTAAGTCATGCCCATATATAGTGTTTTGGAAAACTTCAATCCTAAAATGTCCTTTTGTGTACCAACATAAGGGATGTCGGCACTCGGATGGAGAAGTGCCATTTGGGTTGATAACAACCAACCTACCGGTTCTCTAAGTTGAGGTGGAGGCATAAATTTTGTAATAAAGAGGATATAGGACCCAAAAGGACTTTAGTTTACCATATTCACATTTAAATGGGTCACATAAATATTAAATTATAATAAAATAAGGTGGCATTGGTTCATGAAGACACTTGGAAGCTTTTGGAGGGGTGACTAGATTCCCCCCACACTTGGCATGACCTTCATCCAAATTCAAACCCAAGGGGAATGTAACATTATTGGAGGTTGATGTGTTGTCACATAGCCTAGAATGAGCCAAGGAATTAGGGCAGGGGAATAACTCTGATGGAATAGGAAGAGACTAAGAAGACATTGTGTGCCACTTGGAAGGAGATTCCATGCACTCTATGACAACCAATGATGAAATATTCTATGAAAAATATGACAAACTTGGACCTGATTGCAGACCTATGATAAATATGACATCACAGGGCTAAAAATAGCCACAAAGAGGGTGCATTTGGGATTTAGAGGTATCCATTTGAAATTGAGGAAAGAATTGGAGCATGAAGAAGGAGACAAGTGTCATATGAGTTACTAAACCACTAAGATGAGTTGGGGGAAGACTATGGATGGAAATTCGACCTTAGGAGGAATAATGAGGTTAATAAAAGGATGTATTGAGGAAAGATAATAGATTTTATCATTTTTTCATTCGCCTTTGGCATTTTGGAGAGCTTTTGCTTGTCCATTGTACGATGAGTGTTTACTCTCTCTGCTTGAACGAATTTCGACGGAGTTAGATTCCTTTCCAAGTTGGTTGATGGAGAGACCATTCAGAAACATCAATGGAGATTATTGATGGTTTTTAGTTTTAGGTTGAAGGTACATATAGCTTGAGTTCTCATCTATCTCCCTAATCTCGCATTCATTCTTCTCCATTCCCCCGTACTCTTAGGTGATGGCGCACTTATTGGGCGGTGCTTGCGCTTTACTGGATATATTTGATTCCCAAGCTTGGGTATATGATGTATGGCTCTATAATATAATGTCCATATGATCTGTAATTCGAAATATAATAAATCCATGTGTAAAAGGGTTGCATTCTGATGCTCTTGAATAACTAGTTTCCATGAATTTGGCTTCCATCTTGAAAGAGTTTTATATCATATTTGTATGAGGGTTATTCTCTAAGTTTGATGATGTTGGGGAAGCCATAAATGATGTATGAATCTGTACGTTCATGTCCATATGCCCTGTATCTCGAAATTGAATAAATTCATAAGTGAAAAGCTTGCATTCTCATGCCATTAAATCTCTAGTTTTCATGAATTTGGCTTCCATCTTGAGAGAGTTTTATACCAAATTGGTATGAGCGTTATTCAATGAGTTTGATGGTGTTGGGGAAGCCTTATATGATGCATGAATTTGTACCTTCATGCACATATGCTTTGTAGCTTGAAATCCAAGAAACTCATGTATGAAAGACTTACATTCTCATCCTCTTGAATAACTAGTTTTCATGATTTTGGCTTCAAGCTTGAAAGAGTTTATATCATATTTGTATGAGTAATTTTATCTGAATTAATGTTGTTGGGGAAGAAATTTGTATGTTGTATATGGTCTCTATTTATCATTCCATTATCCGAACTCTTCCATATACTTTTCATGAATCAAAATCGAGTTAGTAACACCATTTTCCCTTAAGCAATTTCACTGAAAGTTGTCATATGAATGTGGCACATTATAATCCATTTGTAGAGCTAATAACCATGATTAATGACATCCATTTATGTCTGGTATTCATCCTCGTACTTTTTTCTAAAATTTTGAAGGGTCGTACTTGAGTTGGGGAGTCAATTTGGCCTCCACCCCTAGGGGTAATTCGACCTCATTTTCCTAGGAAATTTGCACTTTCTTTCATTAGCCACAAACAAAGTTGCAGAGGATTAAATTCAGACCCAAAGCGTTCATAGGATTTCTTGGGATGTGCTAATACTCACCATACCATTCCATTTCAAATTCATACCCTTAGAGTCATGACTAGTTAAGCTCGAATTTGCCCAATTTGTACTTTTCTCCAAAAAAATCAAGTAGGGACATTACATATATGTACTAGGTGGGAAATTGCATGTCTTTCCTAAAACAATAGTATCATGTGCTTCATTGTAACACCCTGGTTTTGACCCTGTTTGCATTAAATGTATATGATGTATATATTGTAATTAATCATGGTGTGTAGCTACACAAAAAAGCCCCACCATGGATCGTCGTTTTATGTTCCGGTGATTAAATCGGTGTCGATGGTATTTCCACTTTACCCCCATCGTCCCCTTCAAACAGTTGTTCTTGTGAAAAGAAATTTCTGTGTTTTGGGAAAAGTTGTAATGTATGATTTTTCCAAGAGAAGGTAAGTAATTATGATTTGTATAAATGTTATACAGCTAATAGTTGTGTTACTAACACATTTTACAGAATCATAGTCACCTTCAAGGGCAGTATTCCAGATATTGTGGTTCAGTAAAGTAAGTTATGGTTCAGCCATGACAACTGATGACGGATATGATGCTCGGGACTCTTACGAGTGTGCATGACATGCCATGAGGGAAAATGTCTGAGTTGGAAATGATGACATAGATTCTAATGGAAGGAGATTCCAAGAGACACCACCAGATATTGCAGCCACCATGAGAAGCTTGATTAAAGCCTAGGAAGAGCAACATTAGTTGAATGCTGCTATGTTGGAGAGTTTGACAGACTTGCAAAGCAAGATAGACTCTAGACAGGGTACAGTAAAACCAGAAGGTAGTAAGAGCAGTACTAGAAGAAGAAGAAGGACTTCTAGTAGATCATCTGACTCAGAAGAATCCAGTGGGGATTCAATCTCCTCTTCTCACAAGAGCAAGAGAAAGAGGTGCCACATGGATCGCTCTCCAGATGAATTCAAGAAGGCTAAACCTCCTATGTTTGATGGTGAGATAAAGACTGGACAAGAAGCTGAAGCTTGTTTTCTTGGGATAAAGAAGTATTTCCAAGTTCAGGATTATTCCGGAAACATGAAGGCAAGGGTTAACCATATTCAATCTGAATGGAAGGGCATCCATTTGGTGGGAGCACTTCAAACAAGTAAAGAGGATCAGTGAAAGGAGACTTAAGTGGAAACAGTTCAAGAAGTATTTCAACCAGAAATACCTCTTTGACAGGTATTATGATAACAAAATTAAGGAGTTCCATGAGCTGAGATTGGGACAGCAGACCATGGAAGAGTATGCAAATAAGTTCTTGGAATTGTTAAGGTATGTCAAGTACATCAAAGATGAAAAGGTGAAGATCCAGCATTTTCTATGTGGATTGCCTCAGTCTTATAAAGACAGAATTGAGTTTTATGAACCTAGAACTCTTGAAGAAGCAATAAGGAAAGCTAAGTATTGCTATGAGCAAAGCAAAGGAAAACCTAATTATCATAATACATGGAAGGACAAGAAGAACGAGAAGTCTGACCAAAGAAAGAAAGGTTTTAAACCTTCTAACTTCCGAAATCAGTAGAAGCAGCAGTCCCAAGTTGAGAAGCAGCCAGCTAAAGGAATGGGAGGAAAGCCTAAAGATCCTCAGAAAAATAGAGAACCTCTCCAATGTTGGAAATGTCGAGGAACCCACATGTGCAGGAATTGTCCACTTGAGAATGAGAATGCAAGGCCAGCTTACAACATTCAAGAGGCAGAAACAGTGGGTCAAGTAGCAAGGGCCTTCCTTAGGATCTATGCAGCACTGGATGACTGCCAGGCAGATCACCAGTCAACTGTGGTTGAAGTTGCAGGTAAGATTTTTAAGCAATTTGTTTCTATTTTGATTGACCCTGGTTCTACTCACAGTTACATTACTCCTAGAGTAGTGGAGATTTGTGCTTTTAAGAAAGTAAAGCATAGGAAATCTTGGTTAGTTCAGCTAGCCATTGGAACTAAGAGGAAGGTTAGTGAAGTGGTAGAGAAATGTCCATTGGTTATGAATGGATTGGACACTTGTGTATATCTGAATGTTTTACCGCTTGGTTCCTATGATGTTCTAATTGGGATGGATTGGTTAGAAGCTCACAAGGTAAAGCTTGATTGTTATAGTAATAATTTTGAATGCATGGATGAAGAAGGGAACCCAATAGTTGTAAGAGGCATTCCAAAGGTGATTTCGGTTAGGCAGATTTCAGCTATGCAGTTGAAGAAGTTCTGTAGGAAAGGTTTCCAGTTGTATGCAACTCATATTTTGGAGGCAACAGAGGATGAAACTCCTAGGTTGGAGGAATTTCAGGTATTGCAGGAATTCAGGGATGTGTTTCCTAATGAGATTCTAGGGCTTCCTCCAAAGAGGGACATTGATTTCACAATTGAACTTGTGCCAGGAGCAGCACCAGTCCAAGACACCCTACAAAATGAGTACACCAAAAATGCTAGAGTTAAAGATGCAACTGCAAGAATTGTTGGAGAAGAAGTATATCAGGTCGAGTGTGTCTTATTGGGGAGCACCAATTCTATTTGTGAAGAAGAAAGATGGTACACTCAGGTTGTGTATTGATTACAGATAGTTGAACAAAGTCACGGTGAAGAATAAATACCCTTTTCCTAGGATTGATGACCTCTTTGATCAAATGAGGGGAGAAAAGGTATTTTCAAAAATTGACTTGAGGTCTAATTACCATCAGGTAAGAATCAAGGATGAAGACATTCATAAGACAACCTTCAGGACAATGTATGGACATTATGAGTTTGTAGTGGTACCATTTGGTCTCACAAATGCACCAGCTACATTTATGTGCCTTATGAATAGTGTCTTCAGCAGGTATTTGGATAAGTTTGTTCTTGTTTTCCTTGATGACATTCTTCTTTATTCTAAGAATGAGGAAGAGCATGCAGAGCATCTGACATTGACATTGCAATTGCTCAGAGAGCATCGGCTGTATACAAAGTTGAGCAAGTGTGACTTCTATAGAGATAGAATTCAGTATCTGGGTCACATTATTTCAGAAGAGGGAATATCTATAGACCCTGAGAAGATTTAAGCCATTATGAATTGGCCTACTCTGAGGAATGTGACAGATGTAAGATATTTTATGGGACTTGTAGGATATTATAGGAGACTCGTTGAAGGATTCTCCAAGGTTGCACATACCATCACTTCCTTTCAAAGGAAGGGTATAAAGTTTGAATGGACATCGAAGTGTGAAGAAAGATTCCAATGATTGAAGAATCTTCTCACAAGTGCACTAGTCTTGAAAGTTGTAGACCCAGAAAAAATATTTTGTGGTGTGTACTGAAGCATGCGGACAAGGACTAGGAGGAGTTCTTATGCAGGACAACCATGTGATATGTTATGAGTCAAGAAAGTTAAAGGAGAATGAGAAGAACTATGCCACTCATGGGCAAGAGCTTGCAACCATAGTACATGCTCTCAAGATGTGGAGGCATTACTTGATGGGCAGGAGATTTGAGCTAAGGACAGACCATTGTGGTCTGAAGTACTTGTTTGATCATCCAACGTTAAATGCTAGGCAAGCTAGATGGCTGGAGTTTTATGTGAGTTTGATTTTGAAATAAAGCACATAAAAGGAAAAGAGAATAAGGTAGTTGATGCACTCAGGAGAAAGGCGAAGGAAATGCATGTGGCATCTCTTAGTATTTGCCAGTCAGATTTGAGGCAGCAGATTGTTAGTCATACTGCTAGAGATGAACTGTACAAGCAGGTAAAATACAAATTGCAGCAACAAAGTCTTGAGAAGAGGTATGAGGGATATAAATTGGAAGGAGATGGACTTCTTACTTATAAAGGCAGAATTTATATTCCAAATGTAGCATATTTGAATAGAGTTGTTATGGATGAGATCCATCGAGCTCTATATTCTGGTCACCTAGGATATCAGAAGACAATTGCTACAGCTATAAAGCAGTATTTTTGGCCAAGAATGAAAAAGGACATGGCTGAGTACATTTCGAGGTGCATGAAATGTCAGTAGGTGAAGGTTGAACATCAACACCCAGCAGGTTTGTTGCAGCCTTTGCCAGTTCTAGAATGGAAATGAGAAGTTATTTCCATGGATTTCATTATGGGATTTCCAATGACTTGGAGATAACATAATTCCATCATGGTTGTGGTGGAAAAGTTGACAAAGGCAGTGCATTTCATACTAGTTAAGTCTACGCATAAGACCGATGACATTTCAAAGATATTCATGACGAAGATTTTCAAATTGCATGGATTGCCTAAGGCAATAGTCTCTGACAAAGATGTTAAGTTTACTTCCAATTTTTGCAAGGGTTTGTTTGCGAATTTGGGTACAAAGCTAAACTTCAACACTTCCTACCATCCTCAGACTGATGGGCAGAGAGAGAGAGTAAATCAAGTGCTTGAAGACATGCTTTGCATGTATGTGATGGATAAACCAACCAAGTGGGAAGATTACTTACACTTGTAGAGTTTGCTTATAACAATGGACAGCAAGCATCCTTGGGGATGATTCTGTATGAAGCTTTGTATGGTAGAAGGTGTAGGACACCAGTGACATGGGATAATCCAGTGAACATGGTTGTGCTTGGTCCAGAATTGCTCAAGGAGATGGAGCAAGAGGTTGTAAAGATCAGGCAAAATATGAAAGCAGCTCAAGACGCACATAAAAGCTATGCAGATAAGCATAGGGTGAACATAGAGTTTAGTGTTGGGGATCATGTTTAACTCCGAGTGAGGGCAAAGAAGATTTCCTTGAATCTTGATAGTTGTGCCAAGTTGTCACCTAGATATTGTGGTTTGTTTGAAGTGCTTGAAAGAATAGGGCCAGTTGCATATAGACTTGCATTTCCTGCTAGCACTAGAGCTCATAATTTTTTCCATGTTTCTTTGCTTAAGAAATATGTACATGATCCTAACTATGTGATAAATTGGGACGTGATTTAGGTGGATCCCGAGGGAGAGTTCCAAATTGAGCCAATGCGCATCCTCGACAAGAAGGTCACAATGGTCCGGAACCGAGCCATAGGGCAGGTAAAGGTGCAATGGGAGCACTATGGTACTAAAGAGGCTACGTGGGAGCTGGAGGATGCCATGAGATTTGTACATCCATTTTTGTTCAATTCTGTGGAGCACTGAGGCAATGCCAGTGTAGCATTTTTGTTCAATTTTGTAAAACATTGAGGACAGTGCTATTGAAGGGGGAGGGGAATGTAACACCCCAATTTTGACTCCGTTTGCATTAAATGTATATGATGTATATATTGTAATTAATCATGGTGTTTAGCTACAGGAAAAAGGCCCACCATGGATCATCGTTTTATGTTTCGGCGATTAAATCGGTGCCGATGGTATTTTGTGCTAGCCAGGCACATTATGATTTTAAATCATCATGTAAATATGCAATTAATTAAAAACCCACAACCAGCTATCTCAATGCAATAATAATGAGAGGGGGTATGATTTCCTAAGGATAAGGGGGGGGGATATTTAACCTTTGGGGCCAATGGGGAAAAGACAAATGTCAAAGGGAGAACCCATCAAAACTGTCAACTACTTTTCTTGTCTTATTCACCCAATCATTTATTACTGCCAAAAATTGGTTGAGTTGGTTATTGCATGGGATGGGCAAGGTATGATAACCCGAATTTGAATTGGAGAAGCCATTAGTTTTTGGGAAACGCGTTTTGACTCCTTGGGCAAGCAAAAACCAAAAAACGTAGTCCATTCTACCATGCTTCCACGTTTTCATGTTTTCCTCACCATTTTTCCTTCACGTGAGCTCTCTTAGGCATCCAGAACTTCCTGTGTGTGTTTTCATTCCACGTTTTTGGTTGTTGGCTTCAGTTTCCCATGGATTGGAGGATGTTTTTGTAATTCCAGGGATTGGGTTAGATTTCCTCACATTTTTGGAGCTGTTGGTGCATTTTCCACTCACGTTTTTGCAGTTTCATGTGTTTTTACCATGGTTGTGAAGTGTTTTTGTTAGCTTCTAGTGGTTGGGATCTCTGCTGGGCGTTTTGGTGTTGTTTCCACATGCCCACGGTGGGTAATTTCATTGTTTAGTGTTGCCCAACGAGTGGGAGAACAGAGCCACAAATTTTGGGTGATGTTGAAGTCACTTTGGTCATGTTAGGGCCATAAATGACTCTGGAATTCGAGTTGCTTAGCCTGAGTTGTTTCTACCCAGTTGTCATACCTGATTTTGGTCTATGTGGTGTTTTTCCTTTAGTCCAGAACTGTTGTTGTTGTGTGCACACCATTTGTTGCCCTTTGAACTGTCTTTGGGTGTGGAAATAGGGTCTAAGCTTGCTTGACAAACCTAGTGTGTGCAGGAGCCTCATAGGCAGAGCTAGAGGGCTCGCTTTCATCTTTACACCCCCTGAATAGCACTGGAAGGGAAGGCATAGCCCAAGGGACTGTGTAGCAAAGAAGGGGATGCTTCCTTATGGTGGGTGGGTGTGGATGTTTTAGAATTCAAGATAGTTCTAGTGCAGGTTCCCATAGCTCTTGGATTGAGCTCACTAGCTTAGCAACCAACCTTACCAGCCATGTTAGCCTGATAAACCCAACTGTGTTGGCTTGGCTGAGTTTTGTGTACCCTTGGCTATGTGCGAGCTTGTTAGTGTTCCCCTTATTCCTTGTGGAATCATGCCCAGCTCGAGGGTGGCAGTGTTGCTGAGTGATTGATGAGCACACTGGCCTATGGTTGGGTGGAACATTACAGCGATGTAGATGGTTGCAGGACAAGCTTCTTCTAATATAAGTATTCTTGTGTTTAAATCCTTGTAACCGTGTTTGTTTTATCTCTGCATCTATGTATGTGATTGTGATTTAATATGAACATGTTAAAATGTTGTGAATGATTGAATTCTGCTTTCGTTGTATGTTAATTATTTATGCATCTGTGTAAGTTTGTTTCCAATGCATTTTATATTATGTTCATTGGGCCTAGTTTTCTCGGATTGTTAGCATTATAGTTGCGTCCTCTCACCGGTATAAGGGTGGGGACGTGACATTCATATTCTATCGGAGTTAGATGCAGGAAATTATACAATCTTCTCTTCCAGCCTCATCATGTATTGACACACACTAGCAACAATAGTGAGTTGTGTGAGCTGTGGAACAAGAGGATGGCCTACCTTCATTATTCAACTTTGAGCATGTTTAGAGACATGACTACAAATTTACCAAATTTTAGTATAGAGCAGAGTGGTGTGTGCAAAGGGTGTTCTTTGGGAAAGTACACTAAGATTGCTTTTCTAGTAGTGATAACAGATCAAAGGGAGTGCTTGATTTGATTCATTCAAACTTGTGTGGTCCCATGTCATTTTCCTATTTGACAGGATTTGAGTACTACATCACATTCATTGATGATTATTCCAGGAATATCTAGATCTATTTCATGAGGAGCAATAAGTCAAAATAAGTCTTGAAGAGGTTCCAAGAGTTCAAATCTCTTGTGGAGAACCAAACAGGAAGGAGGATCATAGTACTCATATCAGACAATGGGGGTGAGTATACCTCCAATGAGTTTGATGAGTATTGCATATAGGAGGGGATAAAGAGGCAGTTGACGGTTCCTTACATTCCACAACAAAATAGAGTTACAAAAAGGAAGAACTGTGCGATAGTGGGAGTAGCGAGATCCATATTGCATTATCAGAGGCTTCCTTTCTTCTTATGGGTCGAGGCATGTAAAATTGTTGTTTATGTCCAGAACATGAGTCCACAACGTGGATTGGGGTGTAAAACTCATGAGGAGATGTTCACTGGGAAGAATCTTGAGATAGGCCACTTTCACATTTTTGGATGCCTTACCTATTCACATGTCCCTTCTGAGAAGAGGACAAAGTTGGATGCTACTGCAAACAAAGGCATGTTTTTTGGTTATGATGAGACTTCAAAGGTCTTCCACATATACCTTCCTGCACAGAGGAAAATTGTAGTGACGAGGGAGGTGATATTTGAGGAGGAGTGGGCCTTAAGGAAGTATCAAGAGTCTAATATGGAGGAGCATCAGGTTACTATTCCACGGGTGACAACATCTTAGAGTACCAGGTCATAGGTCTTAGGTTTGGCTGGTCTACAAATTTCAGGATAATCAATTTCAGGAACACGGTCTTCAAGGACTTATGGTACATGGACAATTTCTTAGATTACAAGTTCACAGGTTTTACCTTCACGTGATTCAGGATCACTTCGTTTAGGTTCGGGTTTCTTAGGGACACGATCTCAGACCTTTGGTACTTATTCTGGGAGACAATTGTTAGATGAGGATGTTGAGGAGGGGCTTCCACATGAAGCTACTTACAAGAAGAGAAATCCAAGTTGGCTAAAGGAGCTTTTGAAGGAATCTAAGGAGTCTGTGGAGACACCAAGTAGGGAGGTCAGGGAGAGCAAGGCACCAAAGATATTTCCAGTTATATGGCGGTAGTGACTAGCTTACGTGAGTCTGAGCCTTCTACCTTTGAGGAGGAATTCACACATCAGGTTTGGAGAGATTCCTTGATGGAAGAGTACAATTCCATCATGAAGAATGATGTGTGGGAGATTGTTCAAAGATCGGAGGGGAAGTCAATTGTGACTTCCATGTGGTTTTACAAGATAAAACATGCCGTAGATGGCAACATTGAAAAGTACAAAGCTTGCTTTGTGGCACACGGGTTCTCACGGGTAGAGGCAGTTGACTATGAGGAGACCTTTACACCAGTTGCTCGATATTATTCCATCATATCAGTGATTTGAATAGTTCCAGAGATGGGTTGGAATATCAACCATATGTATGTAAATATGCATTTCTTAATGGTATTCTACAGGAGGAGGTGCTTCTGGAGCAGTCGTGGGAATTTGAGGTTCATGGGAAAGATTCTCATGTATGCACGATGAAAAAGGCCTTGTATGGACTAAATCATGCTCCTTGAGCTTGGTACTCGAGGATATAATCATACTTGTTGTCGATTGTATTTTAGAAGAGTGAGGTTGATCCTAACGTATACTTTATTATGGCTGGAGTGATACGCTCATTCTTCTGTTATATGTTGATGATTTGTTTATCACAAGAGAGGAGCACCTGATTGTAGCTTGCAAGAGAGATATTTCTTCACAGTTTGATATGATTGGCCTTGGGATGATGCATTATTCTCCGGGTATGGAGGTATGGCAGGAGAATGGACACATTTTCCTAGGGAAGGGAAAATATGCAGCTGATGTTCTGAAGATATTTTAGATGGAGGGTTGTAGACCGATGTCCACACCCATGATCACCAAGTAGAAGAAGCTTCTTGCTTATGAGGGAGAGTTGGTTGACCCTACCTTATACGTGCTTCTCATAGGTCCATTGATGTATTTGGTTAACACCAGACCATATATATGTTTTGCGGTGAACACTCTCAACTAGTTCATGATGGATAACAACAAAAGATCTGTTGAGATATGTTTTTGGGACAATAGAGTATGGTATCGACTACATGATATCATATGGAGTGAGCTTGATTGGATTCATGGATTCAGATTGGGCAGGCAGTGCATCAAACTGAAAGAACACTTATGGTTGTTGCTTCAGTTTGGGCTCGACAGTAGTGTCATGGTTCAACAGAATGTAAAAGTTCACTACTTTGAGTTCTGCAGAGGCTAAGTATATGGTATCCAGTCAGGATAGTTATGAGGCACTATGGCTTCGCAATTTGATAGTTGACTTGTTTTATCAGGAGTTGAGGCCTATAATATATACTGTGATAATCAAAGTTGCATCAGGCTCTTCGAGAATCCAGTATTCCATGGTAGGTATAAAAACATGGAGTTCATATATCACTTCATTAGAGATTATGTTCATAAGGGAGTTGTTGAGTTGCAGTACATATCTACTGAGGAGCAAGTGGTTGACATTCTCACAAATTCTTTGGGAAGAGAGAAGCATATTCATTTCAGAGACAAGTCCAGGTGGTGAAGAAGAACTTCCTCGATAAGAGGGAGTGTTGAAAAATACCATGGAAGTGTTTGTTCACATTGTGGTTCCTTGGGGTGGACAAGGACACTTTAAATGTGGTCCCTAGTACTTTTTTAAGTGTGAATGATTTATTTTTATAAATTCACTTTACAAAGTGAGTTTGAGTTATTAAAATCTAAAATATGACTTTATGAGAATTAAAAAGGTGAGTAAATAATTAATGTCTCGTTTAATATTTAAAAGGGAGTGAATGGCTTTTAACAAGAAAAGCGAGATTTAATGAGGGCCCGCGGGGTATTTTTTAAGGATTCTAATATTATACTTAAGTATAGTATTCTAGGAGATTGTTTTGGATAGAAAAAAACATGTTTATAGATAGGTAGGCAAATATTAAATATGAAACATAAAATTAACAATGAAATGTGTAATTTTTGGCAAATATTATGATAAAAAAACATATTTTATGTAAATATAGGCGATATTAGACACTAAAAATGACCAAATATCGAATTTATTTTTTGAAAAAAACCCCAAAAATAGCCAATTGGGAAATTCCGCCCATTAAAATTACCCTAGGCCCTATATCTCATTTAGTTATGTTTTAATCTTGGCCATTGATCTTGGAGATGATGATTACTCAAACAAAAAGGGGGAAAAGGTATTGAGACCAATTTGTTGTTTAGTTTCACAAAATATATTTTTGGGGAGAAGGAGAGTAAGAGAGAAGAAAACAAGGGTTTAAAGAGAATTCAACCTAGAGAGAGAGAGAGAGCATTTTTATGGCACAAATACCAAAGAAGATTGAATTGGACACAAATTCCAAGGAGAAGAACATGGTTTTCAATGCACCATACATTAGTGTGAATTGCATAGAAACCGAGTAGAGTTTGTATTGTACTCGGCCGTACAACAACACAAAAATTAAGATAGAGGTTGGCATGATTTTTGAGAAAAAGTACAACATTTAATGTTGTCGATACAACATGAATTTCGAGGAAGTGAGTTGTTGATTGTGCACAGAAAGCAATAAAACAGGTCGTACATCCCACACGTGTAATTCTGTATAGGCCCGTACATGTACAATTTTCAAGGAAACTGTACAACAGTTTGTCAGTGAGATACTGGCACGTTTTTTTAGGTAGGGAAAAAGATATAACTATTTTTATTATAAATTTTGTAATTTGCCTGAAGAAAGAACAAAAATATCTCTCAGAACAGGTTTTCCCTTCAAGATTTTATCATGGACAGATTGGTTAAAAACACTGAGTCAAATTTCATGTGTGCATTGGTTGTCATAATTTTCTGTGTGTGAAAAGTAGGATGCCATAAAAAATTCTGTCTTTATTTATGTTGAAAAAAATCCATGTGTTTCAAGCAAAAGTCAAAATTTTAATGTAATGTAATTTTCACTTGTTGGGGTTTGGGCATTAAAATCCATGCAACAAAACTAAACTTGAAACTGGGTTAGGGTTTAAAAATTTTCATCTATTAGATCGTTGCAAGTCCTACTCAACTTGCCAACCTAATAGTCACTTGCACCACAATAGTTCAACACTTAAACAATTACACATGAACATTACTGTACAAGTATCCAATAATATACATAAGAGACGACAAGTAAAGTGGTGCCTAAACTATGCACCCAAACTCCCTTTAAAGAAGGTTACATATAATATAAGATACAACAAAGGAATGCACTCAACCCTACAAACACTCATATAGAGATATACAACAGACTTGGGATGATGCCTTTACTACCCATATCCAAGATGGTCTAGGAAACCCAAACCACGCTTTCCTGAACCCAAGGAAAAGTTGTTAATATGTCCATCATTGTTTGCACATCCAACCTTTGTTGTGTTTGTGTAACTACCTGAACAAACATCCTAACTTCTTCACTGCATCAAGCACTATGTACTCTAGTACCCCTGCTTGATACCAAGCACAACCATCTGACTTGATTATGTTTGTCACCCGATGCACCTAAGTCACACTACTCGATCCCGACAAATTGCTTCTGGAAGTTGTGTGCCCAATTCATACTACTCTGAATCGACAATTTGTTCCCAACTCATGCTATTCTATCCTAACAAAGTGTGCCCAAAACTGCAACCAACTCGTGCTACTCTGTCCTGGCAAAGTGTGCCCAAAATTGCACCCAACTCGTGCTACTCCATCCCAATAAAATGCACTCAAGCCATGCTTCTTCATCCCAACAGACATCACCCAACTCATGTTACTCTGTATTGATAGAATATGCCCAATGCGTGCTACTTTGTCTTGACAAATGGAACCTAACCCATGCTACTTTGTCTCAGTAGACTACACCCCCAACCCATGTTACTTCGTCCTGACAAACTATGCCCAACTCATGTTGCTATGTCCTGGAAAACTACTCCCAACACGTGTTGCTCTGTCCCAACAAACTACGCCCAACTCATGTTGTTCTGTCCCAGCAGACTACGCCCAATTCATGCAACTGCATCTCGTTGGATTGCACCCAGTTCATGCTATTGCGACGCAACGAATTCTACCCAAGTCATGCTACTTTCTCTCGATGAATTACACCTAAGTCGTGCTAGTTTTTCTCCACTTCTTTCTCTTTGATTTTCACTTAGATGACATGAATTCCTTTTTCTTTGCAATCCACTTGTGTTTATATGGTGCTCCCATGCCAAAGGGCTCCCAACATCATCATGTCAATTCAAGCATGCCCATTCTAACGTGCGACCAACTGCCACAAGTATTCCCACTCCACAAATTTGCTTGAGTCTACATGCGCCCAACTCTCATAAGTGGACAATGTGCTTCATAAGTAAGTGTTGACATCGCAAGTCAATCCAATAGGTGGGTTCCTTAGGTCCACACGCCCAACTCAATATGCCCCAAATATCATGCTCCCATTCATAATGTCTTTGCATTATAGATATTAAATAATAAATAAGGACACATTAATAATCTAATAAATAGTAATTATAATAAAACCTAAGAGGATGTGACTCCTCAAATAGGTTCCCAAGCCATATAAAAGGTGGACCATGATTTGTATAAGATCATCATCTATTCACTTATCATTATGTGCACGCGCGCACACACACACACATGTTTTGCATATTTTGGTTATTACATGGGATGAGAGCCTGCTTACTCAGCATCTCTTCGTGGGTGTTTCCATTACCCCGACATCCCCATTTTGACATTGATCTAACTCCATCTCCTCCCATATATTTTGTTTCCTCCTCTCCATTTTCTCCATTTCCACCTTTAACTCGCTAGACCTCCTCACCCATTACACTTTCCATTGGTCGCTCCCACCTTCTCTCATTTTCCATGCTTCAAGTACTCCTAAATTTGTAGATCATTATCTTCTCGAGCCTCGCACCCACATTCCTCATTCCCTACCAATATACATGCTCCACATTCTCTCCACCCCTATGCCACTCCATCACCCATCACCCTTAAATTCCTATGTGCAACTATACCCTTTATTCAATCCACTACTACAACTCCCTTCTCCACCAATCTGCATATGCTCTATCCCATCCACGACATATCCTCCCTCTCAACTCCCCACACTACCTCCTACCTTTGTTGCACCTCCCTCACATGTTGTTCCCCTTTCCTGACATTCCCTCCTCCACTATTGTGCTAATCCCTTACACTTGCACTCCCCTCACTACCCCCCCCCCCCCCCCTCCCCCCCCCCCCCACAACATTCCCAGCGTTATCGAGGAGAGTCAAGTCGAGGTTACTAACAAGTATCCAAAAGAAGTCATACGCACAAAATATAAGGAAGATAAAATAATAAGGGGACCTATGATAGAGACCGGAGAAAACAACAACAAGGTACCAGAGCATGTGTCTGTATTAGATCAATGTCCACTAGCTATGGATTATATAGTTGTAGATTATGGATCTACAGTGGCTATTGGCACGCTATATACAACTCAAATTGATCCTATTGAGCATCAAGCTAATCAAAATGGTAATACCATGTTTGGGGAGAAAAAGGAGCATAAAAAAGAACTTGCACATTGTTTTCAACCAGTTTTGTCGGATAAAGCTATTGATCTGATTAATAAGTTAGAATCCATGCCCATATAAAAACTTGCAACAAAAGGAAGCAACACCAAACAAACATACTCTCAAAGTTCCCCAAAGAATATTGGCAGGAAATTATGGTAGTTAAGAAATTCCATGAAACTGCACCATCAACAAGAAGCAGTCAATATTGCTTAAATAGGTTGGAAAGTCTAGTCATTGTTTTGCAAACACAAGTGTATATAGTGATGTGGAAGTTGTGCCTTTTCCAATCTTCCATTTCAAGTTATGATGAATATGGTAGTGTGCCTATTGTTGTTGAGGCATATGACATAGCATTCACTGCATCCACATGGTCAAGAAGTCCTACTGAGCAACTTATTGTAGATGAATAACATTTATATTGCTCCAGAATTGAAACCTTGGTCCCAGTCATCCGGAAATCAAGGGTGATGGCTCTTAAAATTCCTTCTAAATAAGAAGTCATGGAGGATACAATTCAAAGAAAACCAGTACAATACCTAAATATTCTTGTGACAACTGCAACGCATATTTGAAATTGTTAGAATTATAGTGCACACTCACTGAGGTTGTAAGACGAAAACCATTTACAATAATATTGCTTGATGAAATTGAGAAATATCACCTTGATATTTTCAAACTCCAAGTGCTTAGGAATGGCCATCGCTTTGATTTCTAGGGTTAAGGACTATAGTTTAGAAATACCTCCATTATTATGACATGCGGTGTTGGATATGAAACTAGTGCAAAAAGTGGAAGCAATAGAAATGGATTCACTTTTGGATCAGAGGAGCATGAAGGAAAATATTCAGCATTAAAAATAGTAGTCATGGAGGAATTGAAGGGTTATTTTCAGGACTGTTGGACATAGGAAAGTGCATAATAGTTTTGATCGAAAGTTTTGAGGAATCCAGTCACAAGGCGAACAAGGCCGCAACTGAAAAGGAGAGAGTAACTCAAATCCGGGAATTCGACTTGTTTTTTAGAAAGCACTAAATGTAAACATTAAGTTAAGTTAGACAAGTAGTCTATTTTTATAATGGGCATGAATGTAAACTGGGCTGATAAATCCTTTATAAGTGTAAAGAGATTTCTTGGGTTAGTTAGAAGAAACAGTCGACTGTTAGTAGTCGATGGTTAGAAGAAGAATCATGAAAAACTATAAAAGGTTGATCCATAAGCTCTGTGCGAGGGTTGGACTTAAATACATGGAAAAGAGGATTGGATGAAAAGAACAAGAAAAGATATAAGGATGAGATACATAGATATACAGAGGAAACTCATCCATTGTAAGAATATATTGAGAGATGTTTGCAGGTTGTGTGCGTAGACCAAAAGCATTCTAAACACAACTCTTGCGAGAGGAAGAGTGATTGTGGAGTTTTTACTGTATGGGTTTCCACGTTAAATCTATGTGTCTATGATGTTTGTTTATATTGTGTCTAAATATTTATGAGTTTGTCACAACTAATATTGCTAATAATAATATGGAATGTGGATAATAACTATGGTAGACATGATTTAGATCTGTATACTTTATATGTTCTATATGTGTCGATGGTTTTCCATCTAACTACTTCGGTTGATCTGTCTGTTTAACGTTTCCATGAATAAATCCCCTTCTACAACTATAGAATCCTGGTTCTAGTAGTCCCCATAGGTATCTTGGGTGAGACCTCATTTGCTTCGTAGGTGTTGACGATAGATTTATCGGGCATAGAAACTGAACTTGGTTTAGTAGAATCGATCCAACAAATGGTTGTATTGCTGGGAGCATGTGGTATATGAACAATTGAAACATTCAAAGAATATCGTATCGTCTCTTCGGACAAAAGTACAGGAAACATAGCAGAAGACACAAATATGGCAGCAAGACAAGCAAAGACTAGAGCAAGTTGTCACGTTCGCATGCCACAAAATTCCAGAGGTGGGAGTTACACCTGAAAATGCTCCCATAAGCTCAAGTCATTCGACTCAGGGAAGTAGCTTCCAACTTTCATTAGCACATTACAGATTTAGAGGCAAAGTTGCTCCCCAATATACCCCCTGAAGTTGCTCGACTATTGTACATTTTCACCCCCTGTAAGTGAAAACGTACAATAGATTCAGGAGGCTGAGGCACTTTGTGCCAAGGCATATGTGCAGGTTTCTCATCCTTGGGAAGCCTTGATGGACGACGAGGAATTGGAGCAAGTAACATAGCAGCTTCATACTGCGCAGGCAAATATGACTGGGTTAAGAAATACATTGAAGACATTGTTCTTGGTTGAGAAAATGAGCAAGGTTGCTGACTTGAAAACATTGCAACAACAGGTTTCCAAACTGCGAACACAACAACAACGTCGAACTAAACGTGTCACATAACTCCAGTACAAAGCATAACAAGTCATAGGAACCATGCACCTAGTACATGAGTGGGTGCAACAGGCGCTAGGGGCGATGGAAGTGGAAAATTTAGAACCTATTAGTTCTGAACTTGTGGAAAATATTTCAAAAGTCAAAGAATACGTTCAACAACAAGTAGAAGAAGTAATGAAAACATGTCAAGAGTTTCATAATAAAATCGATGCGATTGATATTTATGGTTGAAGTGGCTCGAGACGAGCCATAAGTGAGTGTTGGCCCTAAGAAATTCCATAAGATTTTTGATAGGATGTTTTGAATAATCCAGTTGCAAGGCGAACAAGGCCGCGACAGAAAAGGAGAGAGTAAGTCGAATCCAGGAATTCGACTTGTTTTTTGGGAAACACTAAATGAAAACAGTGAGTTAACTTAGACAAGTAGTCTATTTTGGGAATGGGCATGAATGTAAACTGAGCTGATAGAGCCTTTATAAGGGTAAAGGGTTTTCTTGGGTTAGTTATAAGAAAGAGTCGACTTTTAGTTGAGAAATAGTTAATGGTTAGAAGAAGAGTCATGAAAGGTATATAAGGTTGATCCATAAGTGACAGGCAAGGGTTGGAATTGCATACATGGAAAAGAGGATTGGACAACAAGAACAAGAAAATATATAGAGATGAGATACAGAGAGATACATAGGAAACTAATCCATTGTAAGAATATCTTGAGATATGTCTACATGCTATGTGCAGACACCAAAAGCATTCTAAACACGACTCATGCCAGATGAAGAGCACTTTTGTGGTTTTTTCCGTATGGGTTTCCATGTTAAATCTATGTGTCTATGATGTTTGTTTATATTGTGTCTGAATGATTTTTTCACAACTAATATTACTAATAATAATGTGTAATGTGGATAGTAACTATGGTAGACATGATTAGATCTGTATACTTTATATGTTGTGTATGTGTCGATGGTTGTCCATCTATCTTCTTCGATTGATTGGTCTGTTTAATGCTGCCATGAAGAAATCACCCTCTATAAATGTAGAATCCTAGTTTTGGCAGTCCCCATAGGTATCTCAGGTGAGACCTCACTTGCGTCACAGGTGTTTCCGACGGAGTTATACTCTGTCGAGCTGACGCCTTAGGTTTTGTTGGACGGGCAGGGTAACTGAACCTAAGTTAGTGGAAACAACCCAACAAGGACACCGGTGACAATGAGATGATCATAGATATACCCAAAACAAATCTTTAAATGATAAGAGATCTTTGGCATCTTAATATTTTGTAGCTTGCAAGGATCCCAATAGTTGCACCAATTAATTGGATATGGATTGATGGTTTTTCCAAACTTATACCAAAAAATCGCAAGGTATCGTTAATTGTAGAGATACAAATTTATAGTGTTCACCGAAGTTTCTTCTCGAAGAATTCTTAAAAAACATGGCCTCTATGTGGAAAGACACATACACAGCTATTCAAATCTACACCAGTTATGTCGCGATTGATTATTAATTGTTTGGATATTGTAAATTCATTGTTTATGATTGAGAAATGAGGTGGTAATGAAGGTCCAGGGTCGCTCATAAATATAATCCAAAAGATGATATGGAAAAGAAATACTTACAAGTTGTATGGGTTGAGAAGCTTACAAACATCATCGCCCAAGCATAAGGAATCACAAAACAAAAGAGATCGAGGAAACAACAGTTGTAATCGAGATCACATATCTCAAGTCATCAATTCAACAAAACCCCATAATAAAGGTGATATCAATGAAACTCGTTTTGAGGACAAATCTCCCTTTAAAGGGGGTGGCAATGTTGCAAATATTAAATAATAAATAAGGACAACATAATAATATTTATAATAAGAACTAAGAGGACGTGACTCCTCAAATAGGTGCCCGATCCACATAAAAGGTGACCCATCATTTGTAAAATATCACCATATATATATATATATATATATATATATATATAACAGTGGATAAGTGTTTGGGTACACAGGGTACTCCCAAATGACCGAACACCTAGAGCAACCACTTCACACAAAAAGATCACAGATCAATACACCGATGTTTGTCACGTGGTTAAAACCCTCGAGAGGGAAACAGTCCATGGCCCCAGCCAAATAGCTACTTGGAGCAATTTATTATGCAAAAGAAAGAAAGTTACATGAGCTTCTCATAATTGATCAACTAGCCAAGGACCCTCCATGCTCTTTAAATAGAGATCATGGACCAATCGAGTGTTAAGCCACAGATCAATGGTAGGTATGATCTAAGAGAAGTTGAACCGTCTAATCACTTTATGTCTAGAGCATATTGTGACCATCGGATTAGAATATTTACAAATGCATACTAATGCATACTAAAGAAACACACTTTACCTAATGGATATATTACGCAAGTTGATCTTAACTAACTCCTAAGTTTCTAAATATCCTAACATCCCCCCTTAAGAACAACTTGGGATAGGAATGAAGGATTTGCAAAAGTGACACTATTAGGAGAAGGAAGGAGGCATTAGAGCCTATCCCTCCTTAAGGACACAAAGGCAAACTTGACATCCATTTGATGGACTTCCCAATTATGTAAGGCTGCAAGGGAAAGAACAAGGCGGATGAAATTCGTTTTTGCGACATGAGCAAAGGTTTCATTGTAGTCAATCCCTTCAACTTGAGAAAAACATTTGGCAACTAACCTTGCCTTAAGTCTTTCAACACTTCCATCTGATGCATACTTAGTTCTATAGACCCATTTACATCTGACAAGTTTTCTTGCTTTTGGAAGAGGAACAAGATCCCAAGTATTGTTCGCCATTAAGGAACGATATTCTTTATCCATGGTTGCATCCCAATCTGGATTTCCTGAAGCTTCTACAAAAGTTTCTGGATCATGATTCTCGAAAACTTGAGCCAAAAGAGAAGAGGCTCGTTGAAACTGAGAACGTGTTCGACGTTGATCTCTAGGATCACCGACAAGATCACTAGCTGCTTCACATGTTGAACGGACCCATCGAGGAAGCATTGGTGCTGGTGCAATTGGAGGAACATGAGCAGGTGGAGGTAGATTTTCATCCTCACTGTCATCATCAGAAGCTAGAGTTGGAAACCTGTCAAGGAAGTTGGAAGAAGAAGAAGAAGAAGAAGAAGAAGAAGGCACAATCGCCGAATCAGGTTCGCAGGCCAAAGATGGCACACCCGCTAAGTTGGCACACCCGCTAAGTTAGGCTCGCAGGCCAAGATATTTTCATCAAATTTAACATCTCTTCTAATGATTATATCATGAGAATGTGGTTGAAGAAGTCTGTAACCTTTTACATCCTCAGAATATCCAACAAATATGCACTTTTCACTTTTAGGCTGCAATGCTTTCCGTTTTTCATCCGGAATGTGAGCAAATGCTTCACAGCCAAACACACGAAAGTGACTTACATCTAGTTTAATTTTACTCCATGCTTCTTCCGGTGTTATACCTTGTAAAAATTTAGTGGGTGTGCAATTAACTATGTAATTTGCACAATTTATGGCCTTAGCCCAATATTGAAGACTTAGTCCCTTAGATTGGATCATACAATTAGCCATTTCTTTTAAAGTGCGGTTCTTCCGTTCAGCTACACCATTTTGTTGTGGTGTATATGGAACAGTGTGTTGTTGTTGGATTCATTGTTCAGTGCAGAAAGTAGTGAACTTGTTGTTAACATATTCTCCTCCATTATCATATCTTAACTTTATAATTTGATGACCATATTGTTTTTCAACAAGGGCCTTGTAGGCCAAGAACATGTTAAATACTTCGCTCTTAAGTTTTAGGAAGTAAAGGCAAGTGCGTCTGGAGTAGTCATCAATGAAAGTTAAGAAATATTTGAAACCAAAAAAGGATGCAGATGGAACAGGGCCACACAAGTCACTATGCACAAGCTCCAAGGGAACCGAGGCGTGCTAAGAGGCATGTTTGTCAAAACTGTCCCGATGATGTTTTCAGAGTACACAACCAAAACAAACACCATCCTTGCAAGATATCATCGAAAGACTGGTCACCATATTATCTTTACATAGTTGTTGCAATGAGCGATAATTTAAGTGACCAAATCGCTCATGCCAAAGTTTGCTCAAGTTATCACTATGAGCAACAAAAACTGAAGGAAAAGGCGATGACCCAAAGTTGTTAAATTTGTACAACCTAGTAATATCATCAATAGTTCTAGTAGCAAGGACATTTTGAGGATTTTTAAAATCCTTGATTACAACTTGGTGAAGTGTAAACGTCACAGTTTTACCTTCACCTGAATGAGTGATTTGATAGACTGTTAACAAATTGCATGAAATTTTTGGAACACACGGTACATCACTGAAATGACCATTTTCTACTGGAACTGTTCCAGATCCTACAACACTTAGAGATATATCATTACCAACAAACATTTCTTTGGTGTTACATTCATGCATAATAGAAAAGATGGCTTGATACTTAGCCATATGATAAGATTCTCCAGGATCAATGAGACATTCAATTGAAGTAGAAGAAGAAGATGCAATATAAGAGTAACCAGAAGCACAAAGTCCATGTCCATGAGAGGTAGATTCTGAAGACGAATCTAGGCTGATGTGGTGCTTCTTCATTGCTGCTTCCAAGGCTGCCATCTTCTTGAAACACTTAAATTCATCATGATTATCTTTCCCACAAAAATTGCAATGACGCTCAATCTTCTTTCCTTTTGGCTTGGATCCTTTGTCATTTTTTAAAGAACGAGCTGACTAAGAGGGTTTGGGACCCTTGTTGTTTGGCTTATTATTGCGAAAATTCTGTTTCTTGGGAGGCTTTGACTTTTCTTTTTGTTGGGACAATAAGTCTTTCACATATGTATCTGCATTGTTAATTATTCCAAGATGAATGAGCTTATCTTGCTCTCTGATTAAGGAATCACAAAAGGATTCAAGACTAGGCTCTTGATAGCTAGCTACAGTCAAGGATTCTTTCATGGAATAGAATGTAGATACAAAAACAGAATATGTAGGTCCAAGTTTGGAAAGAATATCATAAATACATTGTTTGTCTTCTTTGTTAATATTACATTTTGCACATAAGAGTTTAAGAGTTTTATACTTAGATAAATAGTATTGAATGCATGAAAAATCATTTGGATTCAAGGAAATCAACTCATTCTCAAGTTGATGACCCTGAATTTCATTGTGTTTACCAAACATAGATTCCAACTTTTCCCAAGTTGTATCAGGTTCATTAATTCCAGATATGTGGAATTGCAAATTAGTAGAGATTGACATCCCAATCAATCCACGAGCTTCATTACATCTATTTGCCCATTTAATTTTCTTATCATCATCAGTGGGTTCTGTTTCTTTCCCTGAGGTTATCCTGAAAAGTCCTCTACTTCGCAGAACATCCTCCATACGAGATTTCCATGAGAAATAGTTAGAACTTGTAAATATAATATCGCAAGGGGCAGCCATACTGTAAAATAATAGTTGAAAGAATAGAAACTAACTATCTGGATGCAAAGAGCTTGAAAAAATATGTGATTTAAAAAAAAACGACACTGAAAGCTGATTCTGGATGATGAAATTATGCTTGATCAAAGAAAATGTTGAAGATGTCCCCAATAGTGACGTGGCAGATATTAACTTGACCAACTAAAAAAAAGAACCCCCCTCTTCCCAAGATCAACCGTTGACAATCACTTTACAATAAAGTTGTTTTTAAGTGAATCACTTTTGTAGAATAAGTGATGTTCACTTTTTACAATAATGTTACTTTAAGTAGTGCGGCAATAAATTAAAAGACTTAAGTGACTCACTTTTTATTTTATTTTATTTAAGTGAGATGCACTTTTACAATAAAGTAACTTGAAAATATAAATTACATGCACTAAAAAGTAGCTTAATAAGACTTGAAGTCAAGACCTATTAATGAATAAAGCAACTTTGGACCAAGTGAGCTAAATTTAAATGGTACGTAAAATTTTCCCTTTCTGTTTTTGATTTGCCGCGATCGCACAAGGTGCACGGCAAAGAGCATACGCAGCCAGGAAAGGCAACAGTCCGAGACTAAAACAATAAAGATCTAATAATAAAACTAATAAAATATGAGAAATTTTAAAAAAAATTAAACAAATCCGTCACTGTAACATTATACCTTTAGATTTGTCGAAATGGGTGTTTCTGGATCAACCAGAAATGGTTTTCAGTGAAACGAAAACTATTTCCCAATGAAAACGATGCTCCGGCCACAATGAAATAGCTCCCATAGGCCACAAATACACAGAAAATCCAAAACCAGAAACTCATTTTCAAAGTTTCGACAACACCGGTTCTAGATCTTGATCAAAACCGAAAGCGACTCTTCATAAATGCTCTGATACCATGTTCGGGTACACAGGGTACTCCCAAAAGATTGAACACCTAGAGCAACCACTTCATGCAAAAAGATCATAGTTCAATACACTGATGTTTGTCACGTGGTTAAAACCCTCGAGAGGGAAACAGTCCATAGCCCCAGCCAAATAGCTACTTGGAGCAATTTATTATGCAAAAGAAAGAAAATTACATGAGCTTCTCATAATCGATCAACTAGCCAAGGACCCTCCATGCTCTTTAAAGAGAGATCATGGACCAATCGGGTGTTAATCCATGGATCAATGGTAGGTATGATCTAAGAGAAGTTGAACCGTCGGATCACTTTATGTCTAGAGCATATCATGACCGTCGGATTAGAATATTTACAAATGTATACTAATGCATACTAAAGAAACACACTTTACCTAACGGATATATTACACAAGTTGATCTTAACTAGCTCCTAAGTGTCTAAATATCCTAACAATAAGATCCAAGCACAAGGCAACTAGGAATGTTTCCATTATTTGGAAGGCTATGGTAAAGGCTTATGACATCATAGGTGTTTGGTTGGCATGGGGATATAGGTAATGGTAAGAAAATCAGTGTTGGACATGATCCATGGATAGAATGTTATGTGGGTTTATGCCTTCCTAAGGAGATGATAGATCCCCTGAATTGAAGAGGTATAATTTTCCTTTTCCAAGTACAGGACATTCCAAATTCTTCTCCAATCAAGTAAAATTGGCTCTCTACTAAAGCTTTGGGATTTGAAGGGGATCATAACAATATTTGAGATCAATATACCACAGATCTTTCTCGATGTGATGTCCATCTAAGTGATAAAGAAGATTCTTTAGTATGGACTAGGAATGTACCTAGAGGTAATTATCTACCTAGATTGGGATATTTGATGGACAAAGAAGAAGAAGATCTCCTAGAGCCATTATGTTGGCACCAGACTTTATGGTAGTTGAACTGCCCATTGAAGACTAAATTATTTTTTGGGTTGGCTCTAAGTGGAAAAATACTTGTTTGGGAAACATTGATCATTTTTCTTGGCATTGGGCCAAGCACATGTCCTCTATGTCAAGCAGCTCTTGAATCGATTGGCCACCTCTTCATACAATTTCCTTACATGACATCCATGCGGAATTTTGTTGCATAGTATTATGGTATTCAGTTCATTTGTTCGGGTGATAATCTAAACGATACTTTTCAACGTTGGTATAATAAAAACACTTTTCTTAAATACCAAGCTTTACCAATGATCATGACTTGGGGAGTTTGGTGGGCACAAAATAATTCTATTTTTCATGATGTTAATATTCCAGCTATGGTTTATGCATCTAAGGGCATGGATATTTTGAATACTCTTCCATTGTGCTCTGGTCCACAAAAAAAGAGAATTATCAGAAATGGAGCCATTTATAAATCAATTAGTTGGTGTCTCTTTGATGGTGCATCGCAAGGTAGGCTTGGAGATGGAGGTGTTGGCGGTATTCTTTATGTATCAGAGGATATTTGGCTCAAATTTGCAACTGGGATTGGTCGGCTTCAAACAATCTTGCATAGATGAAAGATCTTATACTTGTTCTTAAACTGGCCCTATCTAAAGGAGTTCAACAATTACAAGTTTTTGGGGATTCATTATTAGTGTTCAATTGGTTCAAGCTTAAGAAGGCCCCACAAAACATCATTCTCAATCCCCTCTTTGAAGACATATTCAGATATATGGGACTGTTTCAAGGAATCACCTTTACCCGTGTTTACAAGGAGAGGAATATATTAGCATACTCCCTTTCGACATCGGGTATTCAAGTAGTAGAAAATAGGTGGAGAACCCAGGACGACCAAGGGGATTCTAAGATTGAAAATGTTATTCACTTTCCGCCTATATAAGAGCTTTTTTTACACTAATTCTATATTCGAGACACTTTTATTTTATGTATCTATGAAGGACTTTTTTGTTTTGGCAGTCATATGTTTTGATTCAGTAACCAATTCCATGATAACAATTTTGAACATATATATGAGCACTCCTTATAATGTCTATGTTTTAATAGGCTATGACCATTTTATACAATGTGATTCATTATAATAAAATGAATTACGATTTTTCTTTTCATGAAATAAAAACACAAACAATCCACCATTATGTTAATATGTACAACTATTATGCATAACACAAATAAATCACAATTATGTAAATAAATAAAATTATTATGAATAGATAATTTTCCCAAACATTTTAAACCAAACCAACTTATATTAAATAAATTAAACATAAATATTTAAAATATATATGTGATCTAGATGTGTAAAAATAACCCAAACTTTGTAATTTGTTTTAAACAAAAACAAATAAATATTCTTCATGGTGGGTTGTCACTACTGGTACATAATGCCAAAATTCCAATTTAAAAGAGGACGTTTGATGAAGCTAGAGCATAAATCTATGATTAATTATTTAATGTAAAAAAAATCTCTAACCACATGATTGATAATTTTTTAACAATGTAACAATTGTCACATTGTTGACTCATCATCTCAAACTTGCAACGTCTTGGAATTATCAAAGTTGCTTTGTGATCATGTGCTTGACTTGTCCTTTTTCATTTGTTTTTTTATATAAAACAAACCAATACTCTTAATTTTGTCTTTCTTTGTATTTGTTTTTTATTTTTTTTATATAAAACAAACCAATACTGTTGATTTTGTCTTTCTTTGTATTTGTTTTATTGTTTAAAGCAAACCAATAATCTTTAGGGTGAGTTGTTACTATTTCCACATAATGCCAAATTAAAGAAGACATTTGATAAGCTCAACATAAACATATAAATATATGTTATATGGTGACAAAAAATCTTAAACCTTACAAAAATATCTTTAATAACATGACCAATAAATTTTTAACATTATAACCATTGTCACATTGTTAAGTCGTCATTTCTGACACAAACTTATTGTGTATTGGAATTTTCAAAGTTGCTTTGTGATCACTATCTTGATTTGTCATTTTACCTTCCTTCTATTTTTTTATATTTAAAACAAAAACCAATATTCTTTATAGTGGGTTGTCACTACTAACCAATATTCTTTAGGGTGGGCTGTCACTACTTCTACATATCTCAAGCATCATTATTTAGAGCTTCACTTGCGGGCTGGTTGGCCTCTATATATATGGTTCTGATATGGTTCTGATTGGTTTTGGTTATTATGGATGGTCTGGAATAGGCCAATTTCTAGCTGCTGTTTATTTTTATCAGCTTTTGACATTTTTGAGACTTCATCGGCATGCTCGTTCTGCTCTGATATCTTTGCTTATGATCACCTGCCCATTTTGATCTGACCTGATTTATTCAGGAGTGATGATAAAAGTCTGCTAAGATCAGACTTAGTTTTTTACATGATTTTCTGCTTTCTTTTCTGCTGGAAAGTATTTTGGTGAACATTATGATCTGATGCTTTAATGTATGTAATGTTCTATTGTTATGATTTGTGGATTTGTGCTCATTCTGAGGCAAATTTTGTAATGACAACTTATTAGTTGTATTTTGTAAAATGGACTATGAGGGCCATCTACTGAATGTGAAAAAAGTATTTACGATTTTTTTCTTTGGAAAAAAAAAAAAAACATATGTCAAATTAGACTATAATTTTTAATAAACTTCAACATAAATTTAAAAATTTCTAATAACAACACTTTTTAAAATATTTTTTTATTTCAATTAATTTGATTTATGAAATCAAAAAATTAAATAAAATAAAAAACCAAAGTTACATAATCTTAGATTGTTAACAAACATTTAGACAGAAATACATATTCTATCACCAATCCTTCCAATATTAACATCTCCTTGGAATTTTCAATACTACTTTGTGATTACTATTTTGATTTGCCATTTTTCCTTCTTTGTATTTGTTTTTCATATAAAGCAAACCAAGTTTTTCATATAAAGCAAACCAATACTCTTTATAGTGGACTGTCACTACTTCCATATAATGTCAAATTAGAAGAAGACGTTTGATGAAGCTCAACATAACCAAAATAAATATGTAACCATATGATTGATAAAAATTTAACAACATAACATTCATTACGTTATATTTTTAACATGAAACTTTTAATGGCTTGGAATTTTAAAAGTTACTTTCCGTCACTATCTTGACTTCCTTGACTTTTTCCCATGTATTGTTTTTAGTGTAAAAGGAAAACCAATGATCTTTATGATGGGTTGTCACTACTTCCACATAATGTCAAATTAGAAGAGGACCTTTGGTGAAGCTCAAAACACAAATATTTGGTTGAATTTTTAATAACAAAGGTATGTTACATAAATTTCACTCATAATTGTTGAAACATGAAACTTATTGTGACTTGGAATTTCCAAAGTTTCTTTGTGATTATGGTCTTGATTTGTTTTTTATTTAAGTTAATAGAATATCAATATCCACAATTTAATGACTATTATAAATATTGGGGAGGAGGTTGTTGATCCAAATCTTATTGGACATCACCTGTTTGTCCTCTTAATCACGATGCCACGTCTTATGTATTTGTGTTGCATTGTGGATCATAAATTCTTTATGGCCAAATGTGTACATGTGCCACAACTAAAGCTTACTTCGTGAAACATTAACCATGAAGATGGTGGATCCTAGTATCTATTCTCATTTTCATGCCAACAAATAGTAAGTTATATATATATATATATATATATACAATTCGTTAAAAAACTAAACTTGGCATAAAATCTAAATGAAATAATGAATATTATGAAGCAAGGTCTTCTCGATTCCCTCTATCACTTATAGTAATACGTACAACTCCACATGGGTTTTATCGGTTATTATATACTTGTGGATGAAACTTTCATTGCATAGCCAAACTAAAATTAAACCATTTGTGCTTCATACAACATAATATCTCTCAATAAAATTTAAAGAATTTGGGTAGAACATGTGAAGCATTCATAACCTTGAACATGGCCAACAAAAACAATATCCATTTTTGCATGATGAAGTAGTTGTTTGATTGCTTCTGTCATGTCAGCATGTTCACCTTAATGAGTGGTGTTTGTGTTATACTAGGGTGCATGAGAGCAATAAACCAGGGAGTCCAGTGCATGTTGGATTTTTTTTATAAAGAGAAATTTGCTTAGTAGTTACATAGAAAATGAGGCCATCATCATTAATGCCATCCAGTGTTCTACTCATGAGGAAGACTTTCTTCTATCACATAGGTATGACGACATATTGAAATCTTCAACTTGCTACATTACATGTTGTTATCGGTTGTACATTTGAAATATGAATGACAATGACAATATAAAATATGTAGGAATGAAGCATAAATGCAAAGCCATAGAGATGGTTGATGTAAAGAGTAGCAACACGTTTGGGGATGGTTGCAATAGAGAGGGGTGAAGAAGGGGGTGTGTTTAGTTCAATTCCCGTGGATTTGCAATGGAGAACTGCAAGTTCATTCAAAGTGCAATGATAAAAAGCCAAGGATTTGAGCTATTACAATTTGTTATAGGTGTATTGCTTTTAACAAGTGAAAGTTGATGGAGATGGCAACAAATCATATAGACATATTAATTCCCGTAAGTGAAAGTCAATGGAGATTACAACAATTTATTATAGACATATTACTTCCCACAAGTGGAAGTCAATGGAGATGACGTAAGACTGAGCTAGGGTTTTCTCTCGGTCGCGTGCTAGGGCTCGTCTCGACCTCTGGCCTCGACGGCCATGGATCCCCCCGATCTTGACCCTGACGGTATTGAAGCGCGTTTTCTCCTAATCGTGGCATCTCAAGCGCCCCCCATGACCAGCGTCCCCTCCTCCTCTCGGTTTGTGAAACACTCTGAAATCCCTGATGTCAAGTTATCTTCAGCAGCATCCAAGCGGAAAGCAGTCACTTTGTTGAAGAAAGGATTGATTGGGTTGTTTACGGGACTCTAGCCTTCCCCTAGATCTATAGAAGTTTGTCTTAGTAAAAACCAGAGACCCCTCATCTAAGGGGAGTGTAGCAAATCTTTTGTGGGAAGGGGTACTTTGTCTTCATCTTTGAAAAGAAAGAAGATCAAGATCTCATCTTCAGAAATGGACCATATTTTATGGGCCCAAGGGGTATGTACCTAAGCAAATGGGATCTCTCCTTCGATCCTGAAAAAGACATCCCTAAGGCAGTTTCGGTTTGCCTGAAGCTGCCCCATATCCCCTTACATTGTTGGAACGACGAGGATTTTCGCTCAATCGGAAATACACTAGGGAATACATTGATAAATCAGAACCCAAAGCCCCTATGTTCTCTTGCATAAGGATATGTGTAGAAGTTGACTTGGAGAAAGGGCTTCATGCAGCCATCAATCTATCAATGGATGGTTGGAACCACTTGCAGACTGTGGAGTATGAGTAGATACCCTTTAAATGCAAATATTGCCATGAATACATGCATTTTTCTAAGTTCTGCCCCAAAAATCCAAACAAACCTAATACTGATGAAAACTCTGAAGAAGGTTGGAGTGCAGTTAGCAGAAGAAAAGGTACAAAGGTGTCACCCATGCAACCACACCCCACTTTGGTAAAGAATGCAGCCGAAAACAAGTTCCAAGCTCTAGACAATAAATATACTGAAGCTGTTGAATCTGCGGAGGGAGAGGAAACAATCATACCCGATGAAGAGGAAGTCCCAAAAGAAACGCCTCCTCTAATGCAGAATGAGCCAATGGTTCACGATATTCCTGTCCAAAGCCACCCAGAAGCAAGACCTGAATCCTCTGCAAATACTAGAGGTTCAATCACCCGATCAAGGGATAAAGCGAATATGGAGGAAATTTCTGAAAATTTCAATGAAGAACAAGAGCCTCAAGCCATAAGGGGAAGAAAATCCAACCAGACCGTTAGAGAGCAGGAAGTTGCAAGGAACAAAGAAACAAGAAAGTAGTCTAATTTAGACTTCCTGGTAAGAAACCCTCTAGCTAGTAAATATCTTCTTAGCGTTGAAGAAGAAAAAAAGGAAAAGGAAAGGGCGCTCCACCTACATAAGAAATAATGAAGCTTGTCTCCTGGAATTGCCAAGGATTAGGAGGTCAACAAAAAATAGAAGTAATCAAAATATATAAATCAATGGAATCCAACTCCATCCTCCTCATCCATGAGACAAAAAAGACTGTTGAAGACAGTCTTTCAACAATGAAAAAAATTTGGGCAAAAGGAGAAGGGAAAGCAGTCAACGCAATTGGGGTCTCGGGAGGTCTACTCACTTGGTGGGATCAGGAGAGATACTCAATGCACTCTGCTATTGAAAGCAGGAACTAGTTCTTTGTAGAGCTTGAAGATAAGGAAAATAAGGAATTCCTTTGGGTTGGGAAAATATATGGTCCTACCATTCATGCCGAGAAATAATTTTTTTGGAGTTCTCTGGAAGATCAATGTGCAAGGAAAAAACATATCCCTGCATCATTGCAGGCGATTTCAATGTCACCATCCCGGCTGAAGAATGCAGGGGAAACTCCAAAATCAGGGACACTTTCGAAGAGAGGTTGGAAGATTTGATCTCTCTATGGGGCCTATCAGACATCAAGCCTAAAAATGACAACTTCACTTGGAACAACAAAAGGCTAGGACCGGGACACATTGCAACAAGATTAGATAGAGTGTTGGTTAGCACCCATTTCCTTAAGAATTTGTCCATTACATAATTAAAGCTCCTCTACTCGACTGTCTCAGATCACAAACCAATCTGCTTTTTCCTCTCCTCTGTTGGGAAGCTGGGGCCACTTCCTTTCCGCTTTAATCATATCTGGCTATAGTCGGAGGGAGTCATGGACATCATTCACAATGCCTGGAACATATTTGTTCCTGGTTCCCCCACCTACATATGGGAGAAAAAGCTAAAGCAAGAAAAGATCGCCCTAAAAAAATGTGCCACAGAACATTACCAAGAGCCCATATTAAGGAAAGGAAGCTTGAACTTGTAAAGCGGATGGAAACTTTACAAGAAAGCATGGAGCAAGAAGAAGTAACGAGAGAACTTTTGGATCAAGAAATAGAGCTTGAAAAAAGACTTCAAACTACTCTCAAATAGGAGGAGGAAAGCTGGAGGTTGCGGTCCAAAAACCTTTAGCTAATAAGCGGTGATCAAAACACCAAGTTCTTCCATAATCAGTGCAAAGAGTGATAGCAGAGGAACATGATAAGGGAGCTTAAAAAGGATGATGGAACCACCATCTCAAATCAGGCTGAGATCATCTATGAGGTAAGGATTTTTTTTTATAGAATATTTACAATGAAGAGGAGGAAGTATCGCAAGAGGACATGGTTGATATGATCAAAGGCATTCCCACTCTAATCAGTCCTAAAGACTGGGAAGCTTTAAAAGCCCCTATCTTTGAAGATGAAATTAAAAAGGCCATATGGACCCTCCATCTAGACAAAACCCCTGGGCCAGATAGCTTCCCAATCCGCTTCTATAGGATGTGTTGGCATTTAATAAAAAAGGATCTGGTGCGCCTTATCTCCTGGATGTCCAAAGGGAAGATGGGTGGGGCAACCAAATCCACCTTTCTTTCTCTAATTCCAAAAGAGACCAACCCCACCTCCATAAAACGGTTCAGGTCAATCTCTCTCTGTAATTCCTCCTATAATATCTTCTCCAAAATACTATCCCTTATACCAAAGGCTATTATCCCTTCTCTTATCTCGCCAAATCAGGGAGGTTTCATTGTTGGCCATCATATGAGTGACAACATCCTCCTTGTTCAAGAAGAAATACACTCCAGTTTGAAGAAGTGTGAAGTTGGAATGGCTATTAAGCTTGATTTAGCCAATGCTTTTTACCGGTTAAGGCACGATTTCATTTTTTTGATCTTGGATAAGAATGGTTTCCCCCCTATCTTCCTTAAGCAGATCAAATATTGCAACAGTACCCATTGGATAGCCCCATTAATCAATGGAAGACCCTCTGATTTATTCAAAGTCAAGAGGGGGATTAGGTAAGGTTGCCCCCTCTCCCCTTTCCTCTACTATCTTGTAGTCGACTCCTTGAGCAGAAGACTCAATAGAATCCTTGAGGAGGGGAAATTTTCAGGTCTCTCTTTTAAAGTAGGGGTCCAACGCATTAACCATGCTCTCTTCGCTGACGACACCATCCTGTTGGGGAGTGCTTCCCCTCAGATTGCTAGACATCTCCTTCAGTCCCTTGATGTCTTCCTTCATTCCTCTGGAAGTATGGTGAATCTTGAAAAATGCCATCTCTATGGGTGGCGTTGCAATGTCAACACTCTTCGAGACATCTCACAGATCTTAAAAATCAAAGCAAACCATGACTGGACTCACTTCAATTATCTGGGGATCCCCATCACCAAAAAATCCTTCTCGTCCGCAATGTGGAGAACTGTTGTTCAAAAATAAAAATAAGATTCTCCTCTTGGGTACCAGGTGGCTTAACCTTGCAGGGAAAACCACTCTCATTCAGTCTATCCTTTCCTCTTACCCCATTTATACTAGTTCGATGATCCTTGCTCCAAAGATGGTCACAAACAACATACGCATGGAAATAAGAAAGTTCCTCTGGCATGGAGGTAAAGTTCAGAATAAAAAATTCCATTTGGTAAACTGAGCTACTGTTAAGGATCCTAAGCTAAAAGGGGGACTGTCTAGGAGCCAAGCTGGTCTGGAGAATGGCAACAAGAAGTAGGGATTGGAAGAAAGAAGTTATAAGGAAAAAATACACAAGGAAGCCCCGATCCAAAATCCTTAGCCATCTATGGGAAGGACAAGGCACATCAGTCTGGCAGCTATGCAAAACCTCTCTTAAACTGATACAAACTGACTTCTACTGGATCTCGGGAAATGGCAGGAAGATCAAAATCTAGGTTGACAAAATTCTTGGGCACCCCCTTTTATCTTTTGTTCCCTCCTTGAAGGATTTCTCCAAATGGGCCACTGATAGTGGCATACTGACCCTTTATGACATATCCACTTGGGATCATAATGGAAATTGGAATGGGTGGAGAATACTCCATCTGCCTGAGCATCTAAAACACGTCGTCGATCTCCTTCTCCCACTCCTTCACGGCATAGCTCCTATCTGCAAAACTGCCAGAGACTCTATCGGCTGGGGTAGTAATGGTACATACACTGTAAAGGAAGGATACAAGCTGCTCCAAAATGATCCAGCCATCGCTACAACAAATCTCTGGAAAAAGGTTTGGAATCCGGATTACATTCCTAAATTCAACTGCTTTATTTGGTTGTTAATGCATAATAAATTACTCATAGTTGATAATCTCAGCAAAAGAGGAATAGAAGGCCCCTCTAAATGCGCTTTATGCAATGTTGATTCTGAGACAACTTTTTGTCTTTTTCTTCGATGCAGTGTATCCCTTCAAGTCTGGAGGTCCATCTTGCACCCTGTTTGTCCTCGCTTTAAGCCTCCCAAACCCCTTGAGCAACTCCTTATAGCCTGGAATAGTAACTTCCCCGGATCTCTCAGGAAGAAACCCATCCTACAAAGGCTTTGGAACTCCACCCCCAAAAACATATGCTGGCAGCTCTCGTTGTCCAGGAATGGAGCAATTTTCAAAGGTGAAAAGGTGGTCCCAAACCGAATAGTTTAAAAAACAATCAGAATGACAACATAAAAATTATCCTCAAGAGGAGTGGGCCTTAGACTTAGAGGACCTGTCAGCCCAAGTCTCCAAATGGTGCAACACTTCCCTTCAAAAGAGTTCCCCTCAGTCCAAAAATTTCTACTCCACTCATCCTTGGGAGATCAGGAAAAACTCTGATGACCTCTTTCGATGGATTCAAGAGAAAAACTCTTACTCTTTTTTCTTTGATGGTGCCTCAAGAGGAAACCCAGGGGAGACAAGTACGGGAGGGGTCATACTTGACCCTAGAGGACAAACGGTAAAGACCTTTGCGTGGGGATTGGGACATAAGACCAACAACGAGGCCGAGTGGTTGGTGCTTCTTCAGGGCTTGGAAGTTCTAGACAAAAGAATAATCTCAAGTTTGCTAGTTTTTGGGGATTCTCGACATGTCATCCTCAAGATGATAACAAGTTATTCTGCAGGCTCCATCAAATGCAGAAGGTTTTATGACAAGATCACTCATCTTCCACTTCTTGCTAGTATTTCCTACTACCATATTCTAAGAGCGAATAATGCGAAGGCTGATTCTTTGGCAAATAGAGGCACCTCTCTCCCTCAAGGTTCCATTCTTTCAATGATGAAGAGGTTTGTTCTAAACCTATTCCACAAGACTTCACAAGGGCCTTCTTCCCCATTGTTAGGCCTTGAATTTGGGTTAAATTTTAAGCACCCAATTATGTATTTGGATGTAGTGTTGCTTCCTGGCATCTCGAGATCTCCTTGATGTGACATGTGGTATCCACCACCCTCCCTTCTTAACATTGCGTCCTTTTCATTAAGTGTCGTCCTTCCTCGCCTTCACTCCGCGCTCAGATCCCACGTTCCTGTCGATTCCTTTGCACATGTAATGGCTCTCCTTTGGGATTTGAATACCATTCGTCCTCCTTTCATGCGCATGCCTTTGTTTCCCCAAAACTATGAGCTCCCTCTTGGCGACGAGTTGCATACCTTTCTGCAGAATCATTCCGAGCTTTCTCTTGGGAGGTCGTTATCCATGGTCATCCTACGTCTCAGTTTCTCTCGGCCTTTGGATTTGGTTTCTGGCCTAACCTTGCCCTCAATTGGTTCCAACCCGCTTGTGTATCTTGTTGTTGGCGTGCTTGGGTGTTATATGCTTGTGCGCCTTGAGGTTGTAGTCTCTTCCTTTGTTGTTGGTGAGCTCGTATACCTTTTATCCTCTTTGCTCCTTAGAGATATCGTGGACAGGCCCTCAGTTTTACCTGTCGAGTTCCATAATATTGTGGCTTTTGTTAAGGGGGCTCTCTTCCAACTGTTTATAGGTGATTTCGTGGACCGGCTCGCTTCTTCTCCTTCCGAGTTTAGACAGTGCTTCTTCTCCACTCTGCTCCTTGGAGATATTGGGGACAAGCCCTCGGTTTTACCTGTCGAGTTCTAGAATATTGTGGCTTCTGTTAAGGGGGCTCTCTTCTAGCAGTTTATAGGTGATTTCATGGACTGACCCGCTTCTTCTCCTCCCGAGTTTAGATAGTGCTTGCGCAGCATCAAGCCACCTCTTTTTGGCATGGAGCGCAGAGGTATGGACCTAGTTCACCGAAGTGTTAAGGAAAGATTTGACGATTTGAAGGTAAATATTCAACATCTAGCAGATTTTGTGGCTGTTGGAATCACTGATAACAAGGAAACGACAAAAGAATTCAAGCAGTTAGTGGATGATGTGCGCCATGTCTCCTATCAGACCAGTTGCCATGATGCAAGAATTGATGACCATGATATGGACCTGAAAGATATGATGGGTAAGATGACTATATCTAGGAAGATCTTTAGAACTTGGTGCAACTGAACCAGGGAAGTAATGCTCAAGACAATCATGGAGCAGCCACTCAGAAAATGGAAGAAGACTCTATCACCCAGCCTGTGGGGTTTCCAAGCAAACCTAAATGATTTCTATATAGTACATGTTTTTGTTGTATAGTCTTAAATCAACAATTTATTCGAATATACACTATTACTGTTAGTACTCATAATAGGAACTTCTATAGTGGCTCTAGAAGGCCCTCTCTCTGGCCTATTTTGTTTCAGACTCTCTTTTCATATTATCATCTTCTTGCTGCTATAATTTTGTACTGAATGGTTGTGCACAACCCCTTTAATCTACTCTCTTTCACAATTTCTGTTAAAAAAAATGGAGATGCCATTATATTGTTGTAGACAAATTACTTCCCATAAGTGGAAGTCGATAGAGATAGCAATCAATTATTGTAGACTTATTACTTCCCATAAGTGGAATTTGACAGAGATGGCAACATATTATTGTAGATGTATTACTTTCCACAAGTAGAAATTGATGGAGATCACAACAAAACTAAGAAGCTTCAGTAATCAATATGCATAGTGTCAATGTCAAAGCATATGAATTTAATGAACCACGTCAATGATTTATTGGTTTACAACAATATGATATTGAATAAAGCTTTTTATCCCTGAGGGTTAGCTCAAGTAGTGATGGGCTAGAAGCGAGATCTCTTGCCCCAAAATTGGGGAGGTCACATGTTCAACTTTTTTGGTCCCCCAAAATTAGGTTTTATAATTAGGATTGAAAATTTACTCCATTTACCATCCATAAATAATGTAAAATACTCAAAAAATTTCATAAAATTATTTCTTAGAAAAAAATTAAATTTTTTATAAATCTTCCCACCAAAAAATATAAAACAATAAAACAATAATTTTACCTAAAACTTATTAAATACTTAAAAAAAATACATATTATAAATAAACATAATACACAAACATTCACTACATAACAACTCCTTTATCCATTGCTTCTTAATCATAAACTAACCAATATGTAAGATCCAAAACAAACATGGATGATTCAACCACACATTCAAAATGCACCATACTTTTTCCATGATATGGATTTGCTTCATATGCATGCCATGGAAATCATAATAACGACAATGCTCAATTTAGTGTACCTTCTAAGGCAAGTTGTTACTTTCCCATGTTTTTAATTTCGTTAATCATACTTATGGAATCATAGTAGTTATCATTCTATTCACTAAACAAGCCACTCGAAGGTTTGAAGTATATAATTTAAAATATCATATCCCACTTTTTAATTTAATTTTTAATAAATTTTGTATTAATATAAAATTTTGAAATTAATTTTTATTAATTTGTATTTTTTGAATTGTGTTTGATTATTTTATTGTAATTTTTAAAATTTAAGACTAAGTTAATAATGAATAATTAGTTTTAAAAGAAGTGACGTAGTTTTGATGGTTGAGAGGTAAGTGATATATTGAGCTCTTAAATAGATATATTTAATTTTTGTTTGTTGAACCATTCTTTTAACTAGAATATCCACCTTCCCGCATTCCTCTAAGTATAATGGAGGCTTTTTCATAAATATAGCGATATGAATCTCTTAATAAACCATATATAAAATTTGATTTTAAAGAAAAAATAATAATAATTTTCTTTTCAACTATTTAAAAGGCGCCTAAATAACATATTAATATACATTAATATAATTTTTTTTTTATTAAAAAAAACCTTACATTTTTACTTAAATTGTATTAACTAATTTTCAACTTTGTAAAGTGGTCTTAGATATATAGAACTTAAATTAATTGATTAAAGAATAATATTTTTCTTATTGGATTTATTTATTTATTTATTTTATTAAATAAAACATTACACTTTTACTTAAATTGTATTAACTATTTTTGGACTTTGTAAAGTGGTTTTAGATATATAGAACTTAAATTGATTGTAAAAGAATAACATTTTTCTTTATAGAAAATTCAATTAATGTAAATTTTATTTTTGTTTGTTTGTTTGTTTATGGATTTATTTATTATTTTAGTAAATAAAACATTAAAAATTCTTTTAAACTAAAAAATATTAAAATTTCTTATAAACTAAAAAATATGTACTAACTATTTTTTAACTTTGTGAAGTGGATATATATAGTAGCGAATAAGATGTTAGGAATAAGAAAGGCACGTAGAAACAAACTAAGTTAATGAATCTCACGGGGTGTAGAATATGCGGTGAATGAGTGTATTATCAAGACACTCCTTTCATAAGGTCACCGGTTCTAAACTACATGGGTGCAAACCTTACAAAAAAATGAGTTAATGAATCTTCAAATTGCAAGTGTTAACGTTTCCTCGAGAAAATTGGGACATGCACTCCAAATTTTTTAATCATTCGAAGGCTAGTAAATGAATTTAAAAAATCCATTTATCTTGTGGATAGCCTCATTGCTTGTCATTTGCACAAATCAATGAAATTATGGAAACCAAATTCAGGGTCATTCCTCTTGTTATGCATTTGCTGGGTGAAATTTGGCACAAAGCCAAGGATGGAGGTTTCGTTTGCATTGTGGGAGCATTTCAAACCTTGAATCATGGAGTCAGGCCATACTATGGCATCGACCGTCAAATATTTTAAGCTGTGGATCATAGGATGGGGTCATTTTTAGGTAGGTGCATTTTTTTTTTCATTGGTTCTACCTTGCCATTATATATATTGTAATATAGTTTGAGTTTTCTAGAACATGTATTTAATTTAAGTTTTAAACATTATTTGTTGAATTTATGGTGACTTATTATTGTTTATAGGTGTTCACCACAAGCAAGTTAAGTGGTTGTGCTAGTAATTATTTTTTAGTGTGTGATGATGGTTTTAGATATAGAAGAAGACTAAGAATTTGATTTTTTTTTTGGTTTGTTGTCATCATTGGAATTCAATCATAGAATCTTTACTAAAATTACAATATTTGGATTGATGAAATTATTATATTTAATAAAAATATGTTCAATGTCCTCATACCCTATTACAATCAAATTATATAATACTAACATATAATATTTACAATTTCATTAATTTAAAATGAATATTCTCTTCTTTTAAATTAAAATAATTTATATATATTTACCATCTTTTCAATAAATTCATATTATAAAAATTAAATACATAAATAATTATAAAAATTAAATACATGAATAATTAGAAAAGACACATTCATATTATAAAAATTAACTACATAAATTATAATTAATTAAATATAGAGAATAATTTATTGTATTATAATATTAAAAATAATAAAGAATTAACTACATAAATTATAATTAATAAAATATAAAAAATAAATCTTTTTATTATAATATTAAAAATAATAAAGTGAACATCCACACGTTGATAATGAAAGTGGTGATAAAGAAATATCTTCTTCAAAATATTAATCATCAAAATCAAAACATGGCAAAAATGCTAGCACATTACTACTCAAAAACCCTAATTAAGAGCCAATGCAATATGTTTTAATGAAATTGCTGCTGATTATTAGAGACTCATCCCCTCCTTGGATCAGATTTCTGGGCTCCTGTTATTTTCTTTAGAAACATTGATGACTGTATTTATGGTAGCCTTCATATGAGGGGGTTCTTATTGTAGTGAACTCAAAGTGCTTTGAGTATGATATACTGTGGATATTTTGCATTGTATTATGTATTGTATTTTATTTGTCAGGATGGGTCTGTATTTGCTGTGTGCTGTCCATGTTTGGACTGATATCACTATTGTTGTTCTGTGCAGTATGTAAGTCTGCATATCACGATGATGTAAAAAATTCCTTTGATTCAATGAATACCAAGGAATGTCTTTTTTCGACTGAAAAAAGAAGAAGAAATTGCTGCCATATTTGTCTACATGACCAACATTCTCATTGTCATAAAGTGCACTTTAATATGTGTAATTAACTCACTAAGGTCAGTGAAACACAAATTAAAAGGCATATATTCGTGTTCGTTTCAAAGTCCTTACTTATCCAATCAAGATTTGTTCTTTTGTTTTATTATCAAGATTCAATAATGATATTGCCACCTATCGTGGTAAGGCATGGATCACTTTTGGCAGCTTCATCATACTCTATTTTGAGAAATGATACAACAATGATATTGCCATCTATCGATGGAGGGCATGGATCACTTTTGGAGGCTTCATCGGAGTTTACTTTGATAAAGGAGACTTAAGGGATAGTTTCGAGAGTTATGTTGGTTTTTAAATATTTAATTGGTAGTTTAGTTTGTTGATATTCAAAATAGAATCAAAGGTAACCGTTACAAAATTAGATATCAATATATCATTTTTGATCAGATTTATAAGATAGATCCATAAGACAAATACATTACAGGAGCTAAAGGAATCAACCAGAAATCACTGAAAACATCACCAACTTTCTTCAATAAGACTAGCCAAGCATGTCTGAAGTGAAGACAGAAATAACCCAATCGGTTTATCCAAGGAGGTGCTCGGGGGGAGTAACTAAAAGACTTTCCATTAGAGGAAATCAGTGTCATCCTTGATCATCCAAGATGATTATCTAAAGGCTCAACCATCCCACACTTAAAAAAACAATAACCAGAAGGTTAATGAGTATGTAAAAATTCCAACTCGGCTCTAAAAGAGTTGAAGCTTACCTTTCCCAATAATTACTTCTTCATACTATTCAATGAAGGAAAAGAGACCTAAAGCCATGTGTAGTGCCTCCTTGGATAAACTATCTGCCCTCTTATTGTGTTCTCTGAAGACACGATGAAAGTCTAGAAAAAGAAGGCCTTCAAATCCATGATGTTGTCACACCAACAATCCAGACCGAGAGCAGCTAGAGTTGCCTTATCGTTTTCCCAATTGATGATTGCAGAGGAGTCATCGTAGACATGAGAGTGGGAATGCCTATAGCTTTTGCAAAATGTAGTAATGCCCAAAGAGCCAATAATTCTGCTCTGGTGTTGGTGCTATGCCCACATCCCAATTTGATGCAGAAAAAGTGGGACTGGCTTATCAGAAGAAAGATACCTGCTCCTCCAATCTTCTTTGTTGCAAACCCGTGAAAAAAACCAGAAGGGTAAGTTATTTTCGGAGCATTACCAACATTCCTGGAATTTGTTATTTTTTTACAGACCACTGGAAAAGATATCACTTGATCCAAAATTCTAGAACAGAGAGGGACCATGTCTGGAGGCTTATCTTCAAATAAGCATAAGTTGCGAGAGACCCATAAGTTCTAGATAAAAGATATGGGAAGATGGAGGCAATCCCTATCCTTTTTGAACCATATCTCTAAATTATCCAAGAGAGTTGGACCATTCCAAAGAAGAGACAATTTATAATTTCTGCACATGATATCAATAATGGCTTGGGAAAATGGACACCAAACAAAGAGATGATTCACCGATTCCTCATTTCACTTGTAGAAGCATCATCTATTAGGACCAAACCAACCTTTTTCTGTTAAGTTGTCCCAAGCATTTATACGGTTCTCAATGCACAGCCATATGAAACATTTAACTTTTAATGGCACATTACATAACCAAATTCGAGTATGAGTTTCAACAGGTGACATAGGCAGCATGGAGGAAACAATAAGATCATAAGCGAAACTGGCAGATACCTCGCCATTAATTTTATTGTGCATCCAGAGTAAAGAGTCTTTAACATCTTTTAATCTGATACCCCCATGAGTCAGGCCTTTTATAGTTTCTGTCCATTCTGCCTTCCAACTACCTCCCAAGTCCAAATCCTCCGCAGTTAACCAATAAGACTGCAAATTTGATCCATCTCCATAATTACGGGCCGAGTTGAGAGTAGAAATGCCATAATCACATAAATATTCCTAAGTAGCTCCTCCAAGAGCACATAGGAAGAGTTATGACCTGTAATATGGTCTAATCCCAGTCTTATTCTTTTAGTTTAGTCTAAGATGTAATAAAGAGGTGATGAATTAAGGGGTAGGTGTATGAGATTGTGTATTGATAAAAGAATCATAATATGTTTGAGGGTTAGAGAAATTCATTCATAATGAGGCAAAGACATGGATGTATAGGTTGGAAATATTGTTGAGTGTTTAATGGGGTAGAAATATTAGTCTTATGTTTTTACTTTAATATTATGTATTGTTGGGTAGTTACATTATACTGTATTATGCAATGTAGTATACATGTTGTGAGCATATAGACTATATTAAAATAGATTCAACTATAATATTTTGAATTTGATGATGTATCTTTTTGTTAATAGGGTGCCACTAATTTTGTATTGTTATATTGATTAATTTGGCTTTAACTCTTTTCTAATACAAAGTTATATTTGTTTAAAGAAAGAAGAAATTATGAATGATTCATTAACTTTAAAATTCAAGCATAACGCTATAATGTGAAATAAAATTTCAATATAAGAATAAAATTTTGAATTATTATATACAACACAAATATAACATTAAAAGATAGTCACAAGATATGATACTAATAATATATACATAAGATCTTAATATCATAACTATTAAGAGGCGGCATAGTTCCACCATAGCTATGTTGTATAACATTGTCATTCCCCATGAAGTATAACTATATAGGTTTGCCATTCCACATGAAATATAAGCCAGTTGATATCCGCCTATTGAAATATAAGCCAGTTGATATCCACCTATTGAAATATGATGGCCTGCTTATATTTAACCTCTTGTGTGAGTTGACCTTTATGGTCTCATAACACCCATTGCCTTTTTTCTAGAAAATAATAGAAACATAGCTCTCCATCAACAAAGTTTTCCTTAAAATAAAACTAAACCAACGCAAACATTTAAAGAACTTCCAAGCAAAAGGGAATCTTCCTCCTAGGCATGAGGCCAAAATGCAAATGGGCTTAGTATGTAGTTTCATGTATGTGATTAAGGTTGGATGCTATTTAAAAGTATGTAACCTTAGTGTTGTAGTTTCAATGATGATACTAAGAGATATTGGTTTTCTTACATATACTATCTAGGTTGAAATCACCATTTGGTCTTGGAGTATGACCTAAAGTGCCTTTGATTGGTTAAGAGCTTGTTTTTCTTGGATGTCAAGAAACAAGGTAATGACCCAAGATATAGAGGCATCTTAGAGGACTGGAAGTCAGTCCCTTATAATCACTAGCAGAGGTCATTTTAGGTGACCAAGTTTTGTTTATACAAAGGTCAGTTTAGATGACCAAGTTTTGTTTATAAACAATGATGTAATGTTGGAATCTTGAAATTGTTTGACAAAAGCCAAACCGATAACCTGAGTAACAAACTTTTACTTGCTTTGAAAAAAAATAAAAAATCTATTAAAAAAAAACAAAAATGGCAATAGCTAAGTTCAACGTTGAATTTGGCTTTTACCACAAAAAAAAATACAAACAAATTTGAAAAAACTCATAAGCAAAAAAAAATAAAAATTCCAAATCTAGCAACGTTCTATTCTGTTTTTGGTTTTTTCAAAGTTCCGTATCACTCGTAGACCTTGAAAACCCCTGAAGCATAGAGGAACAGTGCCCTTAGAATGATATATGGAACTATGCCAAACGCCTAAGAAAGATGTTCCATTTTCGACAACTTGTATTCCGAGCTAAGTTCAACGAGGAAATGAATCTCCTCACAACTCCGTGGTTCGATTGGAGGTCAACCCTCTCATCCGTCTAATAATTTCCCAGCCAGCAGAACCCAGTGCATAAAGTCAGATTATTAGCAATGGTCGTTTACTTCGATCGCATTCAATGGCTTCCAGGCTTCCTTCGAGGCTCTATCTGTACACTCCACACTGCAAGGTTCTTTCTATTGCACTGACCAGCTTTTTCTTTGTAGTGGGCTGGATCGTTATAACTTCTACTGAGGGAAGAAGGACGGCATCAGTGGGGATCCACAGGCTTATGCATAAAGCTACAGAAAATGTTTTGCCAACTAGTTGCAGACAGATAAGGTATCCTCTTGACATCCGGACGAGGAATCAACACGGTACGTTTTATATGGAGTTCCTTACTATTTCTCTATATCTGTTTGGATGTGCCACTGTTTCTTGTTAAAATTCATCCAAAATTGATCTGCTCTTTCATTTGTATAATCATGAGGAGATGATTGATCTTGCTCACTTGGGTATTAATAAACTTATGTGTGTGTTGGGGGCGGCTTGTCTGTGGATTGCTCATATTTGATTCAACTATATAGGAAGTGCTCCTGGAATATCAATTTTTGTAATGATTGGGCGAACTGGTTTGATTACTTGAAATGCATGCTGCCAAACGATAACACTGAAAGACTTGGCTTGATTACTTGAATGTATGGTTGCAATTAATGTTCATGAACTTAATATATAGCACATAAATACCTTGCTAGTAGGAGGTATTTAAAACCAGTAATCTGATCATTTACCTCATCTACCAACCAAAAAACTCCTGGATGGTAGGTCCTTTGACACCTTTCGCTGCATCCTCTTTCGTTACAGTACTAACATCATTCGATTGTTCTGCGTGTTAAGTGGATTCCTTTGGCTTTGTGATCGGTCTCCTCATGGGCAGACTTGCAGATGTCTAGGGATATCCAATCCCACTATCACGACGGTAACTTTGTAGGATATAGCCAATATGCTACCATGTTAATATCAGTTAACACAACTTAACTGCAACCCAGCCTAAAACAGGGATAGATCTCGCCTGTGTCCTACTCGTTTTTTCCAAGGAAAACCTTGTGTGATACTTCCAGGCACTTCGCTGAATTTCGCTGATGGTACCAAATGTAAGCCTGCCAGTGCTCATTATGGACCATGGTGCCTGACCCAGCAGGGATTTGAGTGAGTCACGAAACAGATGCAGCCAGCCTGGGGGATCGACCCTGAGGACTCTGCATGAAGCTCAAAACAGGCAGCCACTCGAGCTAGCCCACAAGGCTGTCCTATTCTTATCGAAGAACCACTATAACATACAAAGTGCTGCAATGCTTTTATTACTCACGGAATTAGTCATATGTATGTGGAACAAATTCCTCAATAAAGGATATGCCACTGTAATGTAGTAATCTTGCATTTAAGTAGGCATCACAAAGACAGCGATCACAGGCAAGGGGACAAAGATAGCGACTAGGAGCAAGGTGAAGGGACAAATGAACCTACACTTGTGTGTAGATTGTACTTTTCTGCGTGCTGCCAATGTTGTGGAAGAAAGCAGCCTGCATCTTGGTTTCACTTTAGAGGGACAATGATGAGCTTTAGGAATATATATACAAACTCATTGCCATGAAATAGATTTCTTTTGCATTCCAAGTATCATCCACTAACACCATGGATTATTATGATCATAAAAACTAAGAGCATGGCAATGTTAGTATTATGAATAATCCACAACTCAATAGGAGTAGGGCTACTGACAGATTGCCTAAAGGGGTATGCCTAATTTTTGGTTGCCAACCTGACCAGCAATGGTTCATTTAGCTGAACTGTAAATTTGATATGATTCGATTAATGTGGCTTTAACTTTATGAAAAGTGAAAATGCTTTTGTTGGGCAAACTGGGCAGCCTAGTGATAATAGATAATCTTGGGCAACCGAAATAAGTTGTATAGGTCTTTTCGATCTGTCCTTACATGGTCATGGGTCCAAGATAATTGTTAATTTGTTCATGTTGCCAGCCACAGGCAACAGTTTTATTCTCATCTTATGTCTGTTTGGGAGCGTTATAGTCTTTAGACAAGTTGGTCACTGTCGTTGCCATATTTTTTGGGTTTGATCCTTAGGTGTCTTTGATAGTATGGAGTCCCCTACATCCAAGACTAATCATGTTGAGGAAGATTCCAAGCAAATCTCACCTTCAGCCCAAAATTGTCCTACTTCAAGGAAATACACTGTTTCATTCTTCTAGATTTGTGTAGGTCCATCATTGTTGGGGTTGGTGCTCACTACTTTCATCATGCTGAATTAGAAAGTTTTGGTTCACTATGTAGGTACTTTGATTATCTGATCTAATAGGTTCACATGTGTTCTCATGTTCAGTGCCTGATCTTTTCATATGCTGCTTTCATAGGGATTCTGAGCAATATCTCAATCTGGCCTCATTGTAATGGTTTATCCAGCTCTATATTTATAACTTATTTTATCTAATATCGTCTTACAAATTGTCATGGATTTTGTCCTTGGAACAAATATACAATTTTTTATGTTGATGTGGAATCAGTAAAGGCACAGCATTGATGCAATTTGTCTGTTTTGTAGCGTGGGGATATTATGCTGTAGGTTATCTAGAATCTAGATTATACAATCATCAACCAATAAATAGTCAGGTTTGTTGTTGTTTCTGTCATCTGATATCACTATAACAAATTTGAAATTAGCCCGTCTATTCTGGAACACATTCACTTCAATAAAAAAGGAATTAAGTTTTATACAAGTCTCGGGGATACGTACTACTAACACAGACACTTGGATTCTTAGAGTCATACCCAGTTTCATTTGTACTAAATTCGTCACCATGCATCCATCCCAAACAAGTGTTGGGTTGCGCGCTTTGTTACAGATATTAAGAGCAACAATACAGTTCTTTTTGATCCTTTTACACTCAAGGATGCCTCAATTCAATTGGATTTTTAGGTTTTTGTCCCTATTTCATGGTAGGACCCATTTAAGAGGATATTAAGCTAACTGTTAAGAGATTATGCCTGATAATATAACCAGCACAGATCCATCTTAACCCCGGATCTATCAAGCATCGAGAGATGTCAAATTTCTTGGTGTAATTTTCTTTTCCTAATGTGTAACAAATTTGAGATAAAAAATTAACACCTCAAGAAATTTTATCCCTCTCTGTACTTGATAGATTAGGGTTTAAGATGGATCTATGTTGTTTTTTTTTAATATCTTTATGTAAAATTTAAAATTAAGTAGAAATATGCTGCTGAATAGTTTTATTTAATTTTTTGTTGTGGCCACATCATTCAGCGTTACCCATGTTACATGTCAACATCTCCACCATACTGGGGTGTGGAGCACCTTGCTACTCTCGGTGCAATCAAGTGACTTTTCTGTGAGCAGAAGAATGCCTTGCTCACAATTGGCAGTAAGGTTTGTTCCAACTATTGTTAGTTTTTGGTTTCTCTGAGTTGTTCTCCTAGAAAGAGGGTGCATGAGTGTTGAAGGAGAGTCCTTGCAGGATGGGTGTGCCACGTGGGAGGGATTCACTTATGTCCCTACGACAATTTTCTTACACCTATGATGCTTGGAATCTTCTATCTTTGGTCAGTGTGAGATTATGACAGATTCTATGACAGATAAGACAGATTCTTCTTACACATTATGACAGGAATTGCACATGCTAATTAGGGTACATCCCTTGTTACATGTGGCTGTTGATTCCTTTCATGAAAGATATTATTAGCCTTTACTTTTGTAACCGCTGTTTTCTCTCCTGCCAGCTTTAACTTAGGGAGGGAACACTAGTTAGGCTTATATATAGTGAGCTTGAGTAGAGTGATTCTACAAAGAGTGTGCCTAAGGCTTGTGAGAATCCATTGTAGTACCTTGAGGACAGTATTATAACATTTTTATTGTGTGAATGAGGATATAGTGGTTGTTGTTCTAAACTTTGTTTGCTGTCCACTATATTTATGGTCCTGATTTATTAGATCTAGTCTTTATCTGTTTGCAGGGTTGATCTCATCTTCTGATATGTGGTGTCTACAATCTTGAGTTTGTTATTCAGCCATTGTGTTTGTATAGATCTGAAATTGGATTAGTGGTTCCAGTTTTACATGTGGATGTAAAATTACGACATGGTTTCAGGGCTCTGCATCTAAGATTCTCCAGATCCATGTATGGAATGGACTACCATCTGTGAGAAGGAGAATCTTAGTGGGTGTGATACCCAGAAGACTCCAAAGATTAGCGTGATCCATGCTGGTGAGAGGCACCAGGACCCATTAGAGGTTGTGGGTGGGATGCTTGTGTAGCTCCAGTGATTGGAGTGGATCTGTTGCTTGCAATAGGTTGATTTCAGTGGTTGATCTGTTTGTTGAAGTGTATTCTAGCTTCTAGGTTCCTAGGATGACTACTCTTGGTCTTAGAGAGTGTGACTGTCTATAAGGTGCTTCCAACTTTGCATCTTGGAAGTGTCAACTGTAGGTCTTGTTGGAGGAGATGGATCTTTGGGCGATTGTAGAAGGGATTGCCATTGCTCCAATTATGCTACTTTGTTGGCCGCACATAAGAAGAGTGTTACCAAAGCAAAGAGAATCCTTATGGATTCGGTGAAGGACCATTTGATCCCTTACATTATGGGGAAGTTAGTTGATAAGATGTATGCATCTTTGATCACTCTGTATTATAGTGGGAATGCATCTCAAAACTGACATATGAATCAACTAATTCATATGCACACGTGATGCCGACACAATATCTAGTTACCTGATGGCTAAGTTGTACGATACGGGGAAATGGGTACAAGTTTCCGAATGAAAACATGCTGGAAACGTGACTCCTCAAAATTTTGGAAATGGGGAAACACGAGGAGGATAATCTAAAGAATACTTATTTGTATTCATCCATAAGTAGCAAAAACATGCATGTTTTCATATTTTCTGCAACTAAGTTGGCATGCTGTATTTAAAAAAAAATATAAATACTTTATAATATTATATAAAAGACACTCATGAGACGCTCTTGCTTGTAGTGTTTTTTAGAAAATGGCACTCTTGCTCCATTCTTGCTTTGATCTTGCTCCCTGTAACATCCCCGACCCTCCGACCGGCGAAGAGGATGCTACCATAACATTATCTATCCGGGAAACTAGCCCCATGAACATACACATAAAAATTGAAATGCTGTGAACTGAAAGAGGCATACATTATTACTATAAAGCGGAAGCAAAACCATACATTCAAGCATTCAACATGTTCATTGTGTTTCAATATCAAATGTAATTGCAGGGATGAAATAGATTAGAATATTTATCTTATGAAGAAGAATGCCCCTCAACCAGCTATGTCGCTGCAACGTTCCACCCAACCATAGGCCAATGTGCTCCTTAATCTCTCAACAACATTGCCACCCTCGAGCTGGGCATGATTCCCCAAGGAATAAGGAAACTAAGTAGGCTCACACATAGCCAAAGGTACACAACTTAGCCAAGCCAACACAGTTGGGTTTATCAGGCCATCAGGGAGCTGAGAAAAGCTGATTGCTAAGCTGGTGGGCTCAATGAAGAGCTAAGGACACCTGTACCAGAACTAGCCTGACCTCTAGGACACCCACACACACCCAACACAAGGAATCAGTCTCTTCTCTGCTACACAGTCCCTCAGGCCTTGACTTCCCTTCCAGTGCTATTCAGGGGGTATGGAGAAGAAAGCCAGCCCTCTAGCTTTATCTATGAGGCTCCCGAACAAACCAGGTTTATCAAGCAGACCAAGCCTTCATTCCCACACCAATACAGTCCAAAGACCAACCATTGCATACACAGCAAAATCGAGCAATTCACAGCTTTGGGGAAGAATAAGGAAACATTACGGTAGCCAAAATGGTGATACACAACTTCGACTGAGCAAAACGATCTCAGAGTTGTTCTTGGCCCTAACGTGGCCAAAACAACTCAGCAACAACCCACACACATGGGGAAAAAAACAACCTCGATCTCAATAGTGAAGCAACGGGTAAGACACAGCCCGAAATTGGAAGAGGAAATCAGACTCAACAGACTCTTAGCATGGAGGTGGAATTCGTATACATAGAACCACAAAACCGGTAAGGTATCTACACACAACAACATCCAAAAACGAGATTTACACATTCAACAACTTCCATCCGTTTGAGAGAGAGAGCCCAACGTGACTGTCGGATGATGGGGAAAACGTTCAGGGCCCAAAATTGTGAATGAGAGCTCCACACAGCCAAATCGTGAGGGTAAGGCCACACACACAGGGAAAATCGTGAATACCCAAAAACGGCTTCCCCAGCTCTCTGTGTGAGTGAAAATTGAAGAATGAGGGTCGTGGTCCCTCCTCCTGCCCACGTGAGGGTGAATGAATCTCCTAGAGGAGTGTGCATGTTGGCAAGGACTGACAGTCCTTCCACACACCACCTCCCATGCAATAACTGTCCCCAACCAACTCCATAGTATTTAATTTAGTAGTTGAATGAGACAAGGAAAGGTGAGCAAGTCAAAAGGGTGGGTGACAACTAAATGGGTTTTATCAATTGACACTTGGCTTTTCCCCATTAGCCCCAAGGGTTAAATAATTTCCCTCCCTATCCTTAGGAAAATCATGCCCTTTTCATTATGGTTGCATTGACATAGCTGGTTGTGGGTATTTTTAATTAAAATGCATGTTTACATGATGCCAGAATTAATATGTGCCGAATAGCACGATATACCATCGGCAGTGATTTTAATCGCCGAAACATAAAACAACCAAATCGATGGTGTGGCTTTTGCCTTTAGCTCCATACCACGATTAATTACAATATATACATCATATACATTTTAATGCAAACGGGGTCAAAACCGGGGTGTTACATTCCCCTCCCCCTTCAATAGCACTGTCCTCAGTGCTTTACAAAATTGAACAAAATGCTACACTGGTATCACCTCAGTGTTCCGTAGAATTGAACAAAAATGGATGTGCCAATCGCATGGCATCCTCCAGCTCCCACGTAGCCTCTTCAGGACCGTAGTGCTCCCATTGCACCTTTACCTGCCCTATGGCTCGGTTCCGGAGCATGGTGACCTTCCTGTCGAGGATGCGCATTGGCTCGATTTGGAACTCTCCCTCGGGTTACACCTGAATCACATCCCAATTTATCACATGGTTGGGATCATGTACATATTTCTTAAGCAAAGAAACATGAAAAACATTATGAGCTCTAGTGCTAGCAGGCAATGCAAGTCTATATGCAACTGGCCCTATTCTTTCAAGCACTTCAAACGGCCCACAATATCTTGGTGACAGTTTGGCACAACTTCCAAGCTTCAAGGAACTCTTCTTTGCCCTCACTCTGAGGTAGACATGATCTTTTATACTGAACTCGCTGTTCACCCTATGCCTATCTACATAGCATTTCTGTCTGTCTTGAGCTGCTTTCAGATTTTGCTTGATCTCTACAACCTCTTGCTCCATTTCCTTGAGCAATTCTGGACCAAGCACAACCCTGTTCACTGGATTATCCCAAATCACTGGTGTCCTACACCTTCTGCCATACAAAGCTTCATAGGGACTCATCCCCAAGGATGCTTGCTGTCCATTGTTATAAGCAAACTCTACCAAGTGTAAGTAATCTTCCCACTTGGTTGGTTTGTCCATCAGATACATGTGAAACATGTCTTCAAGCACTTGATTAACTCTCTCTGTCAACCTATCAGTCTGAGGATGGTATGCAGTGTTGAAGTTCAACTTCGTACCCAAATCTGCAAACAACCCCTTCCAAAATCGGAAGTGAACTTGACATCTCTATCGGAGACTATTGCCTTAGGCAATCCATGCAATTTGAAAATCTCCTTCATGAAGATCTTTGCAATGTCATCAGTCTTATGCGTAGACTTAACCTGTATAAAATGTGCTGCCTTTGTCAACTTGTCCACCACAACCATGATGGAATCATGCTGTCTCCAAGTCATTGGCAATCCTGTAATAAAATCCATGGAAATAACTTTCCATTTCCACTTTGGAACTGACAAAGGTTGCAACAAACCTGCGGGATGTTGATGCTCGACCTTTACCTGCTGACATTTCATGCACCTTGAAATATATTCAGCCATGTCCTTTTTCATTCCTGGCCAAAAGTACTGCTTTCTGGCTGTAGCAATTGTCTTCTGATATCCTGGATGGCCAGAATATGGACCTTGATGGATTTCATCCATAACAACTCTCCTTATATCTGCTACATTTGGAATATAAATTTTGCCTTTATAAGTAAGAAGTCCATCTTCTTCCAATTTATATCCCTCATACCTCTTCTTAAGACTTTGCTGCTGCAATTTGTCTTTTACCTGCTCATACAATTCATCTCTAGCAGTATGATTAACAATCTACTGCCTCAAATCTGATTGACAAATACTAAGAGATGCCACATGCATTTCCTGCACCTTCCTACTGAGTGCATTAGCTACCTTATTCTCCTTTCCCTTTATGTGCTTGACTTCAAAATCAAACTCACATAAAAACTCCAGCCATCTTGCTTGCCTAGCATTAAGAGTAGGCTGATCAAACAAATACTTCAGACTGCAATGGTCTGTCCTTAGCTCAAATCTTCTACCCATCAAGTAATGCCTCCACATCTTGAGAGCATGTACTATATGGCTGCAAGCTCTAGATCATGAGTGGCTTAGTTCTTCTCATGCTCCAATTTTCTTGACTCGTAACATATCACATGGTTGTCTTGCATAAGGACTCCTCCAAGCCCTTGTCCGCATGCATCGGTACACACCACGAAATCTTTCTCTGGATCTACAACTTTCAATACTGGTGCATTGGTGAGAAGATTTTTCAATCGCTGGAAGCTTTCTTCACACCTCAATGTCCATTCAAACTTTATCTCCTTCTTTTGCAAAGAAGTGATGGCATGTGCAACTTTGGAGAATCCTTCAATGAATCTCCGGTAGTATCCTGCAAGTCCCATAAAAGATCTTACATCTGTCACATTTCTTGGAGTAGGCTAATTCATAATGGCTTCAATCTTTTCAGGGTCCACAGATATACCCTCTTTTGAGATAATGTGACCCAAATACTGAATTCTATCTCTATAGAAGTCACACTTGCTCAGCTTTGCATACAGCTGATGCTCCCTGAGCAATTGCAATGCCAATCTCAAATGCTCTTCATGCTCTTCCTCATTCTTAGAATAAATAAGAATGTCATCAAGGAAAATAAGAACAAACTTGTCCAAATACGTGCTGAAGACACTGTTCATAAGGCACATAAATGTAGCTGGTGCATTTGTGAGACCAAATGGTACCACTACAAACTCATAATGTCCATACCTTGTTCTGAAGGTTGTCTTATGAATGTCTTCATCCTTGATCCTCACCTGATGGTAACCAGACCTCAAGTCAATCTTGGAAAATACCTTTGCTCCCCTCATTTGATCAAAGAGGTAACCTTTCTCTACCACTTCACTAACCTTTCTCTTAGTTCCAGTGGCTAGCTGAACTAACCAAGATTTTCTATGCTTTACTTTCTTAAAAACACAAATCTCCACTACTCTAGGGGTAATGTAACTGTGAGTAGAACCAGGGTCAATCAAAATAGAAACAGATTGCTCAACAATCTTACCTGCAACTTCAATCACAGTTGACTGGTGATCTGCCTGGTGGTCCTCCAGTGCTACATAAATCCTAGGGACTGCCCTTGCTACTTGACCCACTGTTTCTGCTTCTTGAATGTTATAAGTTGGCCTTGTACTCTCATTCTCGAGTGGACAATTCCTGCGCATGTGGGGTCCTCTACATTTCCAACATTGAAGTGGTCCCCTGATCTGCTGTGGATCTCTAGGCTTCTCTCCCATCACTTTGGCTGGCTGCTTCTCAGCTTGTGATGGTTGCTTCTGTTGATTCCTGAAGTTAGAAGGTTTGAAACCTTTCTTCCTTTGGTCAAACTTCTCATTCTTCTTGTCCTTCCATGTCTTATGATAATCAGGTTTACCTTTGCTTTGCTCATAGCAATACTTGCCCTTCCTTATTGCTTCTTCAAGAGTTCTAGGTTCATAAAACTCAATTCTATCTTTGTAAGACTGAGGCAATCCACTCAGAAAACGCTGGACCTTCACTTTCTCATCTTTGATGTACTTGACATACCTTAACAACTCTAAAAACTTATTTGCATACTCTTTCATGGTATGCTATCCCAATCTCAGCTCATGGAATTCTTTAATCTTGTCATCATAATACCTGTCAGAGAGGTAATTCTGCTTGAAATACTTCTTGAACTGTTTCCACTTAAGTCTCCTTTCACTGATCCTCTTTACTTGCTTGAAGTGCTCCCACCAAATGGATGCCCTTCCATTCAGATTGAATATGGCAACCCTTGCCTTCATGTTCCCCGAATAATCCTGAACTTGGAAGTACTTCTTTATCCCAAGAAGCCAAGCTTCAGCTTCTTGTCCAGTCTTTACCTCACCGTCAAATGTAGGAGGTTTAGCCTTCTTAAATTCATCCCGATAGCGATCCCTATGGTGCCTCTTTCTCTTTCCCTTGCGAGAAAAAGAGCTTGATCCCCGTTGGATTCTTCTGAGTCAGATGATCTACTGATAGTCCTTCTTCTTTCCCTGGTATTGCTCTTATTGCGTTCTGGTTTTATTGTACCCTGTCGAGAGTCTATCTTTCTTTGCAAGTCTGTCAAACTCTGCAACATAGCAACATTCAACTGATGCTGCTCTTCATGGGCTTTAATCAAGCTTCTCATGGTGGCTGCAATATTTGGCGGTGTCTCTTGGAATCTTCTTTCATTAGACTCTATGTCACCATTTCCAACTCGGACATTTTCTCCCATGGCATCTCGTGCACACTCGTAGGAATCCCGAGCATCATATCCGTCATGGGTTCTCATGGCTGAACCACAACTTACTTTACCAAACCGCACTACCTGGAATACTGTCCTTGAAGGTGACTATGATTCTTCGAATGTGTTAGTAACACAACTGTTAGTTGCATAACATTTATATAGATCATAATTACTTACCTTCTCTTGGAAAAATCATAAAATGACAAATTTTCCCAAAACACAGAATTTTCTTCCTCAAAGAACGACTGTCTCAGGGGGACGACTTGACCCCGCAATCTTTGATTTTCGCGCAATCTGGCGCATAAGATCGCTGCCATTTTTCTCCTTTTCAGCCTTGTAAATCCACTGAAAAACTGCTGAAATCTGTTGAAAAATCCCACTGAGAAATAATAAAGAAAACTCAGAATTTTTTTTGTCTGATCGGATCCCTTCCCAACTAGTCATCCGATGTATCGGATCATTAGTTGACAACGCTTTCGATGCCTTATCGGGTGAGTCTTCATCTGTCTTTCGGTGCCTTATCAGTTCCATCTTCATTTGTCTTCCGATGCCTTATCGGATCCATCTTCATTTGTCTTCCGATGCCATATCGGCTCGATCTTCCTCTAGCTTTCGACGCATCGGCTGATCGATTTTCTTTACATCTTCCTCTTTCCGTCGCTGCGTCGGCTCCCTTCCGGCGAGCCTTTCCTACACCTCAGCTCCTCCCAGCCGAGACCTTCGGCTCCTCCAACTCCTCCCAGCCGAGAGCTTCGACTCCTTCGACTCCTCCCAACCGAGAGCTTCGGCTCCTCCCAGCCGAGACCACCTGCAAAATTTCAAACTTAGAAAATTTTTCGAAAATTTTCTTCTCTTCTTCTTTCTGCCACTGTTTCGGCTCCCTTTCGGTGAGCCTTGCCGGCACCTCTAGGATAGGATACCACCAAATTAGGATGAAAGAGACTGTTATTTCGATGACAACTTTCCTCACCCATGAAGGCCATTATGAGTATTTGGTAATGCCCCTTCTACCTTTCAGAGCCTAATGAATAAAATTTTGAGGCCATATCTTCTTGATTTTGTGTTGGTCTTCTTTGATGATATCTTGATTTACAATAGAACTTGGGATTGCCATGTACAACATGTTGATAAAGCCTTGCAACTACTTTGAAACCATTAGTTGTTCATTAAACACTCCAAATGTGCTTTTGGCATCTCAAAGGTCGAATACTTGAGTCACCTTGTGGGACAAGATGGGGTGAAAATGGACCCCAAGAAGATTGTGGCACTGCAATAATGGCCTTGCACTAAAACCTTAAAGAACTTACGTGGGTTTTTAGGCCTTATGAGCTATTATAGTAAGTTTGGGAAGTAGAATAGTAGTTCCATTGACAACCCTGCTCAAGAGAAACGCCTTTACATGGAATGAAGCAAGCCATGTGCACCATGCTAGTCTTAGCCATGCCCGATTTTACTAAAACTTTTGTATTGGAATGTGATAGTCCCATAAAAGGTTTAGGTGCAACCTTAATGCAAGACGGAATATCCTTAGCTTTCACTAGTAAGCAGTTGTATGACAAGAATTTGGGCATGTCTACCTATGAGAAAGAAATGACGACCATCCTACATGTAGTTGACACATGGCAATCATATCTCATAGGGTTGCACTTCCAAATCATGATGGATCACCACAACTTGAAGAATGTTTTGGAACAGAGGTTGTCATTTCTAAAGCAACATAAATGGGTCACCATGATGCTTGGATATGATTACATGATAATCTACAAAAAGGGAAAAGACAATGTTGTGATTGATGCATTGTCAAGGAAACATGAGGAAGAGGGATCTCTTTTTGCTGGATCCTCTCTAGTCCCTGAATGGTTAGAAGTAACAATACAAGAATGGCTAACCAATGCTACTACATCTCAACTCATCAAGCAACACTAGGAGGATCCCAACCCCCCTAGGATTGCACTTGGAAACAAGATACATGGCAGTATAAAGGTCACCTTCTTTTGGTACTTAACTCTACTTTAAAGCAGACAATATGAACAAATTTGCATTCATCTCCTCTCGTTGGTCAGTTAGGCTTTCAGAAAACTTGTGCACACACTAGGCGCTCCTTTTGGGATGGCATGGCAAATGATATCCTTACTTCTATAGCAGAATGTCACACTTGCCAAAGGAACACGAATGAGACCGTGAAGACTCTTGGGGCATTGCGACCATTGCAAATACCAACCACTATTTGGATCGACATTTCCATGGATTTTATTCTTGGTCTTTTGAAAGCAGGTAAAAAATCAATAATCATGGTGGTATTTGATCGAATTTCCCAATATGCTCATTTTTGTGCTCTCTAACACCCATTTACTTTTGCAATGGTTGCCCAATTTTTTCAAGACCAAATTTTCAAACTTCATGGCATGCCTACCTCTTTTGTGTTAGATCACGATCCCACATTCACCGATAGATTTTGGCAATACAAGGCACCCGGTTGCAAATGAGCACATCTTATCATTCCCAAGTAGATGCATAGGCAGAAGCAATCAACAAGTTCCTTGAAACCTATTGTTATCACCAACCTTGTAGTTTCCTGTGTGAGGTGGATCCAGGATGGATGGTAGAGGGGCAAACAACTAAGGAGGTGGAACCAAGACTGCCTAGACTCCCAAATGGATGGTTGTCACGACAATCAAGACAGTCTTCAATTTATGTTATCCAAGTCCAAGACAACAACGGGGGAGACCTAGATCTACTCTCGACAAGAGAGATCAGACCTAGACACCATATGAGATCAATTATGGCTTGAGGTACGTAAGGTGTAAGGTAATTAGAAACTCTAGATCTATGGATGATAGTAATAAGTGGACTAGGAATTTGGATGAGGGCTTCAGTCATACGAGGGTTGATCCAAAGTGACCTGTAGCGGTAATACTAGATCTTGGGTTAAGGTACTAGCAATTGATTAAGATAACCACTATTTTGGGAAACGTAACTGAGACAGGGTAAGGACAGAGTTGGGACTGTCTAGTACCAAAGAGATAGACTCAGTGAGAGATATAAAAATGCCAGGTTACCTGAGTTATCAAGGAGCAGTCAAAATTCGGCGGAAAGAGGTCAACAAGGGGCTAGCGCTATGCTTGGAGATCAGTGCCTGTTCAGCCTTGGGTAATGGAGTCAGTATCAGCACAGGGTTTAAGTGAACCCACCTGGGATATGCCCTGATCTATGGACCCAGAAAAGGATTTGGCCCAAAAGATTCAAGTTACAGGGAAATCAACAGAAGGAGGGCTAGCGCTAGGGTTTGGAGAGACATATTTGTAGATCTTGAGCCACCAGGAGACTATCAGCTTAGCGTTGGAGTGGAAATGAGATCAGGATGGCCCAATCTACAAACCCAAGTCAGAAAATTTCAGGAAAAATCAGATTTGAAAAAAGTCAAAATCTGATGAGGGAGGCTAAGAGGCTAAAAGTCAGTTTTTCAGATCTAGGGCTACCTGGTAGGAACTAGCTCAGTGTTGGGAGTGTTCTAGAATGAGGAAGACTTGATCTACAAACCCATGTAATTATTTTCTGGAAAAAGTCAACTCTGGAAAAAGTCAAAATTTCAGTGGGGCTCTAGGGTTTGAGGAGTCAGAAAGTCAGATCTAGGGCAAACGAGTCACAATTAGGGCAGCGTTGAGGATGATTCAGTGAGGGGGAGGCCCGATCTACAAAACCTAGAAACGGTTTGTTCAAAGATCAAGCGGTTCCCCGATTAAATATTTTTTTGGATTTTTATTATTTAGGAGTATTTTTAGAAAAATTGAAGAAAAGCATGTACAATGGATTTAGATCTGAAAGAGAAGAGACTTACTTGTTAGATCTTACCTGGAAATTCTTGTAGATGCCTTGATGATGATGATCCCTGCCATCCCGATCAATTTGAGAAGATTGAAACAAGTTCTATGATGTCCAGTATTTGCCCGAGGAAGTCAATGCGCCCTCTCTCCTACACAACAAACGTCAACCATATCAGATTTGCTGTGACATGAGAAAAAAACTATATGTTGCAGAAAAATAGCAAGAAGAAATCATAGGTCACCACACCACTAATGAAAACTCCCTGATAAAAAACGAAGACAATCCAAGCGAGTTGAGGTCCCCTTGTAAAAACACCTAAGCTGAAGTTGTCCTCCTGTAGACAAGACAATGATCCCCCCAAAAATATAGATCTCATAACAATTTCCCGAATGCTAGAAAGCAAAATACTTTCCAATCACCATTGAAGAACATCAGATGCAAAGCAGATCCAGAAAATATCCACAAAAAAATATTTCTATTAATCAGATCAAAGAGCCAAAGACCCCTTACAAATAAGAAGCTCTTTCTTTTAAATAGAAATGAGAGAACCGAAATCCTAACCACTTTCAAAACGAGTGGCTAAGATTAAAAGATATAAATGTTCTAATCAATGGTTGAGATGAGCTCAACATACAATACATGGATCAATATAACCATAAAGTACCAAAGTGGACTAGATCACCCATAAAGAGGGTACCCCACTCAACAAGAAATAAATAAAGCACATTTTGGGTCCATGGAGTGTTAACTAACTCCCTCTGGGTGCCCCATGGCACAATAAAATAATATAATATATATATATTGTTTTGACTTTGTGCCTCCTTGAGGAAATTGTGAGCCTCCCAAAAGTTCCAGAAAATAATATAAAAATGCCCGAAAAATAGGTGTGTGTCCAATCAGGTGCTGCAACTACTGGAGAAGGTGCGGAGGACATCACACTCATCATCAGGACTCATCCCATGTCATTTCCTTGCCTCAGTAGCCCATATCGACTCCTTCAGTAGCCATTTAATTATTTTTTAATCTGCTTCGAGAAATATGAACCTGCCAAAACAGCCTCCTAGGGTGCCTGCATTGTCAAACTGAGCCCACCAGGCTCTCTGGGATGGGGGAACTATGGTACAATCAAGTGGCTGCACCTCCTATGCCCCATACAACGTCCTAGGAGATCCCAATAAAACATCTCCCTGCTCAAACACATCATCCTGTGAAGCAAAACTGCATCAAAAAGGTAAAATGAGCCTGATCATCTCTGCAAGTGCTCGGAACTGAAAATAAGCTATCTCACTAGATTCAGAGAGTCCAAATCCATCTAGGGTGCATACTCATACCCCTACCAGGTCTCTTCCTGATCATCAACAATATCCAATAGACAATATAATCACCTGTAAATGACCAGATAGTAGATACCAATAATATAACTCAGGCTATCATCCATCTGCTGCAAGTGTTACAAGGATAAGACATGCTCTACAAATCATTTAAGTAACATTCATAACAAGTAGCAGTCACCTCATTGGTGGTACATCAACCAAATACATATATAGGGTTTTATTTATTATTTACTCAGACCAGACTTTCAGGACTGTACTCACTTCATAGTTGTAGTCAATTTGCTAGTGAAGGGTGAAGGCTGCAATTGACAAGGCTAGGGTAAAGGATGACTTACCAACTTGACATCATGACACTTTGGATATGGGAAGGGAAGACTCACTATAACCATATGTTGGACAAACAACAACACAGGGAATGGCAATGCTTCACAAATGGTTGAGTTGTTCAGAGAGTGCTTATTTAAATTAGGCATCATGTGTACATCAAGTTTGATCCAGGTTCATTAGGACCATCCATTTTATTTCCATGGCCTTTTTGGCCTATATGTCCTTTTGGGGACTTCACCAGTGCTTAAAAGAACAACTAACTGTAGCTTTCATCCATGACATATTCAAATTTATAAGGTCAACAATATTTGGATATAGCATATATGAACCATTGCTTTTGGGACCTTTTCTTATACCCTTCACGGAGTATTTTAGCATTTCATTGCTCTTGCCCTTTGCTTGTATATGTTAAGAAACACATTTTAGAATTTACATTTTCCATGGGCGCATATATAAACATTTCCAATACAAGTAGTACATGAGCTTTCAATTTTAGCCAACAACATCTCAAGTGACCAGGGGGAGTTTTGCATAGAGCCAAACATCGAGACAACCGAGCATAATGATTTAGGCATACAATCCAACTCACCAAAGGCAAGTTTTGTCACCAACTCAGAGCCGAGACACAATATAAACAGGGAGGTTTGTCCAACAAAGGTTCTAGCGGGGAAAGGTCCTCCATGCCACAAGTCAAGTAGTAAGTCGGGTTAGAAACAAAATTGGAAGGTAATGGATGGGTGGAGACAGTGAAAAATGAAGCCAACACTAGCAAGCCAAAATAATGGTGGGAATGACTACCTCTATTCTCCCTAAGGAGGGTAAAACCAATGAGTATAGATCAGGAACTTCAAAGTCTAAGTAGGGACATCAATACATAATACAAATACATCCAAGTCAATATAATTATGACCGCCAGATCATGACACTACATGTTAATACATGTCACAAAGATGAATATAAGAGCAATGATAACCATAACACAATATAATAAAAGCTAAGTCATAATCATGCATATAATCCATCTGAACCATCATCTGTCCAATGAGAAAGCACTGATATAAATCTGGGCATCAATAACTGCTCTGTAAATGACTAAATGGCTACATCAGTCCTCAAATCTGACTGTGCCGAGACTCAGTCCTGACATGGGAGAGTACAATTGTCCACAACTAAAGTAATGATCCGACAAAACTGCTCATCTCAACATCTCATGTGTAAGAGATCTGGCTGAAAAATGTACTGTATCTGAAAAATAGAATATGGTAGCCTAGCTACAATACATGTGATAACACCTATTTGCGATGTTTTGCATTTGAAAAGCAATACTAGTGGGACAGTGGTTACCTTTGGCATAATGGTGGTATAATACCAATTATCACGAGGCTAAAAAGATGATACCATATGAAATGGTTTATGGCCAAAAGCCACCCTTCATGGTTTCTTATCTACCAGGTACTTCCAAAGTAGACACAATCGATAGTCTGCTTCATAAAAGTGAAGTCACTCGTTTCACACTTAAGAAGAATTTGGTAATGGCTCAAAATAACATGAAACAACAAGTAGAGTAACATCGCTCAGAGTGTTCATTTGTAGACAACGATCAGGTGATCCTTCGCCTCCAACCTTATAAGTAGACCTCTCTCAAAGTCAAAGGCCATTAGAAGCTCGCACCAAAGTTTTATGGCCTAAAAGTCTATTCAATACATTTGTTTGGTGGCCCAAAAATTAGCGCTCCCAGCACACTCCAAGATTCACCCAGTATTTCATGTCTCCTATTTGAAGAAGTCCGTGGGTCAGAATTGTTGAGTTCAAACTACATCACCGTAACTAGATGAATAAGTCTCCATTTGGCTCCAATTAGAAGTAGTTTTGGACACTAGGGAGCGTTAGCTACATCACCGCACTATCCCTGAAGTTTTGATTCAGTGGAAGGATACCTCACTAGAAGATGCTACTTGGGAACAATCAACAATTTTGCAACAGTTTTCCAATCTCCAAAATTGAGGACAATGCTTCTTTTGAAGGGGGAGGGCATGTTAAGGTCCTACCCTAACGCCTCTACTTTATCAATGTACAATGCCACAAGCATTTTCAGTTTTAAAGGAAGGCATGTGCACCACACCAGTCTTGGCCTTGCCTGATTTTGCTAAAATTTTTGTATTAGAATGTGATGCTTCCATAAAAGGTTTAGGTGCAACCTTAATGCAAAACGAAAGATCCTTAGCATTCACTAGTAAGCAGTTGTATGACAAGAATTTGGGCAAGTATACCTATGAGAAAGAAATGATGGCCATCCTACATGTTGTTGACACATGGCAACCATATCTCATAGGGTGGCACTTCCAAATCAAGATGGATCACCACAACCTGAAGTATTTTTTGGAACATAAGTTGTCATCACTAGAGCAACATAACTAGGTCACCATGATGCTTGGATATGATTACGTGATCATCTATAGAAAGGGAAAAGACAATGTTGTGGTTGATGCATTGTCAAGGAAACATGAGGAAGAGGGATCTCTTTTGCCTTATCCTCTATAGTCCTTGAATGATTAGAAGTAGCAATACACGAATGGCTCACCAATGCTACTACATCTCAGCTCATCAAGCGACTCTAGGAGGATTCCAACCCCCTAGGATTGCACTTGGCAACAAGATACATGGCGGTATAATGTCACCTGTTTTTTGTACCTAAATCTGCTTTAAAGTAGACAATATGTACAAAATTGCATTCATCTCCTCTTGTCGGTCACTTAGGCTTTCAAAAAACTTGTGCACACACTAGGCGCTCCTTTTGGGATGGCATGAAAACTGATATCCCTACTTTTGTAGTGGAATGTGACACTTGCCAAAGGAACATGAGTGAGATTGTGAAGACTCTTGGGGCATTGTGACCATTGCTAATACTAAGCACTATTTGGATCGACATTTCAATGGATTTTATTTTTGGTCTTTTGAAAGCAGGTAACAAATCAGTGATCATGGTGGTAGTTTATCGAATTTCCCAATATGCTCATTTCTGTGCTCTCCAACACCGATTTACATAGGTAATGGTTGCCCAAATTTTTCTAGACCAAATTTTCAAACTTCATGGCGTGCCTACCTCCATTGTGTTAGATCGTGATCCCTCATTCACAAACAAATTTTGGCAACAACTATTTAATTGCAAGGCACCTTGTTGCAAATGAGCACATCTTATCATCCCCAAATAAATGCTTTAGACAGAAGCAATCAACGAGTGCCTTTAAACCTGTTTGCGATGTTTTGCATTTGAAAAGTAGCACTAGTAGGCACAGTGGTTACCTTTGGCAGAATGGTGATATAATACCAATTATCACGAGGCTAAAAATATGACACCATATGAAACGATATATGGCCAAAAGCTACCCTTCGTGGTTTCTTATCTACTATGTACTTCCAAAGTACACACAATCGATAGTCTACTTCATAATCGTGAAGTCACTCTTTTCACACTTAAGAAAAATTTGGCAATGGCTCAAAATAGTATGAAACAAGCAGAGTAACATCGCTCAGAGTTGTCATTTGTACACAACGACCAGGTGATCCTTCGCCTCCAACCTGATACGTAGACCTCTCTCAAAGTTAAATGCAATTAGAAGCTCACACCAAAGTTTTACGGCCAAAAAGTTTGTTCATTGCATTGGTTAGGTGGCCCAAAAATTAATGCTCCCAACACACTCCAAGTTTCACCCAGTATTTCATGTCTTCTGTTTGAAGAAGTCCGTGGGTCAGAATTGTTGAGTTCAAACTACATCAACATAATTAGACCAATAAGGTTCCATTTGGCTCCAACTAGAAGCAGTTTTGGACACTAGGGAGCGCCAACTACATCACCGCACTATCCGTGAAGTTTTGATTCAGTGGAAGGATACCTCACTAGAGGATGCTACTTGGGAACGATCAACAATTTTGAAGCAGTTTTCCATCTCCAACATTGAGGACAGTGCTGCTTTTGAAGGGGGAGGGCATGTTAAGGTCTCGACTCCTACCCTAACCCCCGTACTTTATTAATGTACAATGCCATAAGGCCCATTAGATAGTTAGTGGGTAGCAACTTAATGAAAAAGGGCACTCTTTATTGAATAAAGGCCTCTAGGTGGTTGACCCTCATTAATAGCAAGGCCATAAGTAGTTAGGGATTTGTTTATTGAAGCTATATATAGAGTAGTAAGCTATGCAATGTTTTGTCAAGATTTGTTATTGTATTTGGAGCTTTGCTCTTGGAGGTTTCCACCTTGAAAAGGTAAGTGAACATAGCTCTCTATTTTGAATATCTTTCGTACAAGAGAACTTTTTCTTGTTCTATCTATTCTCTCTTGTGTTTTTCTATGTTTTCTCTGAATTTCTGGGATTAAGTATTTTATGCTAGTTGCATTCTCACAACTTGAGGGTTGATGTCCAACAATATTCCATTAGGCTAGTTACATTGTACATTGATCTAAACATACATCTTGACCAGAGTTCATTCTAGAGCTTGCACAGTCCAATACTGCTATTTTTAGTGGTTGACTTCTAGGAGCCCGACATCAAGGGGGCCACATGGCAAATGATTCATACATTCATGCTTCTTGTAAAAAAAGGAGTCCAATGAGATTTCTTTTATGCTTTTTTACAAGAGGCTAGAATGATGCTCTTTTCCTTCAAGATTAGTCTTTCCCACTTTTTTGCTTTTTGGAGAAATAAGACTTTTTTGGGTATGTCTTTATTAGTAGTTTCTATGTATGGTAGGTACATGCTAAATATCATGGTTCCAAGCAAGCAATGCTGGTGCGATTCAAGGTCTTGGTGGTGAAGGAATTATGAGTAAAGCACAATCTTGAGTTGGTGAATGGTTCTCCTAGTGTCACATGTGGCAGTTTGTTGGAAGGTTTCCATTTGCATGATGTTATAAAATCACCTTATGACGAAACCCTAAAATTGCTTTCCAAAACTCTAATTTGAATTGCTATGTTTTGTGGTCATTCTTACCAAGATTGACTTTTCAAACCTTGACTCCATATGCCAAATTCGACCACTCCAAAAATCCTAATTTGAATTGCTAGGCTTAGTGATCATTTTTACTAAGCTTGACTTTCCAAACCTTGACTCCATATTAGGTAAATTTGACCACTCCAAAACCTAATTTGACCTCTTGGGTATACTTTGCATTTTTCATGGTTTGTTAAAAGCCTAAAGGCTTGATTTTGACTTTGGAATATTATCCTTGCAGGAAAAGAAAGGGTAAAAGGTATAAAGTTGTTGTTGAAAGGAAAACAGAAAAACTATCCTACAATAGCACAAGGGGAAAACCATTACAAAAGCATAAAAGGAGATCATGCCTAGCGTGCATGTTGAGCCTTTGCCTTAATAAGTTTTCTTTCCTCTTTCTCAAGTAACTAGGATGAATTAAGGTTTTATATATATATATCGAGAAGGAGAGGAAGAGTCAGATATTATTTTCTCTAGACAATTTACAGTAGTGGATAGCTCTTCACTTTTCCATCTTCAAGATCTCAGTCCGCTACCTCCATTGCAAGCTATGTCATAGTGTTTGCCAAACCTGAACCTCCAGGTCTGGAATTTGGTGAACATAAAAAAAATTGAAAATTTGTTTAGGTTCAGCGACCTTGATGGCCGAATCTCATGTTGAACTTGAAGGTGAATTGGTTTGGCCATTAGGTTCACCAAAACTCTTAAAAAAACCTAATGTGAAGGTTCGAGCATACTTTGGCATCGGTTTGATCGTTTACGGCGGGGTTGTTTCACCTTCTCGGCGGATAAGGTTAAACAACTGCCACAAAATGCGGTTCTGCGACAAAGAATACACTCTCCGATTCCCGAGCTACAAGCACCCTCTGAGTCACGACACTTAGCCGAAGCTCTAGCTGTTGCGTGCTAGCCATGACCCATTGGTCGACTGTTGAGAGATTAATTGGATTTTGGAGGCGTTCGCGGTGTCCTTTGGAGCGTTGACCCTTGGGCCTTAGCGATTCAAATCGAGCCGCGAGCCATTCACAACTGGTGGTCTATGAGTCGCCCTTTGATTTTGATCTTTATGGTTCATTGGAGCAGGAAAAAACTTGAGGCAAATAAAAAAATTAATGTATTTATAAAAGAATTGCCTGATCATGAAGTTACAATAAATCTTTGGCTTATATAAGCCTTATCGAACGTGCTAAGTGACTGTTCGTAAGGTCACAACTTTATATATTTTTTTACACTTGGATTTTGGAGGCGTTCGCGGTGTCCTTTGGAGCGTTGACCCTCGGGCCTCAGCGATTCATCCCGAGCCGCGAGCCATTCACGACTGGTGGTCTGTGAGTCGCCCTTTGATTTTGATCTTTAAGGTTCATTGGAGCAGAAAAAAACTTGAGGCAAATAAAAAAATTAATGTATTTATAAAAGAATTGCCTGATCATGTCTAAGTTACAATAAATCTTTGGCTTATATAAGCCTTATCGAACGTGCTAAGTGACTCTTCGTAAGGTCACAACTTTATATATATATTTTTACACTTCAATCATTGTTCTTTAATGTAATTACTATCATGATTATTACTTTTTTAGTTTTTCTTTCTCTTTTAATGTATATAACATTGCCCTCTTCTTTTAAGATGCTTTGTCCTCAGAGCAGGGAAATCAAGGATATTGGTGAAGGAGCTTCTTTGTTTCCCATGAAACATCTTTTTTCTGGACAATTTTTCCACTTAATAAGGTATGCTTTGATTATTCGAGAACGCAGTCTTCTTTCTTTGATATCGATGACAACTTTTGGTTCTAAAACAAGTTTCCCTTCTTCGCCCAAGGTAGGAAGTGTCGTCTGAGCAGTTTGATGTTGTCCCAGTAATTTTTTAAGATTTGAAACATGAAGAATGTTGTGAATTCGAGTCTTAACTAGTAACTTCACTTCATATGCTACTGGGCTAATCTTTCGGATAATTTAATAAGGTCCATAAAACTTGGGAGCCAGTTTATTCTTCCCTTGTTGCTTAAGAGACAATTGCTTGTATGGATGAAGTCTCACAAATACCCAATCTACTACTTCAAACTCTCGTTTTGTTCTTTGTTGATATGCTTGCTGCTTCATATGTTTTTGTGCCATAGTTAAATTATCCTCGAGTACTTTCATTATTCTCTATCTTTTGTCGATTTGACTTTTTACTGCAGGTACTTTTGCATCACCTTGAACGAGTTCTTTCCATCTGGGAGGTGCATAACCATACAATGCTTGAAAAGGTGTCATTTTGGCTAACGTATGATAGGTGGAGTTATACCACCATTCTGCAAGATGCAACCACTATAACCATATGTTCTGCTTGTCAGTGACGAAACTACGAAGATAGGCTTCCAAACATTTGTTAACAACTTCCATTTGTCCATCTGTTTGGGGATGATAGGTTGAGCTCATGTTAACAATGATCCCAATTTGTTTGCAGAATTCCTTCCAAAATTGCTTGAGAATTTGGCATCTTTGTCACTAACGATGATTTTTGGAAATCCATGTAATTTGTAAATATTTTTACAGAATACTTCAGTGATTTGTTTAGCAGAGTCAGTTTTCTTAATACCCATAAAATGTGTATATTTCGTTAATCGACACACTACTATGAAGATTTTGTCCTTGCCTTTAGATAGGGGCAACCCTTCGATGAAATCCATGGAGATTTCCTCCCACTTTTGGTTTGGAATGTGCAACAGATGGAGTAGCCCCGGTGTCATGACATTTTCACTTTTAGTTCTTTGACATGTGTCACACTCGGCTACATACCTTTGAATGTCTTTATTCATTCCCTTCCAATAGAATGATTGCCTGATATCGTAGTAAGATTTGAAAAACCTATATGTCATGCAGCTGGTGAGTCATGGGATTCCCTCTACACCTTGGTCTTAAACCTGATGTTAGGCTTAAGTAGATCCTTCCCTTATACCAAAGGATGTCGTTCCTCCATTTGAATTTTGGACTTCGATTAGGATCATTGATTAAGGCACACGTGTTTGGGTCCTTGGCATATTCACCTCAGATTTCATCCAACAGTCTGGAACTGCAACTGAAATCGCATAAGCCTTGACTTCTTCATCCTTTTGGTAGAGGACATCAACAACTGCATTGGCCTTTTCTCTCTTATGTAGTATCTCCATGTCAAATGTAACAATTTTTTCTATCCATTTCTATTGTTTATTTTACAATGTTTTTTGTTGTAGGAGATATTGAAGACTATTGTGGTTTGTTCTTATCAAGATTTTTCTCCCTAGAAGTTATTGTCGCCTTTTGCTAGAGCATGTATAATGGCAAGCATTTGTTTATCATATGTGGATTTCAGACTCTCTCTCTTATTGAGCTTCCGACTTTCGAATGCTATTGGATGACCTTCTTGCATCAAGACTGCTCCTATCCTGAATCCTGAAGACTCAACCACAAAGGGTTTTGTGAAATCTCGGTGTTGTTAATACTGGCGTTGATGACATAATGTTTTTCAATGCTTCAAAACATTTTTTGGCTTCATCATTCCATCGAAATGAATTTTTCTTCAATAAATCTGTTACAGGGGCAGTCCTATGGGCATGTAATTCTTCACAAATATTCGATAGTATGCTATCAAACCTAGAAATTCTCTTAATTTCGAGATGTTATCTTGTTTGGGCCACTCAGTGATTGCCTTGATCTTACTTGGATCAACTTTGACTCCTTCCTTCGATATTATATGGCTAAGATAGTCCACTTCTTCTTTTCCAAAAGTTCATTTTGACATTTTTGCAAAAAAATGATGTTCTTCCAAGATGGCGAGTACTTGATCTAAGTGTCGGATATGCTCTCTCCAAGTCTTGCTATATATGAGGATTTCATCAAAAAAGACTAATACAAACTTTCGCAAATATGGCTAGAACAATTCGTTCATTGTGGCTTGAAAAGTGGCGAGATTGTTAGTTAATCTGAAGGGCATTACTTTGAACTCATAATGGCCCTCATGGGTACGAAAAGCAGTTTTTGCTACTTCTTCTAGTATAACCCTGATTTGATAATACCCTAACCTCAAGTCTAGTTTTGAGAAATACCTAGCTCCATGAAGCTCATCCAACATCTCATTGATGAATGGGATGGGGAATTTATTCTTAATTGTTATCTTGTTCAAGCCTCTATAATCTATTTACAACTTGAAAGATCCATCCTTCTTTCGAACTAGCACTACTGGAGCTACATAAGGGCTTCTGCTCTTAGAAATGACTCCACATTTTAACAAATCTTGGGTTAATCTTTCAATCTCTGTTTTATGGTGATGTGGATATCTGTATGGTTTGATATTGACAGGTTTTGCCCTTGGTTCTATCTCAATTATGTGCTCAATCTTCCTGTTTGGTGGGAGCTCCATCAGAAGCTCTTGGAACACCTTATGGTGTTTTTGGATTAGCTCTTGTATCTCTGGTGGTTTGTAGTCATCTCCTTCACATGTTAGCAATTCCATCTCTTGACATTGAATTATATAAGCAGGTGCTCCTTTTCGAATTAGCCTTTCCATCTTATGTGATGTAACCAATTGAGTTTGGGGTGGTTGTAAACCGTACAATTTATACTTCTTTCCTAGCCATTTGAACTTGATGAAGTGCTCTTGATGGTTAGCGGAGTAAGTACCCAATGTTTGCAACCGTAGGATTCCCAGTACAATGTCTACTCCTCCAAGAGATACTGCAAAGAAGTCGGATTCTAGGTTATACTTTTGCATTTGTAATTTAACCTTTTGACATTTTCCCACATTTTCAATCTTCTTGCCTTCTGCTACCATAACCTTCATGTTAGGTACTGGGAAAACGAATAAGTAGAATATCATAGCAAGATTAACATTAATAAAGTTCTGGGTACTGCTAGTGTCTATGAGAATCGAGACATTGTTGTTTTTTATATGTCCCTTTAGCTTCAGTGTTTGTGGTTGGGATATCCCTGTAATGGTGGCTAATGATATCTTTGGTGTATCATCTTCTAGTTCTGAGTGGCAGTCATGTTGATTTCCCGTATCATCCTCACTTGATTTTTCACTTTCCAAGTTTTTTTCTTCTTCTTTGGCTTCGCAAGCTTACAACTTTTGGGGGTTGCTCCTTTGCAAACATCTATGCTTAGGATCCCATTTTTCTCCACAATTTTTGCACTTCCTTCCTTCATCCTCTAGGCTTCTAAACTAGGTTTTGCTCCTTCCCTTAGATGCGACGGCGTATATCTTGAAGTTCCCATATTCGCTGATTAGGGAGGCTTCCTCTTGGAGTAGCTTTTGTCGAAGCTAATCTGAGCGGATCTTTTGAATTTGTTCTTGATGATCTTGGCCTTACGTCTTGCCTTCTCCATGGTAGAAATGTTATGTAATTCCAACTCATCCCGAATGTGCGGTTTTAGTCCATGTATGTATGTTTGCAAGCATTGGTCATCAGTTGGTTCTGGAACTCGAGTTGTCAAAGCTTCCCATTCACATGTGTACTCATCTATACTGCCTTTTTACTGCAATCTGGTAATATTGGCAAAGAAGTCTCTCTTAGTGACGCCTTGAAACCTTTTAAGAAGATCGTTCTTAAAGTTATTCCATCTAAAGGAACAGACTCTGGTTGTAGTCTTCCACCACATGTACCAATCGTATGCATTCCCCTCCAATTGCATGGCAACGTATTTAATCTTTTCACTATCGTAGTGTATGTTATGGATGTAAAAGCATTCTTCTGCTTTATCGATCCACGTGATGCATTGTTTTTCGTCACCATCAAATTTGGGTAATTCGAGTTTTACGCTTATATGGTACCCGTGTATTGGGGGAATTGATATTGATGGAATATTAAAGAAGAGGACTTCATGGGGTGGCGTCATGTCGTGTTGTCCTGGCGTTTTAGGTATACTTGGATGAGGTGTATTGATGGGGTTTAGATGTGGGTTATGGTTAGGTGGGGGAATTGAAGTGTGCAACGGTAATCTGACCAATATATTGTCGAGATACTCTTGAGTTTTCTGTTGATCACTTTCAACGCACTGATGCCTTGCTCTATTCTTGCCTTGAGTCCTGTGACGATTGAGGTTAATGCATTATTATTTTTGTCAATTTCCGCCTTGAGCTCTGCCTACTTTTTGTTGACTTTTTTCGTCCAATTGGTCCAATCTAGCGTTGACATCCCCCATTCTGGTGACTTCTGGAATTTTCTCCATGCTATATCTTGATTTGTTCTTGTCAGTTGTTCGTGCCCAACCAACCACAATTTTTTTTAATAATAATAATATTATTATTATTATAATATATTTTTTTAAATTACACAATTATAATTATAATAATAATGATATACTATTATTATATTTTTGTTTTGTTTTGTGTAGGTTGCATGGAGTTGGGGAGGAGGACGACGAAGATGGAAGGTTGGCGGCGACAGAAAGGGGGAGTTGGTAGGAGGAGAGGGTCGGTAGAATGCAAGAGAGGGGGAATGTAGGGAGGAGGAGCGGTGGGTTGGAGCAGCCTATGCAAGAGCAATGCGTGTGGAAGGGCGGACGCGGAAGGGTGGTGGGGAGGAGACGGGGCGGCAGGAGATGGGGGAGGGCCGTGAGCGCGGGATGCGAGGGAGTAAGCAACGGTGTACGTGGTGGATGGGAGATGGACGAGAAGGTGGGAAGGAATAAGGAGGATGTGAAGATGGGAGTCACGACTATAGAGATGACGAAGAAGCGGTGGTTGGGAGAAGGGGATGGACACGAGGATGTGGGAGAGGACGTGGGGAAGCAACAAGGGAGGAGGACGCGGAAGCAAGTGGGGGACAACATAGGGAATTTGCAGCGGCCGACACAGAGGGGTGTAGGAACAAGCCGAGGAGGGAAGAATTGGAAATGGCGTGTGAGAGGTGGTGAAGGTGGGGAAGTGAGGAAAGGAGCAGGCACGAGAAGAGGGAGAAGTGGGTGTGGATGCGGCTGAGGAGAGGACGTAGCGAATGTGGAGCAGAGAAGAGTGACGACGGTGGACTATACAGATGAGACGACTGGTGCAGCGGGCGTCCAATAGGCTTTGATACCAATGGAGCAGAAAAAAACTTGAGGCAAATAAAAAGATTAATATATTTATAAAAAAAATTGTCTGATAATGTCTAACTTACAATAAATCTTTGGCTTATATAAGCCTTATCGAACGTGCTAAGTGATTGTAAGCTCACAACTTTATATATATTTTTTACACTTTAATCATTGTTGTTTAATGTATATAACATTCATTGTTGTTTAATTACGTAGTTCATGATATAGTAATATACTATTACTATTATTATTATACTATTAATATTATTATAATTCATTATGGTTTATTTTTAAATTTTTTTATGTTATAATTCATTATATATATATATGAATTATAACATAATTTTTTTAAAAATAAATAGTAATGAACCTTTAAATGTTAATGTCATATATATATATATATATATATATTTTTTTTTTTTTGAAAAATGTATATAGACGAAACTATGTCGAACTCCATCTGTACCTCATTGGAAAATTCGAACCCGAATTGAAGTTGAAGGTCACCGAACCCGAACTTGAACCTTGTGACATAGATTGCAAGCAAGGAGATCTTGGCAGCTTATCACTGATTCACTATGATGCAATCAATCTCTTGGGTAATATGTGATTTGGTGTGATTATGCTTTGTTCTAGCACTTTGAACGTATCGATTGTCATTGATTAAGTTGTTTGCATTGTTATGGTAGTTTATGGGGCCCTTTGAATTCTTTTCCCTTAAGGTGCACATTCACTCCATTCATTTCCCTTAATTTGTTGTTGCGACTATCTTTAGGATTTGATGCCAACCACTTCAAATTGTTTTTTAGATCTTATCCTTGCTTTTGATTGTTTACAAACAACCCAAGATGGATTCTTTTGTGTGCTAATCATCTTGGACTTTGTGAAGATTTACTGGACTAGATGGTAATAAACATCATTTAGGTACACCCCCCCAAGGCTGGAAAAGCACCAGTCCAAACAAAGAAGGATCTAGTAGTAACAAGGCTAAGTTGCCAATAATTAATAGGTAGGTCCGTTGGTGCAGATTTGTGTGATAACAAGAAACTAAATGCCAAACTCCATTTTTGGAAAATTAAGGCCCTCCCTTTTGCAGTTAAGTTGAATGTTGTTTAGCAAATACTCTAGGCTTCCCACATCTACTATGTCTCACATTGGTTTCCCCACAAGGCTTAGTTCAGGGAATTGGAGGAGATTCTTAGAGCCTTTTGTGGTCCAAATATGGAGGGAAGAGAGGTCTTCCAATGATTCCCTGGGATGTTTACATTTTTCCAAAGGAAGGAAGATTGGGTCTTGTTATCCACTAAATTGCAGTTAGGTGGATTTCTAGTGAGCCGTCAAAGACTTGAACAAATCATGTTTTGAGATCCACTTGGCCAATCAATGGCCTTTTCTTTTTTCTTTTTTCTTTTTACATGTTCATACCCCGCGGGGAATTGTAACAAATGACTTAGCATGATGAGAATATGTAAAAGACTTGGCTTTCCTAGGACTTAATCATCAATACTTTACTCTAGGGTGTTCTTTCCTTGAGAATTATATGTTTTTTTTAATGACTTATATATTTCGAGTTTTCACTCGCTCCTCCAAAGTTAGAGTAAGCGTCTTGGTGGGTAAGCCTTAGGAGGTTATTAAAACCTATGTGTCAATGTATATTACCATGCTAATAATTGTTTTTGAGTCATATGAACATGTACTAAGCCCCCCAATTAAAAATATTCACTAAGACATAAAAGTGTGGTTAGGAGGAAGAATTAGGTAGGGGGTGCTTGTTTTCTAACTTAGAGCACCCACTTAACCCTTATACCCACTTTCCTAGTTTTTCGAGTAATTATTTATCTCCAAAATTGAATATTACTCGAAAATGGTAAAAAAGAGGCCAAAAAAATGGAGAAAATAAAGAAATAGGCAATTTATAAAAACTTAGAAACATGTCAAAAGTGAAATTTCTGAGTTGGCAAAGTAAAGTGGAAACATTCCTAAGGTTTCTAAAACACTCTGGAGTGTGTTTCTCGGCAAGTAAAGGAAAGATGATTTTCTTCTCCAAGTGGGGCGCATTTCCTCATAGAGAGGGCGCAACTCTCGAGAAAAGATAGCAATTTGTAAGATAAAGCAAAGTGGTTGAGTTAGGAACTGGAAGAAAGCTAATTTTTAAGCCTTTTCCAATCCATTACAACTCATGCCAAGTTGTGTACAATTCATCCAGTGTACCCCCCTCTTTGTCTCATTTTCTATATAAGCAAGGCAATGCTTCATTGTTAAAGAGGGAAGCANTTATTATTTTGCAATAATTGTGGATTTATCTAGCTTAGAGGGTTATTCTAAAACACGTAGAATAAGCATTCATTGTTTTTGATTTGCTTATTAATGCTTGATTAATTAGAGATAGTGAAGCAACATGTGTATTCAGTTGTACTAATGCCCTTCTAATCTCTGTTAATTACACATTCTAGATTTAATCTCTTTTGGCAAGTGTTTGTGACAGTGCAAGATGGAAATCCGAAGGAGGAGGTTGAGCTCAATTGTGTCTTCATCCACCTTCCGTGTTGGTTGTCTTGGTCTAATCTTTATTGAGTTGTAGGCATCTTTGGTTCTCCATTCTTTCAAAACTGAAGCCGGGTTCTTGTTTCTTCTACATTATTAAAACTCAAGTTTCTCTTGGTTACTGGTCCTTGTGAATTTCAGATCTGTCTTTACTCTTAAAGTTAAATCTTTTTCAGATCTGATATACATGTTTAGATCTTGATTTAAAAGCATATACTCTTAAAGTTAAATTTTTAGACTTGAAGTAAGAGTTAGTTTGCTGATTTTTAATTGAACATCTAGCAATTTTTAAAGTGCTTTAATTGGCTGCCCCAACAGGCAAGCCAAGGTCCCAAGGAAAGCTTGCTTTCCTTGGTTCCTTTACTTGTTTTTATCATTGCTTAACTTAGTCAAATTTTTTGTAAATTTTTAAGGGCTGTCTAAAGACACTTTTAAAGTGTTTTTGGGCATCTTTCATCACTAATAGCTTGCAGTTTTTGTTGCATTAATGAAAAGATAGGAGGAGACTTTGGCAAAAATTTGAACTTTTCAGCCATCCGGAGCACCCCGGGCTCTTCTCCCTTTTTCTAATCAGTTTTTTCTAATAGTTTGTAAGCTTAGTGATCCTATTTTTCAAAGGATCACAAACAATTCTGATATTGTAATAATTTATAATAAAAGAGCAAGTGGGATTACGACTCCCACACCCTCTTCCCTCGTTTTGAGAGAAGCCTGTATCTGTCCTTGAGTGGTTTGTTTTTTAGATTAGATTTTATTTACCGCAATAATTCTAGATTAGTCCAGTTTATTTTAAGTTTTACAAATTCTTTTAAAGTAATCAAATACTAACCCGACATTGCATTGCCGTAGTAATTAGTCTCACATTTTTCTTGTAACACAAGCACACAATCCGTCCTAATGGTTTGTATCCCTTTTGCTAGTAGTTTTAGTTTGTACTTTGCTTTAGAAAATTGTAACAAACATTTGCCTCTTCCTTGTATGCTCTACCTCTTGTAGGCTTGCCTAAGCTTGGGGATATCCAAAACGGGAGTGTGCGCTTCTTAATTTCTCACATTTAATTAATCAACTCACATTAATAAAATCAACATCCCCCAAACATTACAAAAATCTGGCGTAAAACGAGTTTGGTAAATAGTGGGAAAATTCTTCAGGGAAAGCGGGAACAAGTAGAAAGTGACCGTGGGACCCCGTTAGGCTACATCCTTCTTGGTGTAGTGTTGAACACACCCCCACTACTCCAACTTGCTCACATTTTCCTGTGTAGAGCCACTTCTCCCAAAATACAGACATATTCCTTGCACCATTCGGTATATTGGGAATCCCTTTCCTTTTAATTACTCATCATTATAATAATTAAAATTGACCAAGTACATGACAAAACACTTTCCCATTTTCAACAACATTTATTATTTTAAATTTTGAGTCCATGAAGGCACTGGTTTAATTCTTGTAATTTTATTTGCTTTCAGTGATATTGTGATTATTGCTATATTTGGTTATGTTGTTGAATTAAGCTCTTTGAATTTACAAAGTGTCTTGTCAGCAGCTTACTGATCTTTAAACTCCTAAAACAACCCCATCTAACACTTAAAACACTTAAGAACCTTATAAACACTCTTTAGGGACTACCCCCTTGGCTTTGTTAGGAGTTAAGCCTAAACGAAAGAGTTAGGATTAGGTGACCGTACCTGACTTGAGACTTGCCCCCAAGGACACTCTTAGTAACTTGAAGACTTTTGCTTTGTTTTCCGCCAGGTGCATAAGAGGTGGCAATAGGTCTTATTGATACTGGCTCATAAGGAAGTATTTTTGCCGCTAAGTGGGTGGTGAGATGCCTAGAGGGTTCTGCTCCATGGCAGATCTTCTTGGGACACAAATTTATTTCATCCACACATATGCTGAAGGTGTGTGGCTCCTTTGGATTGTGTGATATAATCTTGTCCCCACACTTGTTTTGGATTGTTTGGTCCTTCATCCACAAAAGCATTTGGGACGGTTGGAAATTTGTTGCTAGTTTGGTTAAGTGGAACTACTCTAGAAGCATATCAGGTTGGGATTGGCCTAGTGCCCACACTGGAGATGGAAACATCGGGGTTGTTTCATTGTTGAGCTTCCACGGTTCCAAGATCACACGTTAAGCAAAAAGGGCATCTTTTCTTGGTGATATTTATGTGACTTAGAGGAAAAATATTGAAAGAATTTGGGAGGTTTAGCTCAACAAAAGGTCCCGTGTTTAGACAAACCAGTTATTAAAGACATATATGGAGTCATTCCTCGTAAAGGCCACTTCAAACTAAACATTGATACGTGGGGCCCTAAGGGAAGAGATTGGCAGTGGGTGTTTGGTAAGCAAATTCAACAATATCATTCCTTGTTAAGTTAGAAGCATGTATTGGCTCCTATTCTCAATGCTTGTTGGACTTCTTCCAATCTCAAGCACAAGTGGAATTGCGGGCTGCATAATGTTTGGTCTATTCACCTATCTTACAAATTATGGATCTTTGCATGACAATTCATTTATTGGGGGCTTGCTTGATTGTATAAGAGTGGGCTGGCAAATGGGCCTTATCCAGTTTTTGGAAAACCAAAGACAATGAATTGCATATTTCGGGACTGCCTATTCGCTAGAGACTGCTGGCAACACACATAGGATCAACACTTTGCTTTATTTTAGCAAAAGGTGCATTGGAGAGTTGCAATCCTCGTTGACTTTACATATCTAGTGCTTGCTGACTTTGCAGGAATTGACACAGCCTCAGAGTTACTGCATTGTTCACCATCTGGAAGCCAAGGTGCAAGTCTATTTTTGCTAATGAGGTCAGGTCAATTAGTGTTTTTGTTGTAACTAGAAGAAAGAGGTATATAGGCAATTGTTGGCGGAAGGATTTCTTCTCATTAATGATGCTAAAGAGCTAAATGCTTTGGCTTATTTTGATTTTATTTCCGCTTTATTGGTGCTGACTCGCTAAGTCATTGGGCAAGTCCAAAACCCCCCTCGTGTCTACGACGTCAACATGTGTTTTTTCATGTCCTGGAATCGGGACACGAAAAAACACTTGTTGGACACATGTTGATATCGTGTCCTGAACTGTCTACAGATTTCATGCAGGGAAAAGGGCATTGCTCTTATATGTCAAAAGCCATACATTATAGTTTTGCGTAGATATAGATGTATGTATCCAAGAAACTCTCAGGAGTAGGTTCTAAATGGAAGCATCCTGATAGCCTGCATTGAGAGCACCCAAGTTCATACAACATCTTCAAAACATTGTCCTCAGGCACGAAACCATCAATCATGTGCAATAGAGCTTCCAATGTGATCATCAGGGGTGAGTCTTCCATCTTCCTCCTCCGTGTTCCTATATTGACACGATATCAACTTGATTAGCAATAGCCTCATTTGATAAGAATCTGCATCCATGTTATTAATGATATGGACAAATTAAATTTCATGAAATTGACCAACAACAACCTGCACTTGCTCCGAATTCTTCCATGTTGATCTTACCATTAAGATCATTAAGACGAGATTCTTCAATCTTGATCTCATGTATGATCTACCCCTTTTTGTATTTACTATCTACTACTACTAGTTGCCATTGGTATTCCGACATCTATGTAATACACTTTGATTTTGATGACTTAATGAGAAATATGGTTTCGACATCTTGAGCTATCATCTTTGTGTCTCATTGTGATTTGTGAATGACATAATGTGTATTGATTCTAATTAGTAATTTCTATTGAATATTTGTAATTGTTCTAGTTTCTCAAAAAGTTTGGATCTATATTGTGAAAATTGAGTCACAGTAGTCTTGGGATCAAGGAACAACTCACAGAGATTCATAATCAATTTCACAAGAAATTTGACATGAAACACACTGCAATTAGGAGTTGCAGCTGTAAGAATGTATTCAATAATCAAAAGTAGAGATACAATGTCATACACTTGCATGAATAGCAAGACAATTCGAATCCCAAGGAGGTAATTCGAATTGCATACATGAGAGTGGCTTAGTTGTCAGTTAGCCACACTAAACACATCAGTTAACTACTAATCACAACCATAATTGACTCTAACTGAGCCCTAACTCAATCGGAGGTAGTAATGACTGAGTCTAACTGAATAGAGCTCAACTGCATGTCAATCAACAGGTGGGGGCGCATATCTAACTCAAGTCAGCTCCGATGAAGTGAACTGAACTCAATTGAGTCACCAGAAGTTGCTGGAGGCGCCTTAAATCACTCCAATTAACTCAAATCATCCCAAAATATACAAATAGATGAGGAAGGCGCCTTTTCGACTCAGTTTAACTGATTGTTAGGTGAAAAAAAATTCAGTTTACTGATTGTGGCTTTTATGACAAGTAGATCACCCCAGATTTGCTCCCTGATTGAAGGAGGAAGCCTAGTTAGCTTCCCTGATTGAAGGAGGAAGCCTAGTTAGCCTCCCTGATTGAAGGAGAAGACTTTAGTTGGCCTCCCTGATTGAAGGAGTGTGGTGGTGTTGATGCTAATGTCAAGGAGTGTGTTGGTGTGCTGATGTTGATGTCAGTAATTCGTGTCAATTACTTAGGATAAGTGGATAATTAGGCCAAATTGACCAAATAAAGATGTGTGGGTTGGATAATGACTCCAACATATATGTCTATATTTTTAATATATATATATATACAATGTGTCTTTCGTGTCCTGATTCCGGGGGTCATTGTTCGTGTCAGACACTCGTATTTTCGTGTCCTGATTCCGGGGGTCATTGTTCGTGTCAGACACTCGTATTTTCGTGTCCTTCGTGTTCTGTGTCCTTGTGTCAGGTGACTTAGGTGTTGAGTAGGAGGATATATTTATCATTGTTTATACCTTTCCACTTTTTCCTTTTCTTTTGTAAATATTCCTATGTTAATATAGGATGTATTTAAAAAAAAATCTCTGAACTATAAAAATGAATACAAATCAACATTGTATGATGGATCTCATCAAGAAGGGTTTTCTTGTCCAGGAAATAATTCATTGTTTGGTGGCCTTGTTTGGTGATTGCCGTTATTTGGTTTTCTCCTCTTTCATTGGATTTAGCAGTGCCTGAAGATTTCTACTCCATTTACCCTTTGGAAGATCCATTGCAGGTATGTTTTAGTGAGGCCAGTTCTTTGTGTGCTTATTGTACCATGTGGTGGGATAATCTACGTCTTGTTGAATCAAGATGTAGCTTTGGAAGATATTCTTATTGTATTGTATTTGTCATGTAAAACCCTAAAAAGAACAATGTTATATTGTATTTGTAAAACATGTAATATCAACTCAGGAAATAAAATGATATTGTATTTTATCCTCACAAAAAAGACAAGTCGGCCCCACAAGAAAAAGTCACCTAGAAAACAAGTATAAATACAGGTGCCACCTTCCTCATTTGAGACACACACAAACAACAAGCAAGTTCAAGGTTCACTCCAGCTAAGAAGAGGATTGTTTTGGGTTGTAGAATACTTGGAAGTCATCTATCTCTTGATCTAGGGTTTGTCTAGAGTTCCACTATCTTTCTGTAAGAGAACTCTAAGCTTCTTGTTAACACCGTGACATTGTACTCGGTTGACGAATCTATACTGAGAAGTTCTGTTGGGTTTTTCCTGTGAGAGGGTTTTCCCAAGATAAATCTTTGTCTTTGTGTCTACTGTTGAATGTGCTTCTTTCAGTGATCCTTATTCATGCAATTACTATGCCGTGACTTGTTAAATGAATGAAAGTCTAACATAATTACTTGCAAGTCAAATTCTAACATGGTATCTGAGCAGTGTTGAAAGAATTCATTGCAACAAGCATAACAACTGCAATTGCTGGAGAATAGGGCTTCCTACTTCCGGCCTTTCAATCCACATATCAAGCTCGATTCTAACACCATTGAACTCGCCCTGGGAGTGCACATCTTTTGTGTAGGCATAATTTCATTCCAAGAATTTTCATTTTTGACCTAGTTTTGGTCGAGTCGGGAAAACTATGGCTTCCAGATTTTGCTTGTTTTGTCCATAGATCTAAGTGAATAGAAGGCTCATTTAACTCGCCTTGGGAGGGTGCATCTTTCCAGTGGATCATATTCTCCATTGAAGAACTTTCATTTTTTGACCCTCCTCTTGCCAGGGTTTCCAGAGTCAGACTTGACAAGATGACAAACAACAACAAGGTTGATGAGAAGCTTGAAGGGGTTGATAACTTCAGAGTATGGAAGTATAGTATGGTCTTCATCCTAGAAGAAAATGACATGGAAAAATATGTTGAAGAAGAGGTTGCAGAGCCAGAGAGATGAAGGTAAAGTAAGTACGAGAAGAATATGGTTAAGTCAAAGAGAATCATAACAGATTCCATTAAGGATCATTTGAGCCCTCATGTCTCATCTTCCAAGATTCCAAAGCAAATGTTTGATGCTTTGACCAAATTGTATGAAGGCAAGAATATTAACTAGAAGATGACATTGAGAACACAACTCAAGAATGTGAAGATGCAAAACTCAGAAATAATTCAATCCGACTTCACAAGAGTATCCCAAATCAAAGAACAACTTGAAGCCATTGGAGATACAGTTGAAGAAGCCGAAATAGTGATGACTACATTCAATGGTCTCCCAAGGTCATTGGAATCATTTATTCAAGGAATATATTCCAAGAGGAATCTAACAAAGTTTAGTAGGTTATGGGAAGAATGCACTCAAGAAGAAGCTAGACAGGTAGCAGGAGAAGAGAAGTTGGGTAATGATGAAGATCAAGCACTAATAACTCATACAAAGCAAGAAAAGAGTAGAAAAGAAGTTCATCCTTCAAAGAAGTCTCCAAAGTTTCAGAAGTCTCAAAGGACTCAAAGGGATTACTCAAATGTCAGATGCCACAACTGCCAAAAGATGGGACATATTGCAAGAAATTGTCCCCAAATAAGAGGTCAGATCAAAAAAGGAAGGAATAAAAGACATCATGCTCATGTTAAAGAAGATGATGAACCTGCTCAGAAGAAAGCAAGACAAGATGATTCAAGTGAAGTCTCTTACAGGGACTGTCACTCATGGAAGTGACACTTTGCTTGTTGATAGTGGTGCTCTTAGCACATGACTAGTTACAAGGGTTCCTTCTCAAGTTTAATTCAAACGCATTCACTTCACAAAGTGAAGCTTGGAGATTATTATCAGTATCCTATTAAAGGGGTCGGAGAAGCCTCCTTCAAGTTGGATTCCAGAAAGCCCATGAAGATGGATGTGCCATATGTACTTGGTTTGAAGAAGAACCTCCTATCCATTTTAGCATTGGATAAGAAGGGATTGAAAGTTGCTTTTGTTGATGGAGAAGTTCATGTGGCCGAAAGGAAAGACCATTGATGATGCAGTCATGATTGGTGTTGAAGAAGGAGGACTATACAAATTGAAGGGACACTCAGATTCAACACTAGTACACAGTACTGTGAATCCAGGTGAACTATGGCATAGAAGACTTGCTCATTTGAATTACAAAGCACTGCCGATCGTGAGCAAGATAGACACAGCTTTTTAGAATCAGATGATGGAGTAGAGTATGCTTCCAGAGACTTGTGATTTCTACAAGAAGGCAGAGATCAAGAGGGAGTCAACCAAATAATTAAAGAGAAGTATCTTATACTTTTCATTTGCTTGATTTGAATTATTGTTTCATTGATAAATAGCATAACTATTTAAATTAGTACTGGCTAACCCTTGTGGACATTTCTGTTAGGTCCACTATGGAAGCAATGAAGGCCATGATACATGATCAAGACTTAAGGCACCTATGGGCAGAAGCAACTAGGACTGATGTATATGTACAAAATATAATCTCTCATAGTGCACTTGGGAACAAGATACCAGAAGAGATGTTTACATAAGAAAAGCTAGAGGTCAGCCACTTGAAGATATTTGGTTGTCCAGTATATGTGCATGTTCCCAAGGAGAAAAGATTGAAGTTGTATCCTTCAGGAAAGAAGGGGATATTTGTTGGATATAGTGAGACATTGAAGGCATACAGAGTCTATATCCCTCGTTATAGACAGATTGAGATCAACCAATATGTTACCTTCGATTAAGATGCAACTTATAGCATATCCAAGCAAACTCATTCATATGAGGTTTATGATGAAGAGACTGTAGCTCCTAGAGTTGCAGAGACAGGTGCAAATGATGATGCTCCAAAAGAATATGTTTTAGAGGACCACAATATGACAGATCCACAGAGACCTGCTGATCCACCTTAACAGATGATTACTCACAAGAGAAGACCAGTGTGGGATCGAGAAATTATTCAAGATGCAGAGAAGTTTGGTGCACTGGATGGATCCTCCAGAGAAAGCAAGAGACCTCGACCATATTCCAGTTATGTAGCATTGTTATGTGACATCATTGATGCAGAACCTTCCAGTTATGTAGAAGCAACCAATAAGAAAGTATGCAAGGATGCCATAATCGAGGGATATCGGTCTATTATGAAGAATGATGTTTGGGATGTGGTTCTTAGATCGAAAGGGAAGTCAGTGGTGACTTCCAAATGGATTTACAAGACAAAGCATTCAATAGATGACATTATCGAGAAATACAAGGCAAGGTTCATGCCACGAGGTTTCTCTCAAAAAGAAGGTATAGATTATGAGGAGACATTTGCTCCTATGGCTAGATATACTTTGATTAGAGCTATACTTGCGATAACTACAAAGATGAAATGGAATGTACACCAGATGGATGTAAAGACAACTTTTTTGAATGGTGTAGTGGAAGAGGAAGTGTACGTGGTATAGCCACAAGGATTCGAGACACATAACAGGAAGACACATGTGTGCAGGTTGAAAAAGGCCTTGTATGGGTTGAAGCAAGCACCCAGAGCATGGTATGGAAGAATTGGCAGTTTCCTGATGAGCTTGGGATTTATAAAGAGTAAAACAGATCCCAACCTTTACTACAAGGTTGTGGATGATGGATCAATAATATTATTGTTATACGTGGATGACTTGTTTTTGACAGGGGTTGAGAAGCTCATTAGTAAATGTAAGGAGAAGCCTACTGCAGAGTTTGAAATGAAAGACCTAGGTATGATGCACTATTTCTTGGGTCTAAAGGTATGTCAAAGAGCAAATGAGATTTTTCTAAATCAAGGAAAATATGCTGTAGAGATCCTAAAGAGATTTGGGATGATGGATTGTAAAGCCATGCCTACATCGATGGTGACAAACCTGAAGTATACAAGGAAGATGATTGGTTCGTCGATGTATACGAGGCCAGATATATGCTTTGCTGTAAACACATTAAGTCAATATATGGTTGAGTCGAGACATGTTCACTTGATTGTTGCAAAGCATGTGATGAAGTACTTGAAGGGTACATATGACCATGGACTTAGATATGTTTTGGATTATGAGATCAGACACCATGGTTTTGCTGATTCAGATTGTGCCAGTAGTGTCGTCGACAAGAAGAGCACTTCAAGATGTTGCTTCCGTCTGGGGTTAGCTATGATTCCCTGGCTCATTAAGAAGCATACTAGTGTGGCTCTCGGTACGACCGAGGCAAAGTATATAGCAGCTTGTACAACCAGTGGCGAAGCTGCGTGGCTTTGAAAGTTGCTTGCAGGACTGTTTGATCTTGAGTTAGAGGTGGCTTGTATCTATTGTGACAACTAGAGTTGCATAAAGTTGTCAGAGAATCTTGTGTTTCATGACAAGTCTAAGCACGTCGAGATCATATACCGTTACATTCGTGATATGGTACATAAGGCAGATGTGAAGCTTTGGTATGTTGCGACAAACGAGCAAATAGATGATGTGTTGACCAAGCCTTTGTCAAGGGTAGAGTTTGAATACTTCAGGGACAAGCTTGGAGTGGTCCAGATGGACTTCCCTCATGAGAGGTAGTGACGTGTTACATATGCGATTTCGGGGGGCCGTAGCACATTGAGTATGGTAGTAGCGGGTAGTCATTCATGGACCAGTCACCTAGATTCTGTGTGAGCTAGGTGAAGTCACATAATGCCCTAAGGTCCGAAAGGACGACGAGGCTACACCCAGTAGAGAGATGTTATGCTGAGATCTTGAATGCATGATGTAATCAAAGGGCTTGCTTCTACAAAACTTCTAGTGATGATTGGATTCGTGAAAAGGTTAACAAGTAAATGGTCAAGTACAAGATAGCGAAAGCATGGTTAAAGATTGTGTCAAAAGAATACATTCCTTGATGAGAGGGAGTGTTGAGCTTCAAAATATATTCTTATTGTATTGTATTTGTCATGTAAACCATAAAAAGAACAATGTTATATTGTATTTTTAATGTTGAATTTTTGTACCTAGGGAAGTGTTCCCCTAGTGACTTTATGCCTAAGTCACTAAAAGGGGACAAATGGCATGTCTCTTGTATTAATTACTTGAGATGAGTAATTAATTCACTTTAGAGAATAAAGTGACTTTAAATAAATTTAGGTGGGAGTTGAGAGAGAAAATAGTTAATGGAGAGAAAAGTGATTTTTCTCATCCATTGATGAGAAATCACTAGATTAAAAGTGGGCCCTTGATCTAGTGTCCTTATAGCTAGCCCAAAAAGAGGAAGTGAAAAGACAAGGGAAAATAATAAAAAGGCACTTCATACCTCATTTCCCTCACTTAACCAAGAGAGTTGGGGAGGAGGTCGACTTCTTGAGAGGAGCAACAAAGAGAGAGACTATAGCACACATTCCCAGCAGTTGAACAATAGTACAACAAGACGAAAATCGAGGTGAAGGTATAGCAACACGAATTCCAAGGCTGTTGGCATGATTTTTGAGGAGCAGAAGTGCAACATTCCGTACAGTATGTACATTCTGTGCAATTCCGTAGAGTCTGTACAGACACAAATTTCGAGCCTGGTATAGCATGAATTTTGAGGAAGAATTATTGCTGTCACCTGTGGGAACAAATATCGAGGAGGATTTCTGAACCTGGCATAAAATTCAAGGAAGAAAATAGACAGTGAGAAGCAGTTTGTACAGTGCTGAGAAAACACGAATTTAGAGACTGTTAATGCACATAAAACGAGAATGTTTTCGGCACAGTTTTCCAGGCAGCGTTATTGGTTGAAATAAGTTGTCTTATTAGCTGAGTATTTCACTGTTGTAATTATTTTGAAGAAGAAATAAAAGATCTCTCTTTCAAACAGGTTTTCCCCTTATGGGTTTTTCTTGGGCAGTTTGCCAAAAATTCCTGTGTCTGAGAATTTCATGGTTGGATGAGTTTTTAATTTTGTTCATTCATATTTGTAAAAGTTTCTTAGATTTTTAAGCTTCAGACTTTTTTATGAGTATAAATTCCATTTACAACTGAGAAAGAAATGGGGTTGGGCGTTAGAATCAGGTGTTGTCACCTGATTCTGTCTCCTCCGTTTAGGCCACTCCTAACGGAGCCAAGGGGGGTAGTCTCTAAAAAGAGTTACTAAGGCTCTTTTGATTTTATTGGTTTACGGATTAGATAGTTTGTTAAGAGTTTATTGAATGACAATACTGGAACAAGGTAAATTGCAAAAATAAAGCTTGAATTTAACAACATAAGATAATATAGCATTCACAATATGAAATGACTTAAAGCAAATAAGATTTGTAAATGAACCAGTGCCAAATGGAGTCAAATAGCTGCTGCTGAAGAAATGGAAAATGTTTTGCGATTTGTTCTTGGTCAGTTTTAGTTATTAAGGATGAATTAAGTTATGGGAAAGGGGATTCTCGATATACTCTGAAGTACTGAGAATATGTCTGGATTCTGAGAAGAGTGGCTCCGCACGGGAAAATGTGGGCTAGGTGGAGTCGTGGGGGGGTGTTCAACACTACACCAACAAGGATGTAGCCTAACGGGACTCCACAATCACTTTCTAGTTGTTCTCGCTTTCCCTGAAGAATTTGCGCACTGTTCCTCAAATTCGTTACGTCGAATTTTCGTAATGTTTGAAGGGTTGTAACTTTTATTAATGTGAGTTGATAAATTAAATGCGAAGAATTAATTAGTGCGCATTCCTGCTTTTGATTATCCCAAAGCTCAGGGCAAACCTGCGATGGGCAAGAGCATACACCGGAATGGCAAATTGTTGATTCCAAATTTGTATTGTAAGATGAGAAAGGTAAAAGCGGTGAGACTAACTACTACGGCAAGGAATATCTTTTCCCCAAACGAGCAAGCTCTTTGGGTAATTCGGTAGATCAATGTCGGGTTAGTATTACTTTCCAAAATCAAAATAGAATAATGATGCCTCAAAAAATGCTTAAAAGAAAAAGAAACGCCTCTTGACCCTTGAAGAATGGGTCAAAAAGGCTTACAAACTTGCTTAGGGAAGAAAATGAATGAAGGAGGGGGATGGTAGATGGATCATGGGTGCTCCGGACAACCCAAAACTTGATTTTTCGGCAGCACCACCCTCTCTTTTTCCTCCAACCTGCTAAAAACCAGCAAGCTAATATGATTAGAAGATGGTGGTATGCACAAAAAACAAATAAAAATTTTAAGTTTTGGTACGTAGAAAAAATTTGGAAAACTTTATAAGTGCAGATACCAAAACAACAAGCCTAGATCTAGTTAAATAATGAAGCTTTGAACGCGTTTCTAGATCTAGCTATTCTAACATGCTAAGATAAGTAGATTTGAATGAACAAGCTTTAAAGAACTATATCTACTTAATTAGCACATTTGGAACAAAGTAACCAGAAAGAAAGGAGAATTGGGGTTTGAAGAGATGGACAGAACACTTCAAGCCTTGCTTGATCTTTCTATGATGACTTTGGAAATCCTGCAACGGTAGAATTAGTCTTGTAAAAATGCTGAAGAGAAGAGAAGAGACAACTGAGTTCCAATTCTCCTTCAAATTTGTGATCTGCAAAACTATGAGAAAACCCTTGCACAAAAATGATTAGATCTAGTGTGTTTGAAAACAATAAACAAAAAAGAGCCTCAATACAATTGAGTATAGTTGGTTACTTTCCTATCTCTTAAAAGCAAAGCACAAGTAAACAAGTTAACAACTGTAAATGCTTACTCTATGTGTTTTAGAATAACCCTCTAAGCTAGATCCATCAACAATTTTAACAAAGGGAATCAAAGCTTTACAATATCACCTCATAACACAAGCATTCATCAAATGGCACAAGGTAGACCTCCAAAGTCTTCAACTTTATTAATCAAAATAGCATCAACATTACAACAAGCAGAGGTTCCTTGCATCCATCCAGAATGAGGAAGAAGGCCTTGCTTAAATAGAAACTACAAACCCCTAAGGGGTGCTACCTACACTTGAGTGGAAAAGTCAGTGAGCTCTGAGCTGATATGAGTTAATCAAGAATGGAACTAGAGAGGCAAGTGCCACATCTCCTACCAACTCCACCAACCCACCAACCCACTTGCTTGATGAGGTTGGCGTGAACCCTTCTTCCTTACCTCACGTGTGAGTTCTCCCTCCATCCCACTCGCTTGCATGAATGAAATATATCACAACTTTATAACATACCAAAGATTGAATAACTTAGAACATGGAGAGGGGTCCATCCTCATCCCAACACAATCTTCACATGGTGTTAGCGTGAGCCTCATGTGGGTTGACGTCACCCTTGATTAAAACCACTCATAACTTTTATTTTATCCAAAGTTTGAAATGCCACCATGTTGGAGAGGGGCGCTAACCCATTGGACCCGCATGCCAAGTCACTTCACCCTTTAAAATATTGATTTTTGACTTTTCTAAAAAAATTGACTATGGTGCATTTCGTCAAAATTTAGTAATTTTTTGCCATTTTGTCGCACCGGTAGAGAAATAATGCCATACGAGACAATTTAGTCACCTAGAGCGTGAGAAAAGTGGGTCTCAAGGTAAAGGAGATGCTATGCGCTTGAAAACAAGCCCATACATGCCAAAAACAGACTCCGAATCACACTTTTATTTCATTTTGAATCTTTCCATTTAAACCATTAAAAAATGGCCTAAAATTGTAGAAAAAATTATTTTTTTCGGAAATTAAAAAAAATCCTAAGGGGGATTTAGTACATGTCCATAGTGGCTCAAAACCATGTCCAACATGGTTATATACATCGACACATGAACTTTAATAGCCTCCCCGGTTTAACCACCAAGACGAAAATTCCAGTTTTGGAGGAGCGGTGAAAAACTCTAAAATTATATATCGCTTATTCAACATTGCATAATTGATAAGGGAATCACCACCTTGGAATGATCGGATTGATGCCCAAGTCCCAGGAAGCCAAGTCCTTTACAAAAAGTTTGCCGTGTTAGAACATTTATTACAACGCCCCCAAGGGGTATGAACATGCATTTTATTAAAAAAAAGGGACCACAACTGGTCCTGATGTAACTACGGAACTTCTGAGCACTGATAATGAACAATTGACTTGTTCAATACTCTGGCGGCTCATTGGATAACAAGTAGTTTTTTGGACTTACATATATGATATTAGTGAGATGGCTACAGGGTTAAGGTTGGAGGACAAGTTATATTGGGTGTTGCCGCCTCACACACACCTAGGGGGAAGCGTAGCAGAAATCTTCAAGTTGCTTGGTGTGTCCTTGGGGGCAAGTCTCGAACCAGGTGCTGTCACCTGATCTTGACTCTTCCGTTTGGGCCACTCCTAACGGAGACAAGGGGGGTAGTCCCTAAGAGAGAGTTGCTAAGGCTCTTTATTATTTATTAGTTGTGGATGAATTGTTTTGTTAGGAGTTTGAAATGATTTACTGACAAGATATCGCAAAGTAGAAATTAGATCAACAGCATAAAGATACAACATTCATACATTGAGACGACTTTAAGCAAATGATAGTAGTATAAATTTTGCAAGTGCCAAATGGAGTCATAACATATTGAAGTGTTGCCGAAAAAGTAAAATTTTTTGTAGTGTGTCTTGGTCAGTTTAACTTATTATGGTGACGAGTGGATTACGGGAAGGGGATTCTCGATATACCAAAATGTACTTGGGAATATGTCCGGATGTGAACAAAAGTGGCTTCACATAAGGATGTGTGGGCTAGATGGAGTCACGGGGTGATGTCCAACACTAACCAATCGAGGGTGTAGCCTAACGGCGCCCCGCGGTCACTTTCTAGTTGTTTTCGTTTCCTTTGTAAAATTTACCCACTAATATTGAAGTTTGATAACGCCGGATTTTTGTTGTGTTTCAAGGGGAGGTTACTTTTATTAATGTGAGTTTTTAGTTAGATGTGGATAATTATAAAGTGCACACTTCCGCTTTTGGATATCCCCAAGCTTAGGCAAGCCTGTGCGTGGTAGAGCATACATGGAAGAGGCTAATGTTTATTCCAATTAATTTTGTAAAAACAAAGTACAAATGAAAAATAAAAAGAAACCGTGAGACTAATTACTACAACAAAGAGTATCTTTTCCCCAATCGAGCAGCTCTCTTGGGTAATTCGGTAGAGCAATGTCGGGTTAGTGTTCGTTACCTTGGAAAAGTAAATGAAACTTTGAAAGAAAACTAAACTAACTGAAAGTAAAAGCAATTAAACTAACTTAAAGTTAGTAGCGAAAAAATAAAGCATAAATCAAACCACTAAGAAGGCGACACGAATCCCCCTAGGGGGAATGGAGTGTGGGCACTTGGAAAGCCTGCTTGCTTCTCGTTTATTAATCTTTATTACAATGCTTTTTACGAAAAAATAAATAAATACCTTTTGACCCTTGAAAATGGATAAAAAATGCTTACAAATGCTTCGGGAAGAAGAGGAATGAAGGAGGGGGAAGAAGGATGGACTTTGGGTGCTCTGGATGGCCAGAAACTCAAAATTTTGGTCGCATTTCCCTCTCTTTTACATTCAATCTGCTAAAAACCAGCAAGTTAAACTCAAAGGAAAGTTAGTAGATTAGCTAAATATTACATAAAATATACAACTACTTTAATACTTGAAAATGATAGCAATATTTCTAACAACAAATACTAAAGAGCCAATCTATATCTAGATTTAAAATAGAGCTTTAAAGGTTTCTAGATCTATTAAAAATTCTTTACCAAAATGAGATAAATGATAAAAGCTTTTTAGATCTAATTTTGTTAAGCATATATGGAACCCAGTAACCAAGAAAGAGAGGATTTGAAGTTTTGAAGAAGAAGGAGAAGAAGTCTGCTCAAGCTTTGAATGTTTCTTGAGATCTGTGGATGCTAATGGGAACAAGAAATTGTAGATCCTTCAAGAGTTGAAAAAGAGGGCGATGCAACTTAGCTCTTCCCCTTATTCCAAAGTTGTAACCTGAAAAGCTTATTTACACTTGCACAAACGGATAAAATCTAGTACATTCAACTAATGGAAACCAAAAGAGCATGAATATAACTTAATAAACAATGCTACTCTTGAATCTCAATAAGCCAAATTATAAGTAAATAAATTGAAAGCCTCAAATATTTACCCTACGTGTTGCAGAGAACTCTCTAAGCTAGATCGATTACCAATTTGATATCAAGCATGAACAAAACTAAAACAAGATTACCTCATTAAGCAAACACCATTCATAGCTTAAACATGCACCAATGGACCTCTAAAGCCTCAATATTATTCAGAATCCAACAAAAAATATTACATGAGCAGAGGTTCAATACTCCATCTCAAATGAGGAAGAAAGCCTCGCTTAATTAGGAAAAATGAGAGCAAATCCCACAAGGGGTGAATTTTTCAAGTGTTGTAGCTTTTTGAGATGATTGGGGGCGAACTAGAGGTGGTAGGCGCCATCTCTCACAAGGTAGGTCACCCCCTCTCTTTCTGTGTCACATATACAACAAGAGGTGAACTCTTTCATGGATAAATGTGCCCCTCTAAGGAGAAATTCGCCCCCTCACGATTTGATCTTGATTTGGTCTCCAATTACCCCCAACATCATCCTTAGTTAACCCAGAACATGTCTGGGACAAGTTTCCACTGATTTAGGGATGTGTTTTTTCTCCATATTTTCCATTTTTCTAAATTTTTATTCACTTTTTGCATTTTTTGGAGACTTTTTCACTTAAGTGATACATAATCACTTAAAACTTAGGAAAAATGAGTTTTGGGGTAAAGAGGGTGCTCTGAGTTTGAAAACGAGCACCCCCATGGAAAATTCCCACTCTAGACCACACTTTTATGACATTTTGAATTTTCCCAATTAAACTATCAAAAAATAGCCTAAGTTTACGAGATTTTTTTTTTGAAAATAAAAAAAAACCTAAGGGGGACCTAAAACATATTCATAATGATTCAAAACAATGTTTAGCATGCTTATATACACTGACATGTGAACTTTGACAACCTCCCAAGGCCTAACCACTAAGACGACCATTCCAGCTTTGGAGGATCGGTGAAAAACTCGAAAATTATATATCATTTATTCAACATTGCATAATTGATAAGGGAAAAAACACCTTGGAATGATCAGATTCATGTCCAAGTCCTAGGAAGCTAAGTCAAGCAACTAGTGCTAGTAGGATGACGTAGTAAATAACACTCAAGCAAAACCAGTGCAAGTACCTACTTCTACTGATGCAGTAGCAGTGACAACCTTCAACAAGGACATCAAGTTGAGAAAAATTATCCTTGATGCTGTAAAGGACCATGTAATCCCACATATTACAGATAAAGACTGTGCATTTACAATGTGGGATGCCTTGACCAATTTCTACCAAAGTTCGAATGAGAATCTAAAGATGATACTGCGAGAGAAGTGGTAGAGCATAAGGATGGCTACATCTGAAAATGTGGGTTCTTACCTTACCAGGAACACTCAGGTGTGGGACAAGCTTGCGGCGGTTGGGGACAAGGTTGATGGCAGTGAGCTATTGGAGACAACTATGAATGGCGTGACAAAGCCATGGACTATTTTCGTGGAGGCTATTGTTGTTAGAGAGAACATTCCTTCTCGAGACTGTCTTTGGGACGACTTGTGCAGGAAGAGACCCAGAGAAACTATGTGCTGGATAGCTCATCAAATGACAAGGAGGAAGAGGAGAATGTTGCCTTGTCAGCTACCAGAAACAAGTCCAAGAAGAGTCCTAAAGGAGGGGCTAAGAATTTGAGAGGTGAGTAGATGAAGGACCTGAGCAGAGTAAGGTGTTATACATGCAATGTGTTTGGCCATTATACTGGACAATGTCCTTGTTATCACAAATCTTGTAGTTGCCCTAGTAGAGTAATCCTATACAGGATGGCAGAGGGGACAAGCAACCAAACCCGCGATCTACGAAAACCCTAATCCCCAAAAGATGGATGGTTGTCACGTCGGTTAGGACTTCCCTCACTTTATGCCACTAGATAAGCCCAACTGACAATGGGGGAGACCCAGACCTATTCCTGAAAGGACAAACTTAAAGCAAATCACCAGATCAAACTTCTGACGGAGAATATGTAAGGTTAGTGCTTGAAACCCTAGATTCAGGGGATAAGCCACAAATTAAGGAAATACTTGAGTAGGGGTGGTTAGAGATATTGGAAATGCTACTCAAGCAGGAAAACACAATGACTTATGGAAATTGGGATCAGATCTAGGATTAGTGTGTTGGTCCAAATGATCAATCTCGGGACCCTTGGTGGATTTAAGCAGATAAATGAAACGTTCCTAGGACAAGTTTGATATTGATAATTAAGGCTTCCCACACACTAACTTGGATAAAGGATTCAACAATTGAAAAAGATCCAAGTGAAACCGAAAAAAAGACACAGAGAAATTGGCTGCCAGACTAAGAGGGCCGCTACCTCCCTAAGTGATCAGTGCTTGGAGATGGGTAAATGGAGTCCAAAAATGACGCGTAGGAGGTTTTGAGGGATGGTTGACAAAACCTAGATTGCCGAATTTGTAGATTCCCAGTGCAAATTGATCCGATGATTTTTCCTATTTCTAAAGAGGGTTTTTTAGTAAAAGCATTGATGAGCAATGCATGAGAAAATCAAAGGATGGAGAACTTACTTGAGAAACGTACCTGAGTCATGGTGAGGACCTCCTGGATGATGAAGAATGCTTTCTTTCAGGTCAAATGAGAATCTCGAGCAAGATTTTGATGAAGAGATGCTCTAGCCAGTGCCCCTAGCGCTCCTGTGTACCTGTTACACCAAAGAATTCAATTGGTACAACAAATAATCGGGTTCTACAAGCAAACGAAGATGCAAGGAGAAGAAATCATAAAGAAGTTGCTACTCCCTGACAACCAACACCGAGTTTCGGCAACAGAGTGAGTCCCCCCACCAATGCGCCTCTCTCAGAATCGCCTCCTTCAACCTGCAGGTAAACAGGTGCAAGAAAATGTACAAAAGCTATGCTGGATAACTCTTAGTGCAAAAGAAAAACAATGCCAGTCATCATCTCATTGATTCATCAAACAAGAAACAAGTGCGTAGTCCCAAACAAAATCTCTTTATTCAATATTCCAGTGCCAGAGCTCATGCTTTACAATGGAGGGATCACCTCACTTAAATACCTTGAGAGTGTGTCCACTTTTTACCTAATTATCATCCTACGGTTCAGATTAAGACATCATCAACGATGGAGATCACAACGACGAAGATCAACACATGGATCAAGTTGACCACTTCAAAGGGGGCGCACTTTTGCTCAAGGACGCCTCCCTAAGGTGGAAAACATACGATAACATAAGATACATCATGATAATACATTAAAGGGGGTCACTAGGGGCTTAATTCACCCTAGGCCCTATTACAACCTCATACCATATGATATAACAATGAAATACATCAATTAGCCAAGTTGAGGGGCGCCCCTTGGAGGACGTCCTCACTGGCTGAGCCAAAATAAAATAATCTGGACAACAATGCTGACTGAAACTGCTGAAGAACTGTCTAGGGTGCCAAACTACATCATCTGATAATTTTCCAAGCCATTTCCTTGACCCAATTGGCCAAATCAATTTTCTCAGTGAATCTCCTAGTTCAATTTCTGGTGGTACATCCTTTGAAATTGATAAGCTGATAACTGGGGAAAACTTACTACAATGGATGATCCAGAGACAAATAATGGTGTAAGTGACTACTCATACCCCCTAGAACATTGCAATGCTCTAGGAGAACCAAACTCACTGCCAATTGTAATAAAATTTGATTATTTGGCCAATGATAAAATGATAATAATCACTGATCAGGAGATCTAGGGCCAAACTCTCAAAACTGAAACTGTAGTATTGGTCCTGGGCATGTGTGGAACAAATATAGGCTATGTTGTTTTTTGAGTCACTTCCTTGGGAATCGTGTTTGACTTGGTCAACTGGGTTGACCAGGTCAAAGTACCCAAACTAGAGGTGAGATACTGTACCAATATGACCCTGCATGCATCCAAGGTAAGAAATGCTCCAATGGTGTATATCAAGATTCAAAACCAAACTTAAATCATGTTACTCATAATCATGGTGACAATAATAATAACAGTAAGATATACTTGTGCTTCTGAAAAATCCTAGAACCTTCTGGAAGTCTGCTTGTTCATGCCATACTTACAAAGTTTAAATGGTATGCTAATGCTGGGTGAGAATAGAAAACAAGGCTAGGTAAAGGGGAATGACTTCTAACTGACTTTGACTATGTGATCTCTTCGAATGATAACCAATATACTCAACCAAAGTGATATATACATGACAAATAGCAATAGGGGATGGTGGTCTCTCACAAGTGGATAAAGTACTTGGGTTTGCTTCCCTCAGACTCTAACAAGTTTTCCTTTGCACTAATTTGCAATATAGATCAACCTTCAAAGGCAGGTGCCTTGAAATCTTTCTGGGCTCTAGTACTAACAAAGACATAGCCTTTGTAGGCTAGTCTCACCCTGTTGCCCTATGGGGGCAAATGAGAGGAACACTATACAAAGAGTGAGTGCTCATCCTTTGACCATTGATCTTCTTTCAATAACTTTCTTTTTCACATAAGATAGTAGCCAGCCTACAAGAGTAGGTTCCCTGGAAAGCCTTCTGAGCTCTAGGAAATGACTAAGGCCTAGCCTCGTTGCCAGCGAGCAGTCCATAGCCCCAACGGGTTTGCCTCTCCCTGCTACCCCATGTGGAGGGCAGATGAGCCTTACATTATACAAAGAATGAGTGTTCAACCCATTGGCCACTCACTGCCTTTTTTAAACATTTATACTTAGCATCATTTAGATATAGCTTTTATGCGTTCCGATGCTTTAGTGTTTAGCAACACTGTTTGGTTGAGCACTTGTTCTGAGAACTAAATGAGAACTTTCCGGTGAACCCAGCCACACTGGCCAAGCCACATATTTCATAGCCAAAGACACAAAACAACATGGAGTCTATCATGCATAGGGGTCAAGATGGAGAAAAGATCTTCAATCTCACAAGTCTCAATTAGTCTAAGCCATGGGATGAAATTCAACAACGGATGAACTGGACGTACGGGGACAAGTGACACATGGAGCCAACAAAGCACTAAGGTTTACTATCTGTACAAGCATGGCATGAGCAACAGTCTTCAACATCAAATCCTTTGATTAGTCTTAGCACAAGTTCAAGTATTAGTACATATATAAGCATAGGTCACCATAATCATCTTAACAAGACAAGCACATGTGTTTGATATACATCACAGAGCAAAATCAAACTGTAGAAGCATATAGCTGATATCACCATATATACATGTCTCCAACTGATAGGGCCCCTTTGTAATTGTGTATACCAAATCTTATCTGCTACTATGCTCAAATGAACTAGATCATCACTGTAATCATCTCAATGGACCAATGAATATCAGTCCTGGCAAGGAAATTCTGCTAAACAAGGCTCTGGAATGGCTGAGGATGTAATGATCCATGCTAAAATCCCTTGTGAAAAATAACTCGGAATAGAATAAGAGATAAATCTATATGCTGCAAATGTATATGTGATAACAGTCCTAATAAGAAGAAGGGCAAGCAAGAGAAGGAGGAACAGGTTGCATCTACAACTGAGATAGAGAGTTACGCTGCAAAGTTCGAGAAAGAGTTCTCTTCTCACAGTTGTTTCGAGTTGCGACAGTAGTATACCTATGGATGTAGGGAAGTGGATAGTTGAGAGTGCATATTGTGAGTACATGATTGTGATGCGAGATGCATTCCTCACTATAGAGACTATTCCAGAGTAGCTCGTACAAGATGGAGAGGGAACAGTGTATGCAGTTAGAGAAAAGGGACGAGTACGGTTCCAACTAGAATTTGGAGAACTTTTGGAGGTATCAGGAGTGCTCTATGTTCCAGGGACGAGAGATAACAAACTATCTATTCCATCCTTGGAGGGTGCAGGGTATGCAGTGGTGTTCAAGAGTGAACACATATTTATCTATCCAGTACAAGTGGATCCACTTGATCTTGTGTTGATTGGTCATCTAAGAGATGATGAGTATGTGGTGCATGGTTAGCCTGCATTAGGAGGATATGGATGGATAACATGATCAGAGTCTAAGACAGAGGAAGAGCGTGAAGCTCCAAGGATTGATGTGGCACCAAGTAGTGAGTTCTTAGTTCAGAGGGGAGAGTAAGATGCTCCGAAGATTGAAGTGGTACTGAGTATTTAGTCTTCGATACGGGGGAGTAAGTGAGAGGTTACTTCTTCCAATGCTGGCAAGAGGGTCAACTAGTATGACTTGTCACTGATGTGTTAAGCTAGTAGCAACAAGGAAGGTCTTCCTGCATGCAGAAGACTTAAATTAGGGTTTTTGCTTTACCACTAGTTAAAGTGAAAGTGAAATGAGAGTTTTCGCTTTACCTAAAGTTATAAAAGACAGATCAATTGGTGGAGAGGGCACACACACTTGTATTCCAACAGAGACAGGATACAGACAGGGAGAGAAAGTCAGACAGAGGATTTAGCTGAGCAGACGGAGGAGCGAGCAACAGATCATCGAGCTTCATACCGCTGGGCCATACACTCACACAAGAGGGTGTTGAGATTTAGCTGGTATTTGCCCAGTGATTCTGCCGGGTACTGCATTCGCTAGGTTTGGGTAAATTTGCAGTGATTGTAAAAGTTACATATTTTCTCCTAATAGAATCTATATCTGACTGCTGCACCGGTTTTTCCATCTAGGGTTTTTCTAGGGGTTTCCATATCCAAAATAATAGTGTCAATACTGTGATGTGATGTTGTGATTTATTTCTCAGTTTTATATTCTGCTACATACTGTAAAAGATATTCATGTGTGGTTATCAGTTGATTTTTTGCATGCACTGTTTAGCCCTAGTTGAATATTAAAGGAAAATTTACATGCTATCATAGCTCTGGTTGGCTAAAGTTGAGAGATTTGCAGCAACAGTGATAAATCAGGGGCAGATCTATAGGAAGACACAAACCTAGACTTCCAGTAGGGTTTGACAGGTACACTTCACTATGGCCGTGTAGTTGAGAGTTGAGGATAGACTCCAGGGTGCTCAGAACTTTCCTACATGGAAAGAAAGGATCACAAGGATCCTGGACGTTAGTGATGCAGAGGAGCACAGTGACTACACGAAGGTTGCATCCACAGATCTGACAGATTTAGCAGCTTGGAAGAAGATTGATTCCAAATCCATGCTGATTATCATGGATGGAGTGAAGGACCATATAGTTCCTCACCTTTCTGGTAAGAAGATCACAGTAGAGATGTGGACGACTTTGGAGAGTCTGTAACCAAAGCAAGAACGAGAACCGGAAGATGGTGTTGCACGAGAGGATGCGCAACACCAAGATGGCCAAGGGAGGAGTGGTGCCTTATCTCACGAGGCTCACACAAATCAAGGATGAGCTTGGAGCTGTTGGCTCTAAGACAGTGGATGAGGAGCTAGTTCAGATAGCCCTCAATGGCTTCTCTAAGCCATAGAACACCTTTGTCAAAGGTGTCGTGGCTAGGGAGAAGCTCCTTGATTGGCAGAGACTATGTGATGACTTTGAGCAGGAGGAGACCTGCATGGGTCAAGGATCATGCTCATCTAGCAGTGCCCCATAGATTGTGGATGAGGAGGCTCTAGCCCTTACAGGGAAGAGCAAGGGGAAGGCAAAGAGGAAGAAGGATGGTAAGAAGAACCTTGACATGTCAAAGGTCAATTGTTTTATCTGCCACAAGTAGGGACACTTTGCCTCCTAGTGCCCAGACAGGAAGACGAAGAGTAACACTCAGATGGTTGGATTTGCAGAGGTGGATGAGTTCAGCAGGAACTTCGACGAGGAGTTTTGCTTGATAGCTTGCATGGAAAGCACCACAGGGAGCAACATATGGTACATTGACAATGGAGCATCTAGTCACATGACTGGACATAAGAGATTCTTCAGAGACTTGCAGGAGGGTGGAACAAGAATCCACGTTGAGCTGAGTGATGATGCATGATATTAGGCGCAGGGAGTTGGCACTGTTTCGTTTGAGAGGGAGTCTGGCAAGCCCCTCAATTTTGCTGATGTGTTGTATGTTCAAAGACTGACCAAGAACCTTATATCAGTCTCCACTCTGGAGGACAAGGGATATCAGGTGAAGTTCCCTGACCATAGAGTATATATTAGGCCCAAGGGGTCAGATAGGAGCTTGGATCGGGTGATTGGCAAGAGGAGCGGGAAAGTGTACAGACTACACTTTGAGCCTCCAAAGGCTCTAGTTAGCAGCAACAACAGCAACAGTCAGGGTGAGTTGTGGCATACGAGGATGGCACACTTACACCATGGAGCACTGAAGCATCTGAGACATGCAGTCATTGGAGTTCCTTAGGTACAGGAGGAAAAGCATAACCACTGCAAGTGTTGTGCTTTGGGGAAGAACATCAAGAAGCCTTTCCCACAGAGTGAGCACAAGTCTAAGGGGCCCTTGGACTTGGTGCATTCTAACGTACGCGGACCTATGAGTGTCCATTCTTTCAGTGGTTACAGTTACTGCGTAACCTTCATTGATGACTATTGCAGGAAGACCTGGATCTATTTCTTGAAGGCCAAGTCAGAGGTCTTTGAGAGGTTCTGAGAGTTCAAGACTCTCGTGGAGAACCAAACAGGGAAGAAGATTTGGGTGTTGAGGACAGACAGCAGGGGTGAGTACACTTCCAATGAGTTCATGGAGTATTGTTCGGCTGAGGGGATCAAGAAGGAGCACATCGTGCCCCATACCCCACATTAGAATGGAGTTGCAGAGCAGAAGAACAAGACGATGGTTGGAGCAGCCAAGGCCATGCTATTTGATCAGGGATTACCACTGTTCCTCTGACCCGAGGCATATAGGAATGCAATATACATTCAGAACAGGTGTCCCACTTTGCTTTGGGAAGGAAGACACCAAAGGAGGTCTTCACAGGCACTAGGCCAGATGTGAGTCACATTCGCATATTCGACAGTGTTTGCTATTATCATGTTCATGCTGACAATAGGAAGAAGCTAGATCCTTTTGGAGAGAAGGGGCTACTTGTTGGGTACAACAAGCTTTCGAAGACATATAGAGTTTACATTCCATCTCGTAGGAGGATTATTGTGAGAAGGGATGTCTAGTTCGATGAGGACAAGACCTTGAGGAGATCTTTAGACTTACCAGCAGAGCAACAACCAGCACGGGAGTCGGGGGTCAAGTTGGAGGAGCCAGATGTACAGGTACAGCTACAGACATAGAACACAGGTTTTGGTGGTCAGAGGGTCAGGTGGATAGGATCCTTTAATCATTGACTTGAAGGATGAGTTGCAGTAGGAGACGGATATCCAGTAGCCGCAGCAGGTTGACACTAGGCCAAGGCCTAAGTGCTTTAGGCCCACAGTGCAGGATTCCACGCAGGTTGATCCTCCATTAACATCTTTTAGACGGAGTGTACCACCAGAGAGGCTTAGTTATATGGAATTGATGACAGAGTTTATTAACTCTGAACTTTTTAGCTTTGGGGAGGCTTCACAACATGATGTGTGGCAGGAGGCTACGGTTGAGGAATATGACTCCATTATGAAAAACTAGGTATGGGAGGTTGTGCTGAGACCACAAGGGAAAAAGGTGGTGGGATCCAGATGGATCTATAAGGTGAAGCATGCAGCAAAGGGAAGTGTGGAAAAGTATAAGGCACGCTTTGTGGCAAAGGGGTTTCACAGAAGGAGGGTATTGATTATGAGGAGACCTTCTCCCTTGTTGCTAGGTATTCTTCTGTTCGGACCATTATCTCACTAGCAGCTGAGATGGGTTGCTGTGTCCATCACATAGACGTCAAGACTTCCTTCCTCAATGGAGTGATAGAGTAGGAGGTATATATTGAGCAACCAGAGGGTTTTGATGTGGATAATAGGGAGATGCATGTATGCAGACTACATCGATCTCTTTACGAGCTCAAGCAGGCGCCTCGAGCATGGTACTCGAGGATTGAAAACTATCTACGGGAGATGGGATTTCAGCGGAGTGAGGCTGACCACAACTTGTACTTCTTGACAGGTGAGGTGCCTCTCATACTGGTCCTATATGTGGATGATCTCTTTTTGACAGGAGATGAGAGGTTGATTGGAGACTGGAAGTCCAACTTTGCTGTGGAGTTTGAGATGGACCTTGGGTTGATGCATTACTTTTTGGGCTTGGAGGTTTGGCAGAGAGATGGATGCTTCTTCATCAGACAGGGGAAGTATGCAGTAGAGATCCTGAAGAGATTTAGGATGGAGGACTGCAAGCCTATGCCCATACCTCTAGTTTCCAATTGGAGGAAGATTGATGCATCAGGGTCAGACGGATTTAATCCTACCTTGTATCGTCAGCTTATTGGATCGATTATGCATCTGGTCAACACTCGACTAGACATCAGCTTTTTAGTCAATTCTTTGAGTTAGTTCATGGTAGACCCTCAGAGAGTGCATTGGACGGCTGCGAAGCACCCACTTCGCAGCCGTCAGAGGTACAGTGGAGTATGGATTGGTTTATGAGCGCATGGGGAGTGTACAGTTAGCAGGTTTCATAGATGCTGACTGGGCAAAATGTGTAGAGGACTGAAAGAGTACTTCAGGTTGTTGTTTCAGCATTGGATCAGGGGTTGTCTCTTGGTTTAGCAGGAAGCATAAGTTAATTGCATTGAGCTCGGTAGAGGCTGAGTACATGGCAACTAACATGGCTACTCATGAGGGTATGTGGCTGAGGAAGTTAATTGCAGGGTTGTTTGAGTGTGAGCTAGAGGCTACAATAATTCACTGTGATAATCAGAGTGGCATCAGGCTATTTGAGAATCTGGTATTCCATGACACGAGCAAACACATAGACATCAAATACCACTTCTTGAGAGATTGTGTTCAGAGAGGAACCATTCGGTTGGAGTACATACAGACAAATGAGCAGGTGGCGGACATTTTCACCAAGGCACTTTGCAGACAAAGTTTTGTGAAGTTCAGGGATAAGTTGGGGTTGCTACCGAATCCCTTCCTTGTTGAGAGGGAGTGTTAAACTAGTAGCAACAAGGAAGGTCTTCCTGCATGCATGTGTTCTTGCATGCAAAAGACTTAAATTAGGGTTTTTGCTTTACCACTAGTTAAAGTGAAAGTGAAATTAGGGTTTTCGCTGTACCTAAAGTTATAAAAGAGAGATCAATTGGTGGAGAGGACACACACTTGTATTTCGACAGAGATAGGATATAGACAGGGAGAGAAAGCCAGATAGAGGATTTAGCTGAGAAGATGGAGGAGCGAGCAGCAGGATCACCGAGCTTCGTACAGCTGGGTCGTACACTCACATAGGAGGGTGTTGAGGTTTAGCTGGGATTTGCCCAGTGATTCTGCCGTGTACTGCATTCACTAGGTTTGGATGAATTTGCAGTGATTGTAAAAGTTCCATATTTTCTCATAATAAAATCTATATTTGATTGCTGCACCGATTTTCCCATCTTGGGTTTTTCTAGGGGTTTCCATACCCAAAATAATAGTGTCAATATTGTGATGTGATGTTGTGATGTATTTCTTAGTTTTATATTCTGCTGCATACTGTAAACGATATTCATGTGTGGTTATCAGTTGATATTTTACATGCATTGTTTAGCGCTAGTTGAATATTAAAGGAAAATTTACATGATGGTTGAGCAAGATGAGACTTCTCGACATGTGGCACTAGTGCAGAGTGCAAGATCTGTAGAGGGACAACTTCCAGAGACAGGGAGCTTCTTCAACAGACAATGTGAGACTGGAGTGTGATTCTGGTGGAGGATAAGCCAGAAGGACTTCCCACGAGAAGCAGAAGTGGCGAGTGTTGCAGCTAAGGATGTCCTTCATGCAATGATGCCTAACATGAAGGGACATTAAATTTGACCTTTATAGAGAGGAATTTAGAGAGGGTGGGCATTCTTTCATTGTGTGAGAAGCACTTGAGCAGATCATACTTACCAGACTCGGAATCGGCAAGGCAAAAGAGCGAAGAGTTTGAATCGGATCGGGAAAGAATCGAGAAAAAATCGGCAAATACAAAAAATCTATATATTTGATTTTTTTAAATTAAATATATGTTTTTCATATATATTAAAAATAGCCATATATTTTTCATAGATATAAATGCCCAAATTATATCTATTCTATTCCAAATATAAATTTATAATAAAAAATGGCATTGAATCAATTAATATTAACATTATTAAAATATAAATTATATTCTTTTATATATTAACCTACATAATTATAGGATAATTATATCTTGTATATAAAAAAAATATATTTGATCTATTTTACATATAATAGAAAAACTAATATATAATATATTTAATAAATAATAAATAATTTATAACACCTAATAGAAAAACTAATATAAAATACATTTAATATTTAATAAATAATAAATAATTTATAACACCTAATCATGAAAAGATTTTAACATACGTAAAATACATCAAAATCAAATAATAATAAAACTAATAGGTAATACATTTAATAAATAATGTATTTTGAAAAGTATTACATTAAATAAAAAACTAATTTGTAACCCGTCGAACCCGGAACCCTGGCAATAACACTGTCCATATGCGCAGGGCCGCAGGATGTTGAATCCCGCTCATTCGCGAAGGAGAATCGCACTCAATCAAGGTTCCTATCTACCACGATCACCCTTCCCAGTTTGCCCACGGCCGTTGCGTGGATAGAGGGGAGCTTGAAAAGCCATCGTCGAGGAGGAGAGAGCTCAAAAAGCCATCGCCAGGATAGAGGATGAGAGAGCTGGAAAAGTCGACGCGGATAGAGGAGAGGACAGATAGAAAACGACAATGAAAACAACGTATTTGGAGCCTAGAAATCATTTCGCCTGAGTTAAACTCGCCCCCGATCCAGAACGGATCGTTTTCCTGCCGCACCGAGTCAAACTCACGATTATTGCGATTTGACTCGCGAGTCCCGTAACTATGGAGCAGATTACTAGCTTTGGTGGAGAAGCAGTTTATCTTCTTCAGGGATAAGTTGGGAGTGAGGGAGAACACCTTCCTAGGTAAAAGGGAGTGTTGAAATTTTGTACCTAGGGAAGTGTTCCCCTAGTGACTTTGTGCCTAAGTCACTAAAAGGGGACAAATGACATGACCCTTGTATTAATTATTTGAGATTAGTAATTAATTCACTTTAGAGAATAAAGTGTTGTTTTAATAAATTTAAGTCAGAGTTGAGAGAGAAAATAGTTAATGGAGAGAAAAATGCTTTTTCTCATCCATTGATGAGAAATCACTAGATTAAAAGTGGGCCATTGATCTAGTGTCCTTTCAACTACCCCAAAATGAGGAGGTGAAAAGACAAGGGAAAATGATAAAAAGGCACTTCATACCTCATTTTCCTCACTTAACCAAGAGAGTTGGAGAGGGGAGGTCGACTTCTTGAGAGGAGAAAAAGCAGCAGAGAGAGAGAGACCGTGGCACACATTCCTAGGCAGTTGAACAACAGTACAACAACAAACAAATCGAGGTGAAGGTACAACAACATGGATTCCAAGGTGCTGGCACAATTTTCGAGGAGAAGTGCAACATTTTGTACAGTTTGTGCATCCCATACAGTTCCGTAGAGTCCGTACAAGCACGAATTTCGAGGCTGAGATAGCATGCATTTCCAGGCAGAATTATTGCCGTCACTCTGGGCACAAATACCAAGGAGGATTTCTGAACCTGGCACGAAATTCGAGGAAGAAACCAGACTGTGAGAAGCAGTTTGTACGGTACTGAGAAAGCACGAATTTCAAGACTGTTGATTTCAATGTTACAAATATTGTGTCGACGAATATATCGCCGAGGGTCCAAAAAGAAATTATTGGATTTATCAGCGAAAATGTCGGCAAACATTGGCAATATATCGGCAAAATAAAAAATACAAAAATATTAAAAAATACAAAAATTCAAAAAATTACTATATATTCGAAAAATCACCAAATATCGCCATAAAATCGGCAAATATCGCTATATATTAGAAAAAATCGGCAAATATCGCAATCAAATCGGGAAAAAATCGCCAAAAAATCGGGGAAAATATCGGGGCGATATATTGCCGATATATCGCTAGTGAGTTGACATCGCGATATATCGCGATGTTGCCGATATATCGGCGATGTTTCTAACACTGGTTGATTTACAAAAAATGATACTGTTTTCAGCACAATTTTCCAGGCAGCGTTATTGGTTGAGTTAAGTTGTCCTATTAGCTAAGTATTTCATTGCTGGAATTTATTTTAAAGAAGAAATAAAAGATATCTTATTTTAAAGAAGAAATAAAAGATCTCTCTTTCAAACAGGTTTTCCCCTTGTGGGATTTTCCTGGGCAGTTTGCCAAAAATTCATATGTCTGAGAATTTCATGGTTGGCGGAGTTTTTAGTTCTGTTCATTCATATTTGTAAAAGTTTCTTAATGTTTCATGCGTCAGACTTGTTTATGAGTATAAACTCCATTTACAACTGAGAAAATTAATGGGGCTGGGCATTAAACTTATGGTCTGAAATTAATCTTGAAACCGGGATTGGGAAACTCAGAAATTTTACATGTAAAACATGTAATGTTGGCTCAAGAAATAAAATGATATTGTATTTTATCCTCACAAAAATACAAGTCGGCCCATAAGGAAATGTCACCCAGAAAACAAGTATAAATAGAGGGGTCGCCCTCCTCATTTGAGACACATAAACAACTCGCAAGTTCAAGGAAGAGGTTCGCTCCAGATAAGAAGAGGACTGTTTTGGGTTGTAGAAGACTTGGAAGACATCTATCTCTTGATCTAGGGTTTGTCTAGAGTTTCTCTATCTTTTTGTAAGAGAACACTAAGCTCCTTGTCAACACTGTGACATTGTACTTGGTTGATGAATCTATACTGAGAAGTTCTGCTGAGGTTTTCCCGTGAGAGGGCTTTCCCAGGATAAATCTGTCTTTGTGTCTACTGTTGAATGTCTCTCTTTCAGTGATCCTTATGCATGCAATTACTGTGATGTGACATGTTAAATGAATGAAAATCTAACATAATTGCTTGTAAGTCAAAATTCTAACACATCTATAGTGGTTGGCCAAAGGTTCCTTGCTAACCAAATCTCTAGATGCAGTAGCTTATTCTGATTTGATTTCTGCCCTAATAGTTTTGAGGAAGAGGATACAAGTTCCATTGTATATACCTTTCGACTATTTTGACTTGCTGTTGTAAATATATTTCTATATATATATGACGTATTTTTAAAAGAGAAAAAAGAAGATGTGTATGCTATGAGGTTGATAGTCGTATCAGATTCTTATTCCCAAAAGAAATATTGCACTTAGAAAATGCGATTCAGATCACCAGGGCTAAAATATAGCTGCATTTCTTAAGGGGTAAAAGTTTTTGCTGGCCCATAATGCTTGTGCTTCAATTTGATTATAGAAAGGTTTTTTTTTTATCTCTTTGTGTGCTTTCTCCCAGGAATGGGAAGCTATGTGTGTTGTCCTATTTATCCTATTCTTCTGATGACTTTGCTCTTGACATCTTTGGAGTAACATACAATTTAGGATATAAATATGGGATGTCTTCAGTTTTATTAGCGCTTTTAATCTTAAGAATTAAACTGTAGCTGATCAAATTAATTGGCAATAAGAAACCTTGCTTAAACCCCAGTGAACGTGAGGAAAGTCTTCCTAGTCATTTCTAAGAACCAAAATGTTGGGCACCCTTTCACATAGTTGCAAAATGTTTCATCATTGCTGTTGCACACAGTTTCCAAGTTTTGTCCGGAGAATCCATTTCCATTATGATTCAAATTGATGTGATGCTGGTTATTTGTTTGAAGCTTAGTGCTCATTTCCTCCCAATTTTCTTTCAAACACTATACACTGACAAAGAAATTACTATTCTAATGCAGACAAGGAGAATGGTGCGGACAATTATGTTCTATTTCATAATAGAACAATATTTCTTCGGGATTACAAGGAGATGAAGAATAAATTCAAGATATATGTTTATCCACACAAAGCTGATGATGCTTTTGCAAACATTTTTCTGCCAGTGGTCTTTGAACCGAGTGGAAACTATGCTAGTGAAAGCTACTTTAAGAAGGTTCTCATGCAAAGTCATTTTATCACACATGATCCCACAGAAGCTGACCTTTTCTTTTTGCCATTCTCTATTGCAAGGTTGAGACATGATTCAAGAGTTAATGTTGGCGGTATTCAAAACTTCATCAAGGAATACATTTCTAACATCAGTCAAAACTACCCTTACTGGAACAGAACTAATGGTGCTGACCATTTCTATGTTGCTTGTCATTCTGCCGGTAGAACGGCAATGGACAAATTGGAGCATGTTCAGCTTAATGCGATTCAAGTAGTATGCTCTTCAAGCTACTATGTTTCTAGTTATGTTGCACACAAGGATGCTTCCTTACCTCAGATTTGGCCAAGACAAGGGAATTTAGTGGTACCTGTTCCTGCAAAAAGGTATCCTTGATTGAATAATATCCTACATGTACTTTATGGTCGTTCTAGAGGTGCAACTAATATTATTTATAGGCTAAACTGCTGATTTCTACAGCATTTTGCTTTGCTGGCTGATCTCTTTTTTCTTCAATATTAGATATCATTCTCAAAATGCATTAATTGCTTTGGGCATTAATTTCTTTTCAGTTGCAGATATTGGCTTAGTGCATTGGATGCAATTTTCTTCGTCATTTGATCATAATTATTATATTAAAAAGTGTGGGCTCATTGTGAATCAAGTTGCAATTGAATTATTTAAGTAGATCTATATGTAGCTAACTTTTGTATTTTAAAGTTCAAATTTCAATTACCTACTACAAGGAAAGAAGAAAATCAATTTAAGTGCTTTTAGAACAGGGCAATGTCCACTGACATTGTAAGATTCTTCTTTGGCACACAATAACTCAGCCTTTCATGGAGACTCAGGCTGATTAGTGATAAGGTATGTACATCAGGAACATGTTTGCTGAAATACAGCAATTGAACCAAAGTTATGACTTGTAGATGCAACCATGTTAAGATCCAATATTCATTCACTAAATCTTATGTTCTTAGTTGAACCTCATTTTGTACAGTCAAGTTCCAATATTATGGAAGTAGATAATTACTACTAGGTTTAGTGATGCTGATGACCCATTCAAGTTAGTGTGTACGATCTGTTGACTAACATTGTAATTAGACAGGTTTTATGTTCATGGAGGAAAAATTTACATGTATATGTAGTGTTTGCAGATGTGTTTCTGAAATATTTTGTCAATCAACCTTGTGGCTGCATTTGTCTAATTCAAATTGGAGAATTTCTGAATTTCTTTACTCTAAATGGAAAACTTCATTCGGAAGAGTTATTTTTTCACAAGTCAGTGACGGAAATTTTTATGAAATAGGAACCCTTTGTATCCTTACTATACATGAAGTTGGAGAATTTCTGAATCTCTTTACTAAAAATGGAAAACTTCCTTTGGAAGAAATATTTTTTCACAAGTTGGTGATTGAAATCTTCATGAAACAGGAACCCTTTGTATCTTACTATACATGAAGTACTTTATATGATAGCCTATAGGTTTTTGGGATCTGATCCTTTGATGTTAGAGATCATGATTGGGGTGATATCATAACTGCATTTTTGGTCTAATATAGCTGTTCAAATTTCATGCACGTGGGCAATTAATACAAAACTGAAATTTCACCTTCTTCCTAGTTTTGTAGATCTTAGCCCTAGAATTTTCCATTGTAGGACTGCAGGAAATTAAACCAGTGTTCCACGGGGACACGTCTCCACATTTCCTGCGTCTCGAGGACTCCAGGCGAAACGTTTCCACTCCCCCCCCACCATGCCCCTAAGATTTTTTTTTTTAATGTTTTCCCATTATTTTCACTTTTTGCAATCCCTACTTGGTACTACTTAGAAAATAAATCAATATATTTAGTATTTACATTGCACAATCATGAATATACATCAAATGAATTATTATTTTTTATATTTTATTTTATATTTATAATTTTAGAGACGTCCCCACGCCCCCCGCCCCAAATTTCCCTAAATTTGGGGGTGCTCTCCACGCATCCCGAATGTGCGTTTCCCCGCTCCTGCGTCTCCCCGTCCCGGAAACTTGGGGGAACATTGAATTAAAGTATGAAACAACAACTGAAAGATCACAATAAGTCACCCTTTGTATCCTTACTATACATGAAATTGGAGAATTTCTGAATTTCTTTACTCAAAATGGAAAACTTCCTTTGGAAGAGATATTTTTTCACAAGTTGGTGATTGAATTCTTCATGAAACAGGAACCCTTTGTATCCTGTTATCACATATACATTCTGCAACTAGGCTACCATGATGAAGATACAAACTTGTCTCTTATTCTATTTCGGGGTATTTTTCGCATGGGGTATTAACATGGATCCTTACAACTTCAGCCATTCCAGAGCCTTGTTCAGCGGATTTTCCTTGCCAAGATTGAGGCTCATTGGTCCATTGAGATGATTTCAGTGATGACCTAGTTCATTTCAACAGATTAGCAGATCAAATGCGGTCCACATAGTTGCAGAGGGGCTTTATCAATTGGAGACAGGTATATATATGGTGAGATCAGGTATATGCCTCTTTGGTTTGAGTTTGCTCTATGATGTATGTCAAACAACAATGCTTGTCATGTTAGGATGATTATGGTGACCTATGCTTATATATGCTAATGCTTGAACTTGTGTTATGACTGATCAAGCAACTTAATGTGAATATTGTTGCTCATGCCATGCTCCTACAAATAGTAAACTTTAGCGTTAGGTTGGTCTCATATATCATTTGTCCTCATCCATTCAGTATCATCCATTGATTTTATCCCATGACTTAGACTGTTTGAGACCTGTGAGATTGAAGATATTTTCCCCACTTTGACATCTATGCAAGATGGATCCCATGTTGTTTTGTTTCTCGGCTCTGAGTTGTGCAACAAAACTTGTCGACGCCTTGATCCTTCTGGGCCAGGACAACCCGCTGGTGTTGGTTCTTGAGCTTAGGCGAGTTGGGTTTTAAAGCCTTGACCTCTCTGGTCGGTTGCCCCCGATGTTTGGTCCTGACTGGGGATATCCCCCCTAGTTTCCCGAAGAGTTGTCAGCTAAAACTTGAAGCATAATGTCTACCATCATTACATGCATTATGTATCATATGCTATATATTATGAAATGCAAACCCATAAATAAAGTTGCAAGCTGTGTCTTTAGACACAACTCAAAGAGGGCTATGAAATGAAATTATGAAAGGCCTAAATAAAGCAGTGGATAAACAAATGCAAAATCTAAAGACTGCTGGCCATCTTATCCAGAATGTAATGATTAATTTCTCACAGAGCCCATGAGTTTTGATGTGAGATGGAGTAAGAGACAACTAATTCTAAGTGTCCCCTAGGATCTCTTCACTATAGTTTTGTGTACTCAACGCAAGGGTCCTAGAAAAGATCCTCACGGAGCTTGATTCTGTAATGTTCCTAAAAGTGACATGCATGCAAACCCTAAAAGTGACATGCAAACCCTAAAAGCTATATAAGAAGGTTAGTTGGACCAAAAGGGTATGATTGTTATTATTCATCTTTTTGGAGACAGGTTTGGAGAGCTCTAAGAGCTATTTAGGGTTGAGGGTGAATTCCTTAGCCAACAATTAGGTTCGGTGGCGAAATCTATCGACCCTAGTCAATTCAAAAGGATAGATCATTCCGATCTATCACCGTGCTTCAATAAGACTGTACATTCATCGATATTTGTAGGGATCTAGACACATCTACAATTGCGTATTCAATTTAGGGATCCATCTACATCTACAACAGCCATAAAACAACCCTCTGTTCACTGCTGTTAGGGTCTGCAAAATACTTCAGACTGTCAACACTTGACAGTCATCCCAAACCAGCATAACACCTACACAAAACTGCGTACAAGAGTTAGTCATTGATTTTAGTTTTACTGTTTTAAAGGCTGTCCTATTTGAGGTGATTGCAAGGTCTGAAAATATATGTCAACTCCACCAAAGAGTACTGCTGATTAGAATATTTATGTATATTGGTTTTGAATGCACTACTGAGCGTGATTACTGAGTGTTGGGTTGATTTGGAAGGAGTTTCTCATTGCACAAGGGTCAAAGAAAAGACGCCATCATCCTCCAATAGACTGTCATCTACAGGACTACCTCAACCAACATATTCTTCATCATTTTCAGACTACAAAAGCCATCAACAACCACTGACATTCCTAGCGGAGATCCCATTCTCAACTGCTGCATATAACATTGCATGACCGATATTTAAATGAGAAACAGAGGTCATGGTATTGGGAATCAGATCTAGTGTTGAAAGCTTCGTACTTCCTCCTTGGCACTATTAAATATTGACTAAGCAGTAATCTTAAAGCTTGGACTATTAAACACCTTCCACAATACACCTTCAGCACTGTTCAAAGGTCAGAGTTATTCCACTTATTATATATGGTTACACAGGACTGATTTGAAGCATTTATTATTTCCAGACTTGCATGAACAGTCCTATGTATTTCATTAACATTCTTAAGCTGAATATCATGGGTTTTGTGATGTTTATTTATTCTACTATGGCATGCAAATAAGTCATTCCCCTTAGCCTTAGCCTTGTTCCCCATCCTTACCCAACAGTAGCTCATTGTATACACTTTGTAAGTATGGCATGAACAAGCAGACTTCTAGGAAGTTTCAAGATTCTTCAGAAGCACAGGTATACCTTCTATTATTATTATTGTTGTCACCAAGATTATGAATAACATTGATTTAAGTTTGGTTTTGATATACACCATTGGAGCATTTCTTACCTTGGATGCTTACAGGATGATATTGATGCAGTATCTCACCTTCAGTTTGGGTACTTTGACCTTGTAAAACCCATTTTGACCAAGTCAAGCACAGCTCCCAAGGCAGTGACTCAAAAAACAACATGGTTTATATTTGTTCCAGACATGCCCAGGACCAATACTGCGGTTTCAGTTTTGAGAGTTTGGCTCGGTTCTCCTGAAAAGTGATTATTATCACTTTATAACTAGGCAAATGATCAAATTTTATTACAGATGGCAGTATGTTTGGTTCTCCTAGAGCATTGCAGTGTTCCAGGGTTATGAGTAGTCACTTATACCATTCTTCTATGTCTCCAGATCATCCAGTGTAGTAATTTTGGCCCAGTTCTCAGCCTAAATGAAGTTATGATGAATTTTATTATTTTCAGAGGATGTACCATTAAAAAATGAACTAGGAAAATCACTGAAGAAAAGGATTTGGCTTGTGTGGTCAAGGAAATGGAAAGGGAATGCTTTTAGATGATTTATTATGGCTCTCCGGACATATCTACGCTAGTTTCGTCCAATTTGATGTTCCAATTTTTTGGGCTCTCATAGGGAGAACGTCCCCATAGGGCGAAATTGGACAAAATGGCCAAAATAAAAGTGTATAAATCAAGTTGTATCTTTAGAAATATGTATGGGGGGACCCCCTAATGACCCCCCCCATGTCCCCTAAGTGTCATACTTGCAAAAATAATTATTTATCATGTTGTAAAAATGGGCTTTATGAGGTAATTCGCCCCCCTCTTGACTTAGTCATCTTGATCCATGTAAAAGTAATCTCCACCGTTGAAGATGTTTAATCTCAACCGTTGGATGAAAAAGTAAGTTAGGGTTTGCATCTCTCAAAAGCTATATAAATGAGAGATCCCCCTCATTGTATCCCATTGAGAAATTTTGCACTCTTGGCTCTGGATATTTGAAAAAAGAGATTTTTGCAGAAATTCTTGGATTTTCTTTGTGGGATGTTCTTGTCTATGATTGGAAAGTTTATCTTGCTTAGCATTTGAAATATTTTTTCGGGGTATCAAATATTTTTTGGAAGATAGCGTTTGCATGTAGGGGGTTTTCTCTTGGGGCGTTTTTGTGGATCTCCCAACTCGTTTCTCTTGAAAATGTTTTCATAATCAGGGTGTTTTTCAATAGTATCTTTGGTCTTTGATATGCACTATGATTTTCTTGCATTTCAAGTGTCTTTTTCATGCGTATAAAATATCACTTTCAGTCGTTTGACCGTGCAGGGAAGAGGGGCATGCTACCTCACTTGGGCAAATCGTTTCGACTTGGTACTTAATCAAAATTGCTTCAAATTGATCGAGACAAGATAAATCATCATTTGCAAGGCATCTACAAGATTTTCCAGGTAAGATCTATTCATAATCTCTTGTTTTAAATTTCTATTCCATTAGTTATAAAATTCTCTGGTGAAACTCTCATTTAAAAACCCTCGATTTTTTAGATTTGTAGGATCTGGTTTGCGGATGGCTTTAAAACTTAAAACTCACCTTGGAAATAAATTAAAACCCCTTAGTTTAAATTTTTATGATCATCGGACTCCATTTGCCCATCTTAAGCACTGGTTTGTTTCTTAGCGGAAGACGCCCTCCTTGGGAGGAGTGGGTATTTCAGAAATCACGAACTCGGTACTGCTGCTTTCGCTTTCATTTGCTTAATCTTACATCCAACAATCAATTTGAGTATCCAATTTTGTTTAATTTCACCGTTTTTCCCTAGATCTCATTTTTTTGTTTTAAATCTTAGGGTAAAATTGGGGCTTTTCACATGGATGCTCGAAATCTCTTAGTAATTGTTTTAAACTCTAATTAACTATCCCACTAAGAGATTCTACCAAGTTTCCTTGGGTCATCTACTCATTTTCCTTATTTTAGGGCTATCTTGGTCACAGGGACGCCCCTGGGCTTAGTATTTTCACTGAGTTCGAAGTGCTGATATCCTTGACTGGCGTGACATTTGAGTTCTTTCAGAGGTCTTGGATATCGTAGGTCACGACTTTAGTTGCCTTTCCTTTGTTGTCTTGAATAGGTTCACCTTACGGGGTGACCAGAAGATTCGTGATAACATATCCTTACTGTACATGAAGTACTTTATATCATAGGTGTTTGGGATCTAATCCTTTGATGTTAGTGATCATGTTTGGAGTGATGTCATAATTGCATTTTTGGTCTAATATAGCTGTTAAAATTTCATGCACTTGGGCAATTAATACAAAACTGATTTTTCACCTTCTTCCTAGTTTTGTAGATCTTAGCCCTGGAATTTTTCGTTGTAGGACTGTAGTAGATTAAAGTATGAAACATCAGTGGAAAGATCAAAATAATTCACTTCAAACAGACCCACACTTCATGGCTATGTTGCAGGAAACGATGTATAGGACACTGCACTTGGCGCATTTTGGTACGGAAATGTGGGAATGCATTCGATTGGCCTGGAAATGCATTTATGACCTTATGAGCATGTCCCATGTATGTGAAAAGAATTTGTATGGTCGAAAATGCATTTCCCAACCGTACCAGTCTATGTACGTGTTTCCTCTTCTCAATACACCTATTTTGACTTGGGTTGACTCAAACTTTGACTAGGTTTGACTAAAAGTGTTGGCAATTAATGGTGATGTTAAAAATTCTTAAAGTAAAAGGGTAAAAAAGGAAAGATAAACTGTTGAACCCTTATGTATCCCTATGTTGGTAGTGTTACGTGTTGAACTCCTTGTCATGGTATTGGCAAAAATGTACCCTTCACTCAAGCCAAAATCATTAATTGAGCATGTTAATCTTTTTCTACCGTATTTTAAGACTTGAATTAGGCAGTTTCATCAAAATTGGAAGGTGTTAATTGATGTCCCTGGAGGATCAAGGTAGAGGCGAAAGCTAGATGAGGAGACGACGAGTGATACTAATGATGAGGATGCCAATATAAGTGATGGTGGAACATTTCTTGCCATTTATGTTAAATGTTGTTGCTCATTTGGTCATAATGCTTTCTTTCAAAGTTTATAATATGCTACTTACAAAATAACACATTGTGTGTATTTATATTTATTGCATTTGCTTGTTTCCAAATTTTTTAGGGGTCATGTTTCCAGTGTTAGATTAGCAACAACAAGGAAGGTCTTTCTGCATGCAAGTGTCCTTGCATGCAGAAGACTTTAAATCAAGAAACCAATTGTATTTATTTATTTTTCCGAAGTTTACTTTGGAAAATAATTAAAGTGATCTAATTATTTATTGACTTTAAGTGAAAGTGAAATTAGGCTTTTTGCTTTACCTAAAGTTATATAAGAAAGGTCAATTGGTTGAGAGGACACACACACTTGTATTTCGACAGAGACATGATACATAGAGGGAGAGAAAGTCAAACAAAGGATTTAGCTAGGAAGACGGAGGAGCAAGAGAACAGGATCACCGAGCTACCAGGTAGGACAGAGGCCACATGGGTCGATAGGCAGCAGTTGCAGAGGAAGGCCGTACAGATCGTACAGATTTTGTACAGCTTCCATACAGATCGTATGGATTTCGTACAGCAGCCGTACGGATCCGCATGTGTGGGAGGCCATACCTAAGCTGCAGGGAATCCCTCCTTCCCCTGACGAATCGCTCTCGATTCGCGCTCTGGGAGGAATCACGATTCCGCATCGATTCCTCTCGGGAATGATTTTCGAAATCACGATTCCTGCCCAAAAAAAACGCTCCCTGACATTTAGGAATTGCTGAGGGAATCGATTCAGAATCGATGCTCCTGGAGCAATTCCTTAGCAAAAAAAACGCCCTTGAAATTGCTCCCTGATCGATTCCGTGTGATGGAAAAAAAAATTCTCATTTTTTTCTTGGAAATTTTTTTTGTTTTTTGATGCTTGCCTAGGGTTTAATTAGTGTTTATAAACTCTATTGGCCTCTATTTGGACTCATTCTATTCCTCATTTGCTTGTTTTCATTTTTCTTGCTAGGGCTTTGAGTGGCTTTGCTAGTTGTTTGAGAGCAAATTTGTAGGAGCTTGGAAGGGAGATTGGAGGGGAGATTGAAAGCTTCTTTTTGTGAGAGCTTGGAAGGAAGATTGAAGGCTTCCATAGAGACATTCAACCATCCGTGAAGAGCTAAAGAGGTAGGCTCTAAAAACCCAATCTTTGTTTGTTTTTGAAAAAATATTTCACTATGTTAAAATTTAAAATCTTGTATGTGTTTTTTTCCTACCCTTTTCAATTTATTCTTCTCCATCATTCTATTGTAGGCAAGAAGTGATTCTCATATTGAATCAACAAGCATGATGGGTATGTGGTTTTTGTGGTTGGTTCCGATTCGTCTCATGATGGTGGTGGTGGGAAGTAGATTTGGTGGTGGCAATGATGAGGATGAAGAGATAGGGAGCCGCACATACCATGGAGAAGAGGAGGAAGAGGGAGAGGAGGAGGAGGAGGAGGATATTGAGAGTGATGAGGGGCTAAAAAAAGACACAACACCTTTGTGGAAGTATGTGACAAGGCTTGGGGGAGGGAGAGGGGGTGGAACCACAAAGCTTACATGCCTCTATTGTAATAAAACTTACACAGGTTCATATACTCGTGTGAGAAAGCATTTGTGATTATGCCATGTGATCAAGGTAAGGCTACTGGAGTCAAAACATGTGACAAAGTGCCAGGTAAAGAAAGAAACAAATACAAGATGGAAGAGAGGCCGTTCAAAACAATTTCAAGAGATCAAGGGTCGAATCTGAATCCCTCAGAGAGAATGTTTAGTGGTGGATCTCGATCATCATCCACCCATGCTAGTGGATTCTCCCCTATGCGAAAAACATTATCAGATTTCCTTGACCTTGGTTGCAGAGATGATGTGGATTCAAAAGTTTACAGGTTTCTCTATACATGTGGTGTGCCATTCAACGTTCTTTGCTCACCCTATTGGCATGAAATGGTACAAGCCATCAATGGTGCCCCTAAAAGATATAGGAGCCCTGGGTATGATAAAGCTAGAACCATGGAACTTGATAGGGAAAGAGCCAAAATCAATAGTGCTCTTGGAAAGTTTACAAATGATTGGTCGTTATATGGGGTATCCATTGTATAGGATGGGTGGACAAATGTTGAAGGCAAGCCATTGATAAATATTCTTGGTGTGTCTGCTAGTGGTGCGGTCTTCCTTTCAGCTCATGACTACTCAGATTGCTACAAGACTGGTATCAATATTGCACAACCTTTACTTGACACCATTCAACCGATTGGGCCATACAATGTCATTCATGTTGATGTATTTGTAACTTCGGAATGTATTCACTTGTATATCTTATATTGTATTTCATTGTACCTCGATGTTCCTTTCGGGAGAATCATTAATATAATCAAGTCATGTAAAGTCATAGAGGTTAACCCTCTTTTGTAAGTCGGGGAAATAGTCCCCATAGTTGAGGGGTACTAGGGTTACTAGACTCTCCTAGTGAGGTCGGCCCTGGTAAGTAGTTGTCGAGTGGAAAACTAGTATAAATAGAGAGTGAGCCTCTCTATTTGACACACACACTCACTCAACTGTAGCGCATGAGTGAGAGAAGAGGAGCTCGCACAAGTGAGAGAGAGAGAACAGTTGTCGGAGATCATCTTTGCGTTTTTGGGTTTTACTTTTGCCATTGGTGCTCATTCTATCTCTGAGGATGTTGAGTCAAACCCTAGCTTCCGACAATGGCCTCTTCCAGAACCGGTCTGATACCATGTCAGTTTTATGGTAGTATAACTTAATTGCTAATGAACAATAGGATCACTAGAAGAAAGACAAAGCACAAAAACAAAGAACACGAGTTTATCCGAGGAAACCCAACCGGGAAAAACCCAACAACCTTCGTATAGAGATGATAACTTTCGAGAACAGAATACAAGAATGAGAGAGAGAGAGAGAGAGAGAGAGAGAGAGAAGAAAATCTCTCCAAGAGAAAACCACAGAAAACACTGCTTCTCTCTGGTGCTGCGAACTTCTCCTTGAGTAGGCGAACTTGCTTGTTCTGAGTGAGTGAGTAAATGAGGTGCCTAGCCTCTCTATTTATACACTTTACAAAAGTGAGCTTTACCCTAACTGAGCTGACTTTCCTTGGGGGAAGATAAAATAATATTTATTTTTATTATTTTTCTTGTGTAATCCTCCACAAGGTTTACATTGATTCTTTCAAGGGTTTATATCAATATAATCTCCCGTAGGAGGTACAAGGAAATATAATAAAAGTACAATAAGAATAACTTCTGAAGTTGCACAGATTCCAACATTAAGGACTCTCCCTTGGTCTTAAGAGTTTACCTAAAGTGTTAAGGAGCTAGGCTGTGGTGAAATTGCGCAATAGCTTCTCCCATGCTTACCTCTTATTGCATCGTGATCCGTGACCTTGGTCAAGGGTGCTAATTTGAGTAGTAACACTCCAAATAACTAATCTTCAACCTTAGGCTTTTTATTTATTAACTTGGGAAAAATTCCATATTAGAGCCCATCGAAATTTGCTGAAAATAACACTTGTAGGGATCCATTTGGCCTCCAATGGCTATAGCATGATGATATATGAAACATAAAGCTCCCATATTGATGGCTAGTCCTGTTTGACCAAGTCAAACCTGGGTTTGACCAAGTGAAAAAGTCTACTTTGCTCAAATTTTTCTAATGAAGTCCAATGGTGCAAGGGCTCAACTAAAGCCTAATACAGGATGAAAAATAACTTGCAATAATTAGTATTGAAAGAGAACTAGAGCCACAAATCATACTTTACACAAGTAATACAAGTGAAACCTTACATAGTCTCATCATAGGAAAAATTCATAACACAACATATAATATGATGTAACTGTTTTATAGTTTACCATCAAGAACATTGCGTAGATCAACCTTCTCTTGGGTGAAGTGAATGGTCAAAATCCAAGGCTAGTCAAAGTGAAGAATTGGTCATGGCAGACTTGAGTAACTCAAGAGAAAGGGAAAAATAAGGGACTCTGTGACATTCATTAGTCAATCAAACACTAGGGAAGCATGGGTCTCACAAATGGATGATGTGCTATAAGATGATACCCTTTTGACTTTAGCAAGCCACCCTTGATTTCTTTTTTGCATAGTTCTTTTATTTTATTTTCATTTTTATATTTCTTTTAGATATTCTTTTACATGTTTTTCTTTGCTTATCCTTTAGTTGGCTAATGGTTGAAAGGTACCGGCCCTGGATGCCTTCTGGGCACTAGTTATGACATGGCCTTAGCTATGCTACCAACAACCGTCCATAGGCTTGACAGAATTGCCACAATAATGCTTATTTAGAGAAAATAGGTAGTACCTCTTAATTCAAGGACTACCTCCTCTTCCAATCATCAACCAATTTCAAGGATAGGGGAAAACTTATTTCAAGTACACTTCTGGAAATTAGCCAACCTTAGGTCGCACCCAATCCACAGGATTTTACAAGCAAAAAGGGATAATGGGTTTGAATGGTGGTAATCCTAGGTTTAGAGGAAAACATCAGGGGTAATTGACGAGAAGCATAAGGCTTCGGACGACCAATTCTCCTAGGAAATCAAAGCCACTCAACATGGCTTTACAAGGACATAAGGCTCCAGAGAACTCTGTTGACACATCAGAGCCGAGACACTAGGGTTAACATGGAGGCCATCTTAATGAAGAGGTCACAAAGGGGAAGGTCCTGAGTCATTCTGCCAAATCCAAATCAATGGGTTTGTAACATAAGCAGGGGTGACATGGATGGACGACGATAAGGCTGAACGATTGAACCAAGAGAAAGGGTGTGATCCATGCAATAATCCAAAGGTTATGCCAATAATGGTATGGACATAAAACATAAACTACTTTGATATACTATACTATGCATCAATCTTACTCACCATGCTCATAAAAAATTACAAGTGTAAAGTAGAATTTACAAGCATCCAGTATATCAATCAATAAAAGACTTATAATCCGTAACATATCCTCTAGGCATGTGTCTGATATAAAAAATGAAATGACAAGGATCCATCACAAGGTAATATACATATGGCAACCGATACCCAATTCTTAGAAATCTCATAGGAATCATTGCATTAGTACACTACCTTGCTCATACAAAAACTGATCTCAAGCCTACTTTGCTCTGCAAAAATGAGGGTATAGCACCCCATACATTTGGTGGTATAACACCCCATACATCTGGTGGTATAACATCTGGCTCCATGGTGGAAAAGTACTCTGAGGGAGAGAGCGCTTGAGAATCTCTGATCCACAACAACAATCAACAACCAAAACACTCGCAACAACAAAAACTACACCCTCTTCACATACCGGTTGTCAGTGATTGAATATAAATATAAACTAAAATAACTGTAGGAAAGAAACAAAGTGCTCAATTTTTTTAAAGCTAAAAATAGAATTGAAATCTAAACTAAGCAAATTGAAATAAAATATGCTCCAAACTGTGAAAGCAAATGTGGGACAATGAAATCTAAGACTAGGAAAACAAAAGCTCAAAATTGAAACCTACACTAACGTGTCAGAATGATGAACATGCGACAATGTTTGATCAAGTATGTAGTGCCTCAAGAAGCTATCTTGAATAGGAGTTCTACCTGGAGGACAAATAGTACGTATATCCCTCAATCCTTCCCACCACAAATAGACCAACCCAAAGTGTTTCATGATGCTCAGACATAAAGCGACAGGAAGGGTTCAAGATAACAACTTGATCTTGGTAATCAAATCTTCTTCGGTTGATAGTCATCAGAATACACTCGATATCTCGTAATTTAGTCAAGTCAACATCTGAATTACCCTGATCCACATGATTCTCTACAGAGCTTCATCTATACCTCTCTATAAGAAAACCTTGATCACCTAGGCTGTCCACCATCTAACGAGAGAGTAACTCTTCCCACCAAAATTTCCATGACCTCCTCTCTTCTTATCTTTGGCCAGGTTACATCTCCCTTAGCACAACTTTCTACACAAATTGCATCGATAAAACTTCCTTAGGATTCTCATTAATAGTCCAAAAACTTCTTGGCCTATCATCTTGCACCTTGGGCTTAGGTGAAGGTTGGACTACATCTTCTTGTTCTTCACTAACCTCTTCTCTTGGAGCCACCTCTCTAGGAAGCAACATTTGTAATAGCATTTCGTGAAGTGTCAATATGTTTCTCTCCACCTCACCTCTCTGCTCATCGAGATCTTGTGGAGGTTCATACAACCCAATAGTCCTTTCATTGGGAAGAGGGATATCAAGATCTTCTTCATGATCTTCAATTATAGTAAAATTCTTCTCCAAGTGCATCATGGGATAGGATTTCGTTAATCCACTCACCTAGGGCTCTAGATCTCCTCACCCCTTCACCTGTTGTGGAACTCTTAGCAAATGAAAGAGTACTCAAAATCATCTTCTCTTTCTCATTCTTTATCTTTCTTTGGTAAGGAAAATCAAGCTCGCTATTATCCTCATCATCCTTAGAGTCAGTAAGGATAGTCAACTGGAAGTCTTCCCTAAGAGGATCCTGCGAATGAAGTTGATTCATTATTTCTCAGGGAGTCATACCATTGCTCGGAAAGAGGGGTTATGTAGAAGCTTGGATAGGAGCGCTCACATGCTCACATGGGTTAGGGACAGACATATCATCGCTTGGGGATCCATATTCCCTAATAGAAAGGGCCACAAAAAACACAAGTCTCTTTGCTTATGTTTCTATCCTTGAAATGTGTGATGGACCACTAGAAGATCCCAACTCAAGAACTATGGAAGTTGAAGGGTCAATGGGTGTCACTTTAGAATTAATCTTAGATGAAGAGCTAACACCTCCATCTAGCACCCCATACAAGATATCATAAACAACGGACGCAAGATACCTTTCTCCAATGGGCTCTGGCTCCTGACTAGATGACCCCACCTCATAGCTGGATGTGGCGGGAGTATGAAATGGAGTCTTCCCCTAGTCATCACTATCAGAAGAGTTAGAAAGGTCCTCATGAGAATGCATAACCATAAAAATACCCTCTACTATAGGCTCATGAAAACCATCACATGTGTCAGGGACAGGGCTATCATTGCTTGGCGATCCAGATTCCCGAATAGCAAGGGCCACAAAAAACACAAGTCTCTTTGCTTCTGTTTCTATCCTTGAAATGTGCGATGGACCACTTGAAGACCCCAACTCAAGAACTATGGAAGTTGAAGGGTCATCATATTAGAATTACTCTCAAATGAAGAGTTAACTTCTCCATCTAGCACCCCATACAAGATATCATAAACAACGGATGCAAGATACCTTCCACCAATGGGCTCTGGCTCTTGATTAGATGACCCCACCTCATAGTTGGATATGGTGGGAGTATGAAACAAAGTCTTCCCCTGGTCATCACTATCAGAAGAGTTAGAAGGCCCTCATGAGAATGCATAACCATAAACATACCCTCTACTATAGGCTCATCAAAACCAAAAGTCTTATCCAACCCTTCATTAATATCTTCTAGATAGCAACCATAAAATGACTTTATGTAAATTCTTACGATACCTTCCACCAATGGGCTCTGGCTCTTGATTAGATGACCCCACCTCATAGTTGGATCTGGTGGGAGTATGAAACAAAGTCTTCCCCTGGTCATCACTATCAGAAGAGTTAGAAGGCCCTCATGAGAATGCATAACCATAAAAATACCCTCTACTATAGGCTCATCAAAACCAAAAGTCTTATCCAACCCTTCATTAATATCTTCTAGATAGCAACCATAAAATGGCTTTATGTAAATTCTTACTATTTGGCCTTTGAATTTGGAATGGAGGCGTAAGATAAGTCCATATGTATTTTTCCTCCAAGTTCTACATACCATTTTCGGCTCAAAAGCATCCCATATACTGGTGGTAGATCAATTATTACTACGTCCATCGATGTTGAAATATCCAGACATACGAAGAGGTCAACTTTAAGGTTCTTGATGAGATCATGGACTTCAATCTTTCTAGAGTCAATCCCACATGCATTTCCATATGATCTAGTCACTTACAACCCTAAATATTGCATGACTTTCAGTGGCATAATGTTCATGAATGCACCAGAGTCAAGCATACCGTTATGTAATAACATTCCTTGGATTTCTAACGTGAAATAGAAGGGATAATGTTCTCTATTCCTCCTCTCATAAATTGCACTCTGTAAGATGATGGGAGGATCATTAATTGTCTTCTTTAGGTTCGACTTTAACTGAATTTTGTGACACAAGAGGAGTACCCTTAGTTTTAGGGCAGGAAACACTCTCACAAAACATGAGAACCTTCTTCTCAGAGGGTAGTTTGATCAATTCGGCTAATGGGGTAGGATATGTGACCTTCCTCAACAACCCTTCAGAGTCAATGTTTAACTCCACATCTTCTAGATTTCGGGGTTGGTGGGGTTTCTCAACTATTATTTAGCCAGAAGGGAAGAGGTACCCTATGTCTTCTTTTAGGTGCGGTTTAATGACTCATTATCTTCTTTCTCTTGTAATCCTTCTAGGAGGTTTCATTCATTTTGCTCTAGACAGGGTTTACCCTAGAGTTGTCATTATTCTTCCATTGAGATACTTTTGTCTTTGTTCAATACATGGAAAACCTTGTCAAACATACCATTTGGCTCACACTCTTCCAAAAAGTGGATGTTATCACCAAGGTTGGAATCTTGGTGATTAACTTGGAAAGGACACTCACCCCCATCATGATTTGCATTACAAGAATTACACCCACCAACGAAATTGTTTTTTGATTGTGCAGGGGTTGGTGGACCATTAGGCTCCTCATTGTAGGCCCTGTTGTCGCCTTTCACACACCTGGGGGGGATGTGGCAGAAATCTTCAAGCCACTTGGTGTGTCCTTGGGGGTAAGTCTCGAGTCAAGATTGTCACGTTGTTCTTGACTCCTCCATTTAGGCCAACTCCTAACGAAGCCAAGGGGGTAGACCCTATTTAGTTGCTAAGGCTGTTAAGGCTTAGTGAGATGATGATTTAGTTGTTTTTAGGAGTTTTGACAAGGAATAAACAATTGAACAAGATATTGCAATAGAAATAATTAAAGCACAACAACATATAGCTTAACTAATGATAAGTAAAGCACACAAAAGCATATGATTATAAAATGTAAAACCAGTGCCAATGGAGTCCAAAAAATAAAGTGTTGTTGTATTGCCGAGAAAATATGTTGCAAGTGCTCTTGGTCAATTTTAATTTAATATGGAGATGAGTTAATTAACTTAGGGGGAAGGGAACTCCAAATATACCCAAAGGTACGAGGAGTATGTCCAAAACCTTTATTCGATGCAGCTTCCCGCAAGGAATATGTGGGTTGGTTGGAGTCTCTGAGATGTGTTCAACACTATACCAACAAGGGTGTAGCCTAACTGTGTCTCGAGGTCACTGTCCAGTTGTTCCCGCTTCCTTTGTGGATTTTGCCACCGCAACGGATCAAATCGAGGTGTTGGATTTTCACTTGGGGAGGTTAATTTGAGATGTGAAAACTAATTAATCTAGTCATCCACGTTGCTTTTGATGCATCCAACTGTTCGGTCAAGCCGCAACGGTGCAGAGCATACACAACAGAGTCTAAGTAACTTTTAAGGATTTTATGATTTGTTTCGTTTGTTAAAAAAGGAAAAATGTGACCTCCAAGAGTCTCTTTTGGTTCAAGTGAACCTCAATTAGGAAAGCAAGGAGGGTAGATTTTATTATGTTTAAAGTGAAATTAAACTTATAATGCAAGAAAGACAAAGCAGTTTATCTAATTAATCCTACCACGCAGCTCTTTCCCTTTCGGGTGACTCGAGAAGTTTTGGGGTAAGCAGTAGTATTACTTTGATAAATGAAGAATGGAATAAAATTATACTATCTTGTAAATAAAAAAACTAAACTAAAGCAAAGCACTAAAAAACGAAAAAGTGAAAAAATAGGAAAAAGATGCGGATCCCCCTTGGGGGGATGGGGAGTGGGATCAAAAGAGCCTACTCGAGATCTTCTTTTATTAATCACGGTTACAACCTTATTTGAAAATGCTCTTTGGTCCTTGTTATCTGGGATCCAAAGGCCTACAACAGGTCAATAATTGATAGATATTGGAAATGAGAGCTCCAGGAAGCCCTGAATGGCCTAAATCTCCCAAAATCAAGCAACACCTCCTTCTCTTTTTTGACGGACCTGCTAAAAACCATCAAGTTATTAAACCCAAAAGATGCTCAAAAACACTTTAAGAGTCTCTTTGAACATCTAAAAAAATTTCTAAAAAATTTCAAGTTAAAAAATGATAAAAAAAATGCAAAGAAATGACAAAGCTTTCCTTGGGATCTTGGATTGCCTTTTGGGCAGCTAATACGATGTGCACTTAGATGCAAGATTCAACTTTAAAAATTCAAAGGAAAATTACTTTATGCAAGTTTTATATTTACTTTAAAGTAATTGCGAAAAAGAGACCTCCTATGCCTAGATTTTCTCTTGAAAACGTAAAACTTTAAAGCACATTAGATCTAAGCTTTAAGCACTTACATACGATATCTAAAGAAAATTTTAACTTTAAACGAGATAGATCTACATAAGTAAGGAAAGTAACCAAAGGGATAAATTTATTTAAATTGAAGGAGAGAGAGAGAGGGAATGCTGGAAGCCTGGGAATATTTGGGCCGTGGAGTCTGCAAGTGGAAAGCGAAGGAACTATGCTCTTCAAAATTTTCTTGTAAGATGGAGGAGTCAACCTAGATCAACCATCCCTTCAAGCTAGATACCTGCATCAACTTAAAAATCTCTACACAAGAAAGGTTACAAGCAAAGGTGCTGCTGGAAGTAGAAACTTGGAAAGCATGCAATTAAACAAAATGTACATGCGAGCTAAGAGATCTACAACCATCAAATAATAAGAGCATAAATCAAACTAGAACAATCTCTTATCCTACCGGGAGATAGCACCTTTTGTAGGCCAACAACAAACCAAAGAAATGCACAACGAAAAGAAGCTAATACTGGTTACCTCATAAACGATGCAATACTCATCCACACACATTGATGCTCGACACGAGGTTTGCCTCCAAAGCTTTCTTTTATTCCATAAAATACTACAATATTACAAGTACACAACTCAACAACCTTTCAGTCCTCTCTGACCATTTGAAACAATGAACCGAGAGCCCGCTTAAATAGCCAAATGAGAGAGGGGGGGTTTGCTACCTACACTGAAGATAAACCTGGAGTGTATCTAAGTTGAATTGATTCAAACTTAGTTAAAGTGAAGAAGCAAGTGAAGAGGTGAATGACACCTCTCTCACCTAACTCACCCAACTCTCCAAACCACTCATCAAGTGCCACAACACCAACAACCACCCACTCGTATGCTTGAAGGTGAAGTTGGCATGAAGCTCTTTTAAGTTGACGTCACTTCTTAATATACCATTCTCCACCTCTTAAATTTTAAACCAAAGTTCAAAACTTTGACATGGAGAGGGTCGCATGCTTTATGGGGACCCATGCCATGTCATGCCATCACCTTCTTTAAATGAATTTTGACTTTTCCAACTTTGTCATTTTGTGCCAAATTGTTGTAATTTAGCATTAAAATGCCATTTTGATGCACCTTTAGTTGAATAATGCTCCACGGAGTGTTTTGGCCACCCGAATGATATGAAAAGTGGCCTCTCGGGTATAGAGGACGCTCTGAGTGTGAAAACGAGCATCCCCACGCCAAAGACGGACTCTGCATCTGAATTTTATTACACTTTGAATTTTTTTAATTAAACCATTAAAAAATGGCCTAATTTTGCGGGAAAACAAATATTTTCTCGGAATCAGACGAAACTCTAGGGGGACCTAGCACATGTCCATACGACTCAATTTGAATGCCTAGCATGTTAAAAAACATTGAAACGAAGGCTCTAATAACCTCCTAAGGCCTAACCACCAAGACTACTACCCCAACTTTGGAGGTGTGAGTGAAAAACTCAGAAATTATTAGTCGTTTCTTTAACAACCAATAATTACCGAGGGAAAAAACACTCTAGGCTAGTCAGCTTGATGCTTAAGTTTGGGAATCCGAGCCTTTTATAAAAATTTATCATGCTAGAACATTTTTTACAATTTCCCCAAGGGGGTATGAACACGTGTTACAAAAATTTTCGAATAGACTCCCATAAAAAGCTTGGCAGACTTCTAAACTCTGATCATGAACAAGTGTGCTTGTTTAAACCTTGCCGACTCACTTGAAAAAACCACCAAGTACAACTTACGTGGTAACAGGGCCTCTTAGGCTGATTCCAATAGGGTCTTTGAGGATAAGTCATCTTGGGCTTGTCTTGGCCTTTGGCTAATTTGGCTACCTCCTGAGTCAGAATGGTCAATTGTTTCATCATTTCTACCATGGAGTGAGGGGTAGGGGCATTTTGTTCTTGGGCTAGTTACTTGCCACGAGTACCTCTTGCTTTAATTTCTGATTAAGATGAAATGGCCCTAGAGGATTCTAATAAGTCAATTTTACCTATAGATGAGGAATTCCTTTCCATTATCTTGGCTTTGGACTGGGAATTTCTAAGATCAGCTGGTTCCTTCTCCATTAGCATGAAACCAAAGGTTTCTTCAAAGGCATTCAGGTAGTGGAGTAGGATGGCTTGATCCTTAGGTTTAGTATCACCAACTAGTTTACTAGGGATCTTCTCAAATTTAATGTTAAACTCTTGTATAGTTTCATTATCCTTCTTTCAAATTTCAAAAATTTGGTTCAAAAGGAATTTGCCATTATACTGGGATCCCCACTCATCAATCAAGATTCTTTCGAACATGTCATAACCAACGACAGAGTTCAGGGCTAGGTTCCTAAACCATTGATGAGCATGACCCTCGAGGGATTGGGCAAGCAGCTTCATGCAAACATCCTAATATTCAATGTTCAACTCATTAATAGCCTTCTGAGACAAGTCCAAGTGTTCTTCATCGTGTTGTTTCCATTGAAGCATGGCGATCGCTCATGGGCCTTGTTTGGAATAGGGTGAGGAGCGACAACTATAGCATTGAAATGAAAAGGCAGACCAAGATTCCTATTGAGGGGTCAGGCTTGAGGCAAAGGTGGACTTACATTACCCCCTTGATTTACGCAAGCCATGTTGGTTGTTGAAAGATTCACTGGTTGAGGAATAAGACTTGGAGGATTGGTTGGCTACAGGGTAGAGTTAGGAGATTGAAGAGTAGAGGGATTCAAAGGAGAACTTGATGATCCTTGAGGATTTGAAAATTCGATTTGTAGATTAGATGATTCAAGTGGAGGGTTATTCTTCCTGTTCACCTTAGGAGTTCTTGATTGATCCTTCCTAAGATTTCTCAGGTCATAAGGATGAGAGGCTCGCTCCTCAGCAGAGTCGCATCGTGTAGTCACCAGGTGAAGGGAAAAGGGATTCACCGAAGATGTTCAAAACATAGTTTCATATATCGACGATATATCACCCATATCGCGAGTCATTCCCCTTGGCGATATATCGCCACTAAAAAATCGTGACATTTACGACATTTTCAATATATCCCGATATATTGAATGTGTTGCGATATATTGGGAATATATCGCGATATTTTGGAAAATATTGCCCTGATAAAAAAAATTGCATGGAATTTGGGAAATAAATCTATGGGTTACTTTTACTTAAATTTTTAACATTACCATTAATTGTTTCAGGATGTTTGAGAGTGGTTCCAACCTCATCGGACTTCATATGCAAAAAGTAGAATTTTAGATCCGATTCAGAATTCAACAGACTCAATAGTTTTCAGGATTTCAAGATTGCAACAATTCCACTGGATTTTATCAAGTATGAGGGTATGGAATTGACATTTAATCAAGCACATCAACCCCTCTATGTACCTTGATGTTGGTAGCATTGATTGTTGAGATCTTTTATCATGACCTTAATAAAAATGTACTCTTCACTCATTAAGCATGGGAAGTTTCATCAAAATTGTAGAGTGTTGACTAATGTCATTGGAGGATCAACTTCGAGTTTCGAGGTAGAGGCAAGGGCTAGAGCCTAGAGGAGATATGCAGTTATGGGAGGAGATAACTCACATTAGTTTCCACCTCAACCTCGTTACCTTCCACCATAGCCCGAGTTATTGGAGCTTCCAATTTGATGCCTAACTCATCCAAAGCACGTATAAGACCCCCTACTGCTTCTGCAGGAAGAGTGGTTCCCCTTGCGTATAAAAGGGGTAGAGGGGATCGATGATTCCTACTATTTATCATTATATTATGTAGTATCTAGATGTCTCATGAGTCATGATGATTCATCTCTTGAGAGGCATTTATTTTGATCATTTGATGTGATTTTCTATCATTCCATCATGAACATATTTCAGTATTTTCAGTTTATAGTCGATATGTGATCATGATCCACCATTTGACTTCTTATGCATCTTATATATTAGTTGTATTTTCATATTTATGTAGCAATGTGTTTATTTGATGTTGTTGTTGCTTTAGATGTTAAAAAAATTGAAAAAAATGGTTATTTTTGTATTTTTTGATGCTTTACGACATTTGTCGAAATTTTCCTATATTTTCGCCGTTGTTGCCGATAAGTTACATTCTGGACCCTTGGCGATATATTAGCCGACACAATACATGTATTTATTTTTCAAAATACTAGGGAACTTAGTCCACGACAGTGGCACCAAAAATGTTGTCGAAGACACTGCTTTTGGCTAGCGGTGCAAAATATGTCGTTAAGATCAAACCGAGGAACTCCTTGCTCCCTGGAAACGATGCCAAAAAATGTTGTCACATGATTTGACTATCTTGTGTTTGCAAGGATTAAACGATCACTAGACTGGTGGAATCTCAGGACACTGCCCCAAAGTGTCACATAAACAGGGTCCCCTCTCTTTAGGTTTCCCAAGTCCATTGAAGCATATCTAGACTAACCACGAGAGGTGTCCCTATTCAAGGCTTCTGGGATACTTGTTGACAAAGCCAACTTTCTCATAGTATTAGCAAGACTGATTAGTGATTTCTAAAGGGAGGAAGTGACTTGAAGATTAACACATTGAGGAAATGGGCATTCCTTGGGAAATGCTAAAGGGGAATCATGAGGTTAAAGAGTGTAATGAAATAACTCCTAAAGCTAAGTACACACAATCACACAGATAGGGAATCAAATGAACAAATTGTTCTAGCGATGAAAAGCACCCGCAGATGTCCAAACTTGAATTAGAGATGGCTTCCCTAAAGGACTGCAGAAGATCCCGAGGTTCCTGGATGGACAGCTTACCGATGGCTCTAGGCGTTACTAGAGTAAAGCAGATTCCAACCTTTACTACAAGGTTGAAGGTAGAAGATCAGTGATGCTCCTATTATACGTTGATGACTTGTTCCTGATAGAAAAGAGGAACTCATTAAAGTTGCAAGGAGACATGCTGTCGATTTCGAGATGAAGGAATTGGATATGATGCACTACTTTCTAGACATGGAGGTGTGGCAGAATGCAGATGGAATTTCCTTGGGACAAGGGAAGTATGCAATGGAGATCCTAAGGAGGTTCGGGATGATGGACTGTAAGGCCATGACCACACCTATGGCATCGAACATGAAGCTATTGAGTGATGCTTTGTTAGAGTCCGTTGATGCCACGATGTATCGTCAGATGATTGGATCCTTGATGTACCTGACGAATATGAGACCATATATTTGCTTTGTTGTGAACACATTAAGCCAGTTCCTAACGGATCCGAGCCATGTTCACCTGATGGTTGCAAAGCATGCAATGAGGTACCTAAAGGGTACAGTTGATTATGGGCTCAAGTATGAGGCAAATAAGAAGATTAACCTGGAGGGTTATGTGGATTCAGATTGGGCAGGTAGTGCCTTTGATAGGAAGAGCACTTTGGGGTGCGGCTTCAGTATGGGATTAGGTGTGATCTCTTGGTTTAGCAGGAAGGAGTCCTGCATGGCGCTGAGTACAGCCAAGGCAAAATATGTTGCCACTTGCTCGGTTATTTGGGAGGTAGTATGTTTCTTTTGAAAACTACTATTTGATTTGATTGATCTGACTTGCATTTTTTATATGATGCAGAGAGGTTCAGTGAAACTCTAGTATGTGATCCAGATCGAGATCTCTCGAAAGAGGGAGTTCTAGCATAGTCGATGAGACAGGTTGTCTGAGCATAAAATCCTGGCGAAGCTTGTAGGTTGCTCAGACGTAAACAGTCTTGTAGGTTGTCCTCGGATGTAATCAGTCCTAGCGAAGCTCGCAGGTTATCCTTGGATGTAATCAGCCCTGATGTGATTCTATGCTAGAAATGGCCAAAGTGAAGTTTGAGTACTTCAGGGAGAAGCTTGGTGTTCTCTAGATCGAGGTTCCTTCCAAAGGGAAGTGATGAGTCCATGAGCCTTTTTGACATGGTGGTAGGATTGGTTCCTCCCATGGTCAGATGTAAGTGCTGTGCCCTTCTGACATGGTGGTAGGATTGGTTCCTCCCATGGTCAGATGTAAGTGCTGTGCCTTTCTGACATGGTGGCAGGATTGGTTCCTCCCATGATCAGATGTAAGTGCTGAGCCTTTCCTCGGATGGTAGTAGGTGTGTCCTACCATGCCGACGGATGTAAGTGCAGAGCCTTTCCCCGAATGGTGTAGGTGTGTCCTACCATGCCAGTGGATGTAAGTGCTGGGGCCTTTCCCTGGATGGTAGTAGGTGTGTCCTACCATGCCAGTGGATGTAAATGTTGGGGCCTTTCCCTGGATGGTAGTAGGTGATGTAAGTGTTGGGGCCTTTACCTGGATGATAGTAGGTGTGCCCTACCATGCCAGTAGATGTAAGTGTCGGGGCTTTTCCCTGGATAGTAGTAGGTGTGTCCTACCATGCTGGTAGATGTAAGTGCTGGGGCCTTTCTTTGATGGTAGTAGGTGTGTCCTACCATGCCGATGATATAAGCGTTGAAGAAGAAGACCTGCATGGAGACTAGGCCTACAACCAACATGAAAAAGGGCTGGCTCTGTAGAACTTCCTATGACGAGTAGAATTGATAGATAGCACCATTTGCTCAAGATAGCGGGAGCCGTGATGATGATCCAGTGATGATGATGATCTAGCTTTGATTATGATCCTGTGATGAAGACTTGTGTTGATGAACTGTGTCAAGAGAATACCTTCTTAGTTAAGAGGGAGTGTTGATGTATTTGTAACTTCGGAATGTATTCACTTGTATATCTTATGTTGTATTTCATTGTACCTCGATGTTCCTATCGGGAGAATCATTAATATAATAAAGTCATGTAAAGTCATAGAGGTTAACCCTCCGTTGTAAGTCAGGGCAATAGTCCCCACAGGTGAGGGGTACTAGGGTTATTAGACTCTCCTAGTGAGGTCGGCCCTCGTAAGTAATTGTCAAGTGGAAAACTAGTATAAATAGAGAGTGAGACTCTCTATTTGAAACACACACTCACTCAACTATAGCGCATGAGTGAGAGAAGAGGAGCTTGCACAAGTGAGAGAGAGAACAACCGTCGGAGATCATCTTTGTGTTTTTGGGTTTTACTTTTGCCATTGGTGCTCGTTCTATCTTTGAGGAAGTTGCGGGGTTTTCTCCTTTATTGTTTCCTCGAGGAAAACTCTTTGTGTCTCTTGTCTCTTGTGATTATTGTTGTGCATGTTATTCTCTCAGATAAGATCCTAGATCATATTGATTAAATGATAAAAATCTAACAATGCATCCGATATTAAAAACTGAAATGATAAGGATCCATCATAAGGTAATATACATACGACAACTGATACTCAAGTCTTAGAAATGTCATAGCAATCACTGCATTGGTACACTGCCCAACTCATAAAAAAAACTGATCTCAGCCCTGCTCTGCTTTGCAAAAATGAGGGTATAGCTCCCCATACATCTGGTGGTATTAGATATTCATGAGGAAATCCTAGAAACTTCCTCCAAAAAGCTAAGTACAAAGAAAAGAGTACAAATGATTAATGTCCCTCCAACTTACTCCAATTCTAACTTTGCTCCTTGTTCTCTTCCTTTTACTTTATTTATTTACTCCAATTTTCCACCCGTTATGAATTTTACCATTTTGGTTTCTATTCTTTATTCTCATCCCCTCTCGCCTCATTTATATTCATCTAATATATTTAATTATATTTATTCTAATTCATTTCACATTGACAATTACTCTTTCATATCTTTTTATTATTTTTATTCTCCCAACTCCCTTTAAATCCTTTGTCCCTTTATTTTTGTTTCTTTTAATCTTTTCCAATTTTCCTATCTATCAGAATTGATTCATTCTTTGACTTACCCAAGGTTTTCAACTACTCCTAACTAAATTCTAATGGTCATCTATCTCTAACCCTATTTAATTGCCCATAGTCTCTCTTTTCGATTATACATATATTTTAAGTCACTTGACACAAAGACACGGGACATGAAGAGCATGTGGATACGAGTATCCGACAGGGGCACGACGATCCTGGGAAACAGGACACAAAGGACACGTTATATATATATATATTAAAAGAATTGCAAAACTGAAAATATAGACATATAGATCTAATCGTTTTTAGAAACTATAACATTTACAAATATTCAATAGAATCAATACACATTAGTAATTACACTTTCACAAATTACAATGCATATGTCATTATAGACTTGTAGACTCATAAAATTTCTCGTTAAGTCATCAAACTCAAAATGTTCTATTACCTAGATGTCGGATTATATTTCTCATTAAGTCATCACCTTGAAAAAGCTGTTACTGCTCTTCACCTGCAAAAAAACCCTCTTAGAGCTCAAGCCTCACTGAAAACCGTGAAAGAATGAAGGAAAAATCACATTTTAATAGGCCATGGGCCGCTTTTTCCTGGGACATGTATCCTGTTTTTGGGACACGTCCAAGACATGTCTGACACATGTCTCGGATGTGTTAATGTCCGGAACGTAGACACAGGACACTTCGAGCCTAAAGGCCGTATCCGGTTACTTAAATATATTTAGCTTTGTTGTTGATCCCTTGATGATGGGTAGAGTGTCCACTTAAAACGTAGGAAAGTTTTTCAGAATTGAAATTATTAGCAGTGCAAATCCAGAAATTACTCACAATAAAGTCTTAGTTAGTATCTTTGTAATAAAGATTGTAGTCATTAAAGATTGGCTATTTAGGAGTTACGTAACTACTTCCCTTCTCCCCTACTATGTAAAGAGACATTACGTCACAACAATGAATCGATCCATTCTCTCTCATTCTTATGTATACTCCTGCCTACGCTGGTTTGTAAAATACTAAAGAAGTCCTATTGCATCCATGTATTTTGATTATTGCTGTTGGTATTCTACTCACATGGTTTCACTTTCAGTCGGTCTTGTGGGGGAGTTGACTAGGGCATCCTGTAAGAGTGGAAGCCTATATTGCAACTTGCAAGTCTTTCCTTGCTCGTAAAAGGTATATGTGGTGTTAACCAATGGGTCAATTACGTCACATCATTCATAAGTGATACGTGGTGTGGTATGAGGTATATGTGGTGTTAATCAATGGGTCAATTAAGTCACATCATTCATAAGTGATACGTGGTGTGGTATGGTTGAAGCAATATCTGGCTCAATATTCATGTAAATTCGGGTGAGGCTTATGCATTCTAAATACTTCTTGCACTCATTTGTGCTGTCGTTATTCTGTACTTCTTCCAGTATTATTATATTAGCTATTCCCATATGTTTGTGTTTACTTCACCTACAGTTATCATATGCTTTTTACTTCTCGTTTCTGTGGGACTATAATATTTTTTTGTAGCGTTCTCTCTTTCTGATGCTGTTTAGTTTCTCTTGTTTACGGCCTGCTCTGTCTTAATTTCTAAATAGGTGAGTTTTAATTGTATAAACAATTCACTGTGGGAATATGACCTGATTTTCAAATTATAAAAGAAATATAGTTGAACCAATGTGTTACCTTTTTTGGTTCCTTATCTTTGTTTATATTAATACTAATATTTTATCTACTTTCTTTTGGACTTTATTATGCAGAAATACATTAGCTTTCTTTGCAGGGGAGATCAACTCTCCTGTACGTGCCAGACTCTTAGAAGTGTGGAAAGATGATCCGGAGATTTCTGTCCATTTCGGAAGGCTTTCTACCCCATACTCTGAAGCCTTAATGCAGAGCAAATTCTGCCTCCATGTCAAAGGATTTGAAGTGAATACGGCAAGGATAGGAGATGCTCTGTACTATGGGTGTGTACCAATTATCATTGCAAACCATTATGATCTTCCATTCAATGATATCCTCAACTGGAAATCATTTTCTCTTGTTGTTGCAACTCTTGACATTCCATTATTGAAGGATATACTTCATCGCATAAGCTTGAAACAGTATACCAAGTTACAAAAGAATGTACTCAAAGTTCGAAAACATTTTCAGTGGCATGTGCCTCCCGTGGATTATGATGCATTTAACATGGCAATGTATGAATTATGGTTGAGGCGCCATGTGTTAAGAATTCCTCTTTGAAAAAATCTGTGTCATAAAGATGCTTGATATTCTTTGCTTAAAATAGCAAAATTGTGCCACTTCTCTTTACAAATACGCATGTAAAGCAGCTGAAGGAAAAAGGCTTAGCTAGAGCATTTGTAATAATTTGTACTAGATAACAAAAGGAGCATACGGGATTTTGAGACTTTTCTGCAGTTATGTTTAGCAATTCTACAAAGGGGAGTTACCTTTATACTTCTATAAGTACATGTATGAAAAGCAGCATGCTCAGAGTCGCAGGGCAAATGCAGCCCTGTATTTGCAAAAATTCTTATCGATTCAGTTAAAGAATATAAGAATACGAAGATTTTCTGTTATCACACACTTAGAGTGGTTTGTGATTGTAATTCAATAAATACATTCTCAGATACATAAATGCTCAATCTTTTCAATGACAAGATTTTGTCTTTTACCATTCAAAGCAGTGCCAAATTCTTGAGTTTGATTATGAGCTAGCAAAGCTCAGGGATCAAACACAACTCCATGCTAATCAGGCACCCACGCCCTCTTCATTATGTCTACAACAAATTTCAGTCCTCCAAATATTTCTTTTCATACTGTCCATATGCTGAATGTACTGGCTTCAATACTTTTGCCATTCAGTTTAGTAAAATTCAATCCCTCTTTATCCAGGGCTTAGAATTGTCACCATTACTGTCCTTTCTTTTACGTTAGCTTTTAAGAATATGCCATTTCAGATTCTGGCTTCACACATTTGTAGCTTTCTGGTGTACTGTTTGATAATTATCTCATAGAATGAAATTGAAACCTTTTTCAATGCAAAATACTATCTATTGTACTAGGCATTATATCTGAAAGAACTACGATATTCTGTGAGCTAAATGGTAAATAAGTAGATTATAATGATTGAAAATTTGTAAGTAATGGTGCAGACCTCCCAAAACATAACGCGTTTATGGGTTCCTATAAGCATATGGTTACGCATGAGTCCTGAGCTTGGCCGGGTCAGTCACAAAAAAAATGTAGTTGTTTCTTCTGTAGAAAGGCACAGGTTATCTTTGAAAAAAAAAGTGGAGGATACTTCTTGTCGTTGGTTCTTCGTGTAGTTCTCAAACCTCCTTTGAGTTAATTTAGATATGATCCACATATTTCTAAAGCGCACCCAAGCTATCTATGGTCACAAGGAAGAAGCATCGCCACCATAAATGTTTAAAATTTATCTTGTCCATCCTCGTGTACTCAGATCACCTTTCATGAGACTCGCCTATCAAGAAGCAGCCTCTAGGTGGCAACGTTCTAGGATGACGTGTTTAACACTCGCTCTTTCTTATACCAGCCTGACTTGTGTTAATCTTTCCATATGAACGGAGCAAGGCTGTAAGGAATATAGCATCTGACTGAAATAAATGTAGGTGGAACTTTCTCAAGGGAGTAGAAAATAAGCTATATTAAAATGACTATTCAACTCAAGGATATTTGAAGGAGATGACCTATAAATTATGGAAAGGTCCGCTGCTTAAAATTGAGAGTTTTAGTAATTGACCTTGTGACAAGCATATTCTTGTGTAGAGAGTTATATTTTAATTTCATGACAAACACTATTCAATACTGTAAAAGCACTCTTTAATATTTATAACAAATGCTTATTATTCAATACTGTAAAAACACTCAATAATATTTATACTAAATGCTTATCATATTCTTTTTATACTAAATGCTTATTATATGTCTGTAATATTTGTAATAAATGCTTATCATATTCTTATGTTTTGGGATTGGAACATTTTTAATATTTACAACAATAAAAAGAGCATGTGAAAATCTTATCCCTAATTTCCTAGACTTTTCTGCTTTATCATTTTCTTCCCTACACGAGGAACAAATAGCCTCCATGATGTCCTGGACTAGAACATTTTTAATATTTACAACAACGAAGAACATGTAAAAATCTTATCTCTAATTTCCTAGACTTTGCTACTTTATCATTTTCCTCCTTACATGAAGAAGAAATAGCCTCCATGATGTCCTCGACTAGAACATTTTTAATATTTACTAACAATGAAGAGCATGTGAAAATCTTATCTCTAATTTCCTAGATTCTGCTGCTTTATCATTTTCCTTTCCTCCCTACATGAGGAGGAAATGGCCTCCTGTGTCTGCTATGAGGGATTTTCTGCTCAATAGAGGATTGGGAAACCCAATTGGCTTGCAAAAGCAAGTTTTTTTTTCTTTCAATAAGGTGTTTACTGATATGCTTGGAAGTTGAAAATGATGAATGAACAAGCATATGATTAGCATGCCATCTTTTCTAAGTGGTTGTTTATAGTTAAGATAGTTGATGTTTATCATGGATGTGAATATGAGTCCACAAGCCAATATAAAAGACATGTTATGCACCAAATTTTCCAAAACACATAAAATAAGAAAGAGAGAGTAATCCAACACCATAAGAATAAATAAAAGAGATGAATAAGAAACCTCTTCTAGGGGGAAACCTCCATATATAATGTAGCAAAGACACACGACGAGATGAGATGATTATACAAATGAATCTCCTTTATTATAAATAGGAGATGAAGCAACCATTATGTAACCTAATACTGAGTCGACCTAACCATAACTAATATAATAATAATGAATGATGGTTAAGGCCTTAACAATGAACGTAGCCCCTCCCTCTTTAAAAAATCTTTTCCTTCAAAGCTTGTAATTGATGATGTTTCTTCATGAATTGCTCATCTTCCCATGTAGCTTCTTTTGGTAGCCTATTCTTCCACTTGATTTGGTACTTCATCATGGTTAAATTCTAAAGAGATAGAGAGCGGCTAGCAATAACTTTCTGGTTTCAAAATTAACTCCCTTTCTTCATCTAATTCTGGTAGTTTCATTAGCACCGACATAATATGTCCAAAAATCTTTTTTTTAAACAAGATACATGAAAAACCTTACGAATGCAGAGGGAGACAAATTTAATTCATAGGCCACTTTTCCAATCTTGCAAATAATCTTGTAGGGTCCGTAAGATTTTGGAGCTAATTTTTTAATCTTTTTTTGTTTGAGTAGATTGCTTATAAGATTGTAGTCTAAATTATACCCAGTAGCCCTCCTCAAATTGTCTTTTACTTCTATGTTGATCTACTTGTTGCTTCATAATGTTTTGGGCCATTTGAAGGTTTCTTTAAGGATTTGCAAATGAAACTATTCCCCAAGGATGTTCTGTAATACCTATTTCTGCAAATCTGAAGGTATAATGTTACAGTGATGGATTTGTTTAATTTTTTTTAAAATCTTTCATATTTTATCAGTTTTATTATTAGATTTTTATTGTTTTAGTTTCGGACTGTTGCCTTCCCTGGTTGTGTATGCTCTTTGCCGTGCACCTTGTGCGATCGCGACAAATCAGAAATAGAAAGGGAAAGTTTTTTTCTTGTTTTCTCGGCTACGTATGCTCTTTGTCGTGCACCTTGTGCGATCACGGCAAATAAAAAACAACGAAAAAATTTGAAAACGTAGACTTTCCGGGTAAGCTAACCAAGATTTAACTCCATTGTGTGGAAAAAGTTTTTTTGTTTTTGTTTTTGGTTTTTTTTTTTTTTTTTTGGTGATTTGCAGGGGAAAAAGGAAAGCACAGAGAACGAGAGAGGAGTAAAAAAAAAAAAAACCCCTTCCTCTTTCCATTCTTTTACGTACCTTTTAAACTTACATCACTTGGTCCAAAGTTGCTTTATTTTTTAATAGGTCTTGAGTTCAAGTCTTATTAAGTTACTATTTAGTTTATGCAATTTCTATTTTCAAGTTACTTTATTGTAAAAGTGCATCTCACTTAAATAAAATAAAATAAAAAGTGAGTCATTTAAATTTTTTAATTTATTACCGCATTATTTAAAGTAACATTATTGTAAAAGTGAACATCACTTATTCTACAAAAGTGATTCACTTAAAAACAACTTTATTGTAAAGTGATTGTCAAAGGTTGATCTTGAGAAGAGGGGGATTCTCTTTTTTAGTTAGTCAAGTTAATATTTGTCACGTCACTATTGGGGACATCTTCAACATTTTCTTTGATCAAGCATAACTTCATCATCCAGAATCGGTTTTCAGTGCCATTTTTTTTAAAACTGCATATTTTTTCGAGCTCTTTGCATCCAGACAATTAGTTTCTATTCTTTCAACCATTATTTTACAGTATGGCCTCCCGTTGTGATATTATATTTATAAGTTATAACTATTTCTCATGGAAATCTCCTATGGAAGATGTTCTACGAAGTATGAGACTTTTCAGGATAACCTCAGGGAAAGAAACAAAACCCACTGATGATGATAAGAAAATTAAATGGACAAATAGATGTGATGAAGCTCGTGGATTGATTAGGATGTCAATCTCTACTGATTTATGATTTCACATATATGGAATTGAGGACCCTGATAAAGCTTGGAAAAAGTTGGAATCTGTGTTTGGTAAACGCAATGAAATTCGGGGTCATCAACTTGAGAATGAGTTGATTTCCTTGAATCCAAATGATTTTTCATGCATTCAAGACTATTTATCTAAGTATAAAACTCTTAGATTCTTATGTGAAAAATGCAAGATTAAGAAAGAAGACAAACAATGTATTTATCATATTCTTTCCAAACTTGGACCTGCATATTTTGTTTTTGTATCTACATTCTACTCCATAAAAGAATCATTGATTGCAGCTAGCTATTAAGAGCTTAGTCTTGAATCCTTTTGTGATTCCTTAATTAGAGAGCAAGATAAGCTCATTCATCTTGGAATACTTAACAATGCAGATACATCTGTGAAAGCCTTATTGTCCCAACAGAAAGAAAAGTCCAAGCCTCCCAAGAAACAAAATTTTCGCATTAATAAGCCAAACAACAAGGGTCCCTTTCTCTCAGTAAGCTCCTTTTTTAAAAAATGTCAAAGGATCCAAGCCAAAAGAAAAGAAGACTGAGCGTCATTGCAATTTTTGTGGGAAAGATAATCATGATGAATCTAAGTGTTTCAAGAAGATAACAACCTTGGAAGCAGCAATGAAGAAGCACCACATCAACCTAGATTTGTTTTCAGAATCTACTTCTCATGGACATGCACTTTGTGCTTCTGGTTACTCTTATACTGCATCTTCTTCTTCTACTTCAATTGAATGGCTCATTGATTCTGGAGCATCTTATCATATGGCCAAGGATCAAACCATCTTTTCTACTATGCATGAATGTAACACCAAACAAATATTTGTTGGTGATGATAGATCTCTAAGTGTTGTAGGATCTGGAATAGTTCCAGTAGAAAATGACCATTTCAGTGATGTATTATGTGTTCCAAAAATTTCCTACAATTTGTTATCAGTCTATCAAATTACTTATTCAGGTGAAGGTAAAACTGTGATGTTTACACCTCACCAAGTTGTAATCAAGGATTTTAAAAATCCTCAAAATGTCTTTGCTACTGAAACTGTTGATGGTATTACCAGGTTGTACAAATTTAACAACTTTGGGTCATCACATTTTTCTTCAGTTTTTGTTGCTCATAGTGATAACTTGAATAAAATTTGGCATGAGCGATTTGGTCACTTAAATTATCGCTCATTGCAACAACTATATAAAGACAATATGGTGATTGGTTTTTCGATGATATCTTGCAAGGATGGTGTTTGTTCCAGTTGTGTACTCGAAAAACATTATTGGGATAGTTTTGACAAATGTGCCTCTTAGCACGCCTCGGTTCCCTTGAAGCTTGTGCATAGTGACTTGTGTGGTCCTCTTCCATCTGCTTCCTTTTCTGGTTTCAAATATTTCTTAACTTTCATTGATGACTACTCTAGACGCACTTGGGTTTACTTCCTAAAACTTAAGAGCGAAGTATTTAACATGTTCTAGGTCTACAAGGCCCTTGTTGAAAAACAATTTAGTCATCAAATTATTAAGTTAAGATCTGACAATGGAGGAGAATATGTTAACAACAAATTCACTATTTTCTGCACTGAACAAGGAATCCAACAACAACACACTGTTCCATATACACCACAACAAAATGGTGTAGCTGAATGGAAGAACCGCACTTTAAAAGAAATGGCTAATTGTATGATCCAATCTAAGGGACTAAGTCTTCAATATTGGGCTGATGCCATAAATTGTGCAAAAATACATAGTTAATCGCACACCCACTAAAGTTTTACAATGTATAACACTGGAAGAAGCATGGAGTAAAATTAAACCAGATGTAAGTCACTTCCATGTGTTTGGTTGTGAAGCATGGGCTCACATTCTGGATGAAAAATGGAAAGCATTGCAGCCTAAAAGTGAAAAATGCATATTTGTTGGATATTCTAAAGATATAAAAGGCTATAGACTTCTTCAGCCACATTCTCATGATATAATCATTAGAAGAGATGTTAAATTTGACGAAAATCTTTTGGCCTGCGAGCCTAACTTGGCGGGTGTGCCATCTTTGGCTCGCGAGCTTGATTCGACGATTGTGCCTTCTTCTTCTTCTTCTTCCAACTTTCTTGACAGGTTTTCAACTCTAGTTTCTGATGATGACAGTGAGGATGAAAATCCACCTCTGCTTGCTCATGTTCTTCCAATTGCACTAGCACCAATGCTTCTTCGATTGGTCCGTTCAACATGTGGAGCAACTGGTGATCTTGTCGGTGATCCTAGAGATCAACGTCGAACACGTTCTCAGTTTCAGTGAGCTTCTTCTCTTTTGGCTCAAGTTTCTGAGAATCATGATCCAGAAACTTTTGCAGAAGCTTTAGGAAATCCAGATTGGGATGCAACTATGGATGAAGAATATCGTTCCTTAATGGCGAACGATACTTGGGATCTTGTTCTTCTTCCAAAAGGAAGAAAAATTGTCACATGTAAATGTGTCTACAGAACTAAGTATGCATCAGATGGAAGTGTTAAAAGACTTAAGGCAAGGTTAGTTGCCAAAAGTTTTTACCAAGTTGAAGGGATTGACTACAATGAAACCTTTGCTCCTGTCGCAAAAATGAATTCCATCCGCTTTGTTCTTTCCCATGCAGCCTTACATAACTGGGAAGTCCATCAAATGGATGTCAAAGAGGGTCCTTGGCTAGTTGATCGATTATAAGAAACTCATATATAACTTTCTTTTTTTTGCATAATAAATTGCTCCAAGTAGCTATTTGACTGGGGCTGTGGACTGTTTCTCTCTTGAGGGTTTTAACCACGTGACAAACATCGGTGTGTTGATCTGTGATTTATTTGTGTGAAACGGTTGCTCAAGGTGTTCGGTCTTTTGGGAGTACCTTGTGTACCCAAACACATCTTACTTTTGAGTATATATATATATATATATATATATATATATATAATCCCAGTGGGCTAGTTCAAGTGGTCGAGTGTTGTAAGTTGCGAGCACAAGGTTTTGGGGTCAAATCCCTGAGAGGTTATACATCGTTATATAAAGACCTCACTTGATGTCCCAAATCAAGTTAGCTCTGCAATCATAGCGAATAAGCGAGGTCCCTTATGCATTGTTCTCGTAAATATNATGAAAAACCTTGATAAATGTAAGTAAACCACATTATTATTATATATATATATATATATATATATATATATATATATAAGCACTTTTACTTTACTACATTATAAATATTCAAAAATAAATTATGAAAACAAAAAATTTGAAACAAACTTACTTTTCATTTTACATAATATCATATTATCATGTTATTTACCATTGATATATTATAATATCATACTATGTATTTCAATATGTAATATTTTGGTAATATGTTATACTTTTATGTTAAGTAATACATATTACTCTTACGCTTATGTGTTATATTTTTATGTTATGAAATATGTTTTGTTTCGTTTGTTTTAGCTAGAGTTATTATGTGATTTATTATATTTTATATGAAATATTATTATATTATATATTTAAATATTTAATAGATAAATTGTATTAAATTAAGATAAATTTGTTATAATAAAAATATTAAAATATATAAAAAGAATAGTGTTTTAAATATGTTAGATTGATATTTAATAAGTATATATTAGAATTATATTATAAATAGGTGTATACATTTAAAAATAAATAATTATTAATGTCAATTTATTTATACATGTTGCCTGTCGATGTGCACATCATTAACATAAATATTTTGAAAGTTGTTTCTCAAGTGGGAAATGTGTGGCCTTGGGGAAAAGCAAAGAGTCAGGTGTTGTCACCCGATCTTGATTCCTCCGTTTAGGCAAACTATTAATGAAGCCGAGGGGGTAGACCCTACAAAGAGTTTCTAAGGCTCTTGTGTTTTAAAATGTTTTTTGGTGTATGATGAGGATGGGTGTTTTTTAAGAGTTTTTTAAAGAGATTTACAATAACAGTTTAATGATCCAAGTTTGTACTTGCAAGATAATTAAAGATGCACAACCACTTGATAATGCCAATTTAAAAGTAAAGCATCCATAGCATGATATGGAAATAGATAAAAAAGTGCTCAAGATAGATAATAAGAAAATAAATAATTGATAAGACCAGTGCCAAATGGAGTCAATGTAGTGCTTGGGATGCTTAAGAACGTTTTGCAAGTGTTGGTAAATTTTATTGTAAATTTTAGGGGTGAAGTTTATTATTAAAAGGGAAGGGGATCTCCAAGATATACCTTCCAGCACTGGAGATATGTCTAGATAATAGTCTAAGTGGTTCCGTACAAGAACATGTGGGCTGTCCGGAGTCTCTAAAGAGGCGTTCAACACTACACCAACAAGGATATAGTCTAACTGTGCTTTCAAGGTCTCGGCACAGTCACGTTCTCGCGTTCCCAGACGAAATTTTCCCACTTTTGATTATTAGCGATCAACACCGGATTTTCGTTGGTTTTCTTGGGAGAGTGTTTTATTTATGGTTGAAGTGGATTAAAATGTGAAGAGTTAGTGAATCTATAATTGCTTTTGGGTATCCCACAAGTGGGTAGAGCATACACAGTGTAGTAAATGTAAATTCCAATTTTATAAAATGTTCTTAATGAACAAGAACTTCATGCAATTATTTGAATGACATAAAACTACTTTTACCTCCCCTTGGGGTACTTTTGAGTATTTGAGGATGCCTTTCGGTTTGTTGAATGCTGGGGCCACTTTTCAAAGGGCCATGGACTATGCATTCAAGGAGTTGATTGGAAAGTTCATAGAGTTTTACCAAGCTGACTTGACTATTTTTTCAAAAGAAAGACCAAGTCACATAACCCATCTTAAGCATGTCTTTGAAAGATGTAGGAAATATGGTATTTCTCTTAATTTGACAAAGTCTGTTTTTGGAATTGACGAAGGAAAAATTCTAGGGAACATCATATCTAAAGATGGGGTCAAAGTTGATACTGAAAGGATTGAAGCTATCAAAAAGATTTCCTTGTCTAAAAATGCCAAAGCTCTCCAATATTTTAATGGGCACATCAATTTCATTAGAAGATTTATCCCGAACTTAGCTGAGTACATGAAATATTTACAAAAGATGTTGAAAATAGATGCTAATTTTGAGTGGACTAATGAAGGTATAGAAGCCTTTAGATGCATTAAATAAGCCATCACTAGATCTCTTGTCTTAGTCAACCCGAACTACTCCAAAGATTTCATGATCTTCTCCTTTGCATCCGAGGATACTATTGCAGGGGTTTTGATCTAGGAAAAAAATGAAGGATTTGAGCAACCCATCGCTTTCATGAGCCAAGCCTTGTAACACTCCAAGCTTAAATATACAACCATGGAAAACAAGCCTTTGCCTTAGTAAGATCTTTGAAGCATTTCAGAACATATGTTGGTTACTCAAAGATAGTTTGTTATGTACTCAGCAGTTAAGGATATCTTGTGTCAACAAGATTGCTTAGGTAAAAGAGTTAAGTGGGTGTCTAAAATATAGGAGTATGATCTAGATATTAAACCCACAAAATTAATCAAAGGGCAGGGCCTAACAAAAATGTTAACTCAGGGTAATGAAGAGCCTTAGAAACTCTTTGTAGGGTCTACCCCCCTTGGCTTCGTTAGGCGTTTACCTAAACAGAGGAGTCAGGACCTGGTGACAACACCTGACTCTTTGCTTGCCCCCAAGACAACACCTTTCCCACTTGGGAAACAACTTTCGAAATATTTTTGTTGATGGTGTGCACATCGGCGGGAAACAATACAAAATCTAATTATATTTAGAATTAAAAACTAAACTATTTTACTTTATTTTATTTTATGACTACTTTAGTTAATTTATGTATTAAAAGTATTACTTTTGTAGTAATGTTAAATAGAGTTTATTTTGTTAATTTTATTTATAGATATATTCTCAATTTAACTTAACTATAGTTACATTAATTGTAGTTCAAAAAGACAAGTTGTAAATATGTCTTCCCCACAAATTTCCTAACTCATAATATTTTAATATATCTCTTAGGAGGCCCATTTTAGACCTCAAAATCCCCCTAATGAAAGATTCAAATATAGTAATCTTTATAGATGCTTGATATGTGGTATTATACCACCATTATGCTAAAGGAAGCCACGACCCATTGAGATTGTTTGTCTGAAGAAAAACAAAGGCGATAACCTTCTAAATATTTGTTAACAATTTTTGTTTGTCCATATGTTTGTGGGTGATATGTTGAACTCATTGCTAACGTTGTTCCCATTATCTTCCATAATTCTTTCCAAAAACTTATTGTAAATTTTGGATCTTTGTTACCGATGATTACTTTAGGGAATCCATGAAGTCTGTGAATTTCTTTCATAAACACTTTGGCCACTTGGGTTGTAGTAAATGTACTTTGAATTCCACAAAAATGTGCATATTTTGTGAGCATACACAACCACAAAAATAACATCCTTAGTTTGTGATTTTGGTAAAATTGTAATGAAATCCATTGATATCTCTTTCCATCTTTGATTAGGTATGTGTACAGGTTGAAGTAACCCCGGAGGCTTGACAATCTCGACTTTATTTTTTTGGCACACCTGATAGTCTCTTACAAATGTTTGAATATATTTCTTCATTTCTTCCCCCAAAAAATGTTTTTTATCCTTTAATAAGTTTTAAGGAAACCTAAATGTCGTGCCATCGAAGAGTTATAATACTCCCTTAATATTTTCTTTTTCAACTTTGATTAAGGGAAGACAAATATTATACTCTTGTACCAATGAGTATCTCTCTTCCATTCCCAATGTTCCATAGAGATATTCCCTTCTTTTAGACACTTATTTTTGGTCTAGTACTATTATCTTCTTTCCATTAATGGAGGGCTTCTTCTAACCACATATGAATGAGAGATGTCATGGAATATAAGTTGGAGGATTCTTTTATTATGGAAAGGGAATATGCTACCACATTTTCCTTCCTTTTTTTTTGTAGATTATTTCAAGATCAAACCCTTGCATTTTTGAAACCCATTTTTGTTGCTCTTCTGATGATACTCTTTGTTCCAAAAATTACTTTAGTTTGTCATGGTTTGTCTTGACTTTAAAGTGTCTCTCAATGATATATTGTTGCCATTTTTTTACCGCATGCAAAACTACTGCCATTTATTTTTCATATGTAAATTTCACCATGTCGTTACCTTTGAATTGTTTACTTTCAAAAGCCAATGGCCTCCCTTGCATAAATACTACTTCCATTCCTTGTCATGATGCATCAAATTCTGCTATAAATGTTTTACTAAAGTCAAGTGTTGCTAATATTTGTGTAGAGTACATAACATCATTTAGGGGTGAGAATGACAAGGTAGCTTCTTCATGCCATGCAAATGAATTTTTCTTCAAGATAGATGTGAGTGGACATGTAACACGTGCACAATTATTAACAAATTTCATGTAATACCTTGTAAGACCTAAAAATACTCTAAGGTTCATGATGTTCTTAAGAATAGGCCATTTTGTGATGGCTTCAATATTTTGAGGATCCACCTTGACCCATTCTCTTGAAACAAAGTAATCTAATTCGTGTTTCCCAAAAGCACATTTGGATATTTTTACACACAATTGATTATTCTCAAGAATTTGTAGGACTTGATCCACATTTTAACATGTTCTTCCCATTATTTGCTATAAATAAATATACCATCAAAGAAAACTAACACAAATTTTCGAAGATAAGATAAAAAAATTGTGTTCATAAGACTTTGAAAAGAAGAACGAGAATTAGTTAATCCAAAAGGCATCACCAATAACTCATAGTGCCCTTCATGTGTTCTAAAAGTTGTTTTTGGGAATGTCTTCTTCTATTAATACGATTTGATTGTAATTTGATTTTAGATCTAACTTTTTAAAGTAAGCCACTTCATGAAGCTCATCTAATGCCTCATCAATATTTGGAATGGAGAATTTATCCTTGATGTTGATTTTGTTTAGATCTCATAATCAGGGCACATTGTCCAAGCATTATCTTTTCTACTAACCATCATTATTGGTGCTGAAAAGGAACTCCTACTTGGTTGAATAATACTTGCATCCAACATGTCTTGTACCGTTTACTCAATCTTTTATTTTTGTTGATGTGGATATATGAAAAATGAAATAATAAAAAGGGAAAGATTGAAATAATAATACAATAAATTTGATGATAAAATAATAATAAATAAATCAATAAAAATTCATAAAAACTATATTAACAAACAAAGATGAATAAAATAATGACAAGTGAAGTTGTGGAGTAAAACTGATAAAATGAAAATAAACTTATTTGAAGAGGGGAGGAATTGAGATACACCATTCATTTCCCTAATGGGGCTTGGGTTCCACGTTTGAAGGTAAGATTGACATAGTTTTTTTGTTTGAGGGCCTAGGGTCGCTCAGTCCAAGCTTTGGTTGGGAGGAGAGTCACCCCCACATAGGTGCAAAATGTGAGAGCGAAAGGCTAGATCATCATTGCTTCATTTCATCATATTCACAAGTGGGTTACTTGCAAATCTCTCATGTATGTCATCTATTTCTTTTATTGAATTATGGAAAAATGTAGAGAATAATTTAATTTATTTGAGTTCATTTTATGACAAGTTAATGATTTATTTAAAGTAGTTTATAAATTTTTGGTTCTTACATTATCCTCTCACCATTGGACCTTTAAAGATTGTGTATTTTGTTGTAGCTTCGTAATCATATACAAACTATGATTAGAAGCATTTAAATTCCATGACCCAACAAACACAATCTTCAATCACTTCAAGCAACAATGTCTCACTTGGATTTATTGCCGTCAATATTTCCCTAAAGAGAAAAAGTTTAAGTGAGCTCTTGAATTCCATACTATGTAGTAGGAACACAAGTAGGAAGCTATAGAGAGGGACAACACGAAACTAAAATGGTTGAGATCTATTATGATCTATTAGGAACCTTGTAACTTGGGGCTTTCATCCACTGACTTGATGGAAACCCAAGAATTTAAGAGAAAGAGGGAAACATGTACAATAGGGGAAGAATAGAGAGCTGGAAACTATGGCTAATCAACAAACGACTTGGGCCTAATAGGTGTAGAAAAAATACACACAACAATAACATCTTGGCTAGAAGATAATGTCATGAATTTTTTCATATAGTATCGATGATGACGATCCATAAAAGACCCTAGAGATGTTTGCATTTGACATATATAAAAAGGTCATCACTAACAATTCTTGCAGCTGAAATTACCATTAGAATTACAGTAGCTCAAACCTATAAGGAAGATATATTTAATCCCATGCAGGAAACAAAACCTTATAAGGATTATATATATATGAAAACATTAAACACCACCACTACCACCACCAACAATAATAATGATAAAAATTATTATTGAAATACATGAGCTAATGAACAGGTATGTCTACTAGTCCATGTTGACTAGTCCATGCTTGACTAGTCCATGTTGACTAGTCCATGCTTAGTTAAAGAACACCATTCATGACATTGTATCATCTCATCTTTTATTCACTATTTATGTATTTTCCGTGATCAATTATAACACATTGTATTGGATATTCAACAATTGAAGTATCGTTCGTATTGAAGAAATGAATTATGTTCGTTTCATATTCCTGACATTGAAAAACAATCCATAGAGTGGATTTAAGGATACTTTTATTTTAAAAAGGACAAAATATACTTTATCAAAAGTACATTAAAGGAAATCCAACTTAAATTAAAATATCAAGGAAGTATTAAAGTGAAAAAGGAAGCTATTGAAACTCATCATTTTGTGGGATCCCTGTACTTCATGCGCTCCCTTATAACGAAGAACATCATATAGTTATCAAAGCATGAATTCCTTAAGGTAAGAGAACATATAACAACTTACAAAAGAAAAATTGATAATTACTCATTCAAATTATGGATATAACAAGAGTGACATTCCACAATTAGAGATTGCTAAAATAATATGAATATTTCAAGAATCAAGTTGACAAATTCTTACTAGAAAAAGACAAATAAATTTCTCACCTAAAAGATCATAGTAAAAAACTTTTGGTGTGAGTAAACCAGCGTAGATCCAAATCCTAGGCTCTATCAAGAGCCGAGAGGGATCAAATCTTTCTAGGTGCAAACCTGTTCTTAAGTATTACACTCAATCAGCTATCAACTTTGATGTGTCCTATATATACCATTGATTTGATTCAAACCAAAAGACACATCTTTTTATTTAAGGTCAACATATAATATATTTATTATTAATATTTAATATTATTTATGGCCAACATATAATATTTAATATTATTTTTTATTTTGTTATGAACGAACATTACAACATCTCCCCATAAATGGTTTTAAAAGCATATGCAAGGCCCTCCTAAAACCATGGCTTGTTTAGGAGGCCTTGCACATGGTCTTAAAACTATTTGCAAGGCACTCCTAAACCATGTACGATAAAACCATGGGTTTTTTTAGGAGGCCTTGCACATGGTTTTAAGACCATGTGCATGGTCCTCCTAAACCATATACAATAAAACCATGGGTTGTTTAAAGGCCAACATTTTTTTGCAAATAATTCAATTTTAATTTTTTTATTATTTTGTTATGTAGGAACATTACAACATCTCCCCCATATTGTGTTTTTTTTATGATCCACATTTTTTGGGGGGATAATTAAATTTTTAATTTTTTATTGTTTTGTTATTTTTTGCTTTTTTATTGTTTTGTTAGGTAGGAAGATTACATCTCCTCCATAATAGGTTGTTTTTGTGGCCGACATTTATTTTGTTTTATAATTAAAAAATATATTTTTTTATTAATAAAAATAATGTTACGTAACGTAACGTTACAAGATCTCAACGTTACGTAACGTTACAAGATCTCCCCCATACTGGGCTGTAGAGAGCCTCTCGGCTCAAAAAGGTAAGGATAAAAACAACATGCTTAGGAATTGGAACAAAAGAATTAAGATCTCAAGAATTAGTTATAAGAAAAATATGAAGAAGCTCCTAGACTAAGAAACTTTAATCAGAGGTTGCTTGAGAAAATCAAAATATTTAAAGAGGAACAGTAAAAAAACCCTAACCTCAAGGAAAAAGTAAAAAAGCCAGAGTACAATGAAGACATTTTACGCTTAAAAGTTCATAATCAAAGTTTACTTTCACTCTTAAAGAATAACAAGAAGTTTTTACATAATAAATTAGAGAAATCTATCATGGGGAATCCTTAATTGATAAAGAAACAATGATTGATCTCGTTGAAATAAAGAAGTCGTCACATGTAAAAATAAAAATGTTGGAGAAGTAAACCAATATAGATCCAATCAAAATTTTACCACTCAATAAATTATTAGAAGTATCCAAAGATAAGAATTTCGAGAATATGACACCAAATACAAGGATACCTTATTGAAATCCTATTCATAAGAGTCATTTTCCTTAATCAATCAGTGTACTAATATCAATAAAAGCACTTGACCTATGTTCCGGAGGATACTCATACCATTATAGTTCAATCTCAGAGCAGAAGTCATATTGGAAATCATAATACAATAAGTTCTCTCAAATAATCCTATAAATGTTCAGTTCGATAGAAAATCGAATTAGGGTGGGCAAATTCTTTCACATCGACTTGATAGTTCTACTCAAATTTTAGAAGATCACTTCATCTTGCATCATCTACCCTAGCTAACTTAAGAATGAAGAATATTGATAAGTCATTACAAGCTAGAATGAAGACATACCTTTTGTATACTTTGGGGACAAAGTATTTTTAAGGGGATGACAATGTAATATATAAAAATGTATACGAAAACATTAATAATAAAATAATAATAATAAAATTTATTAATGAAGTGACATGATCTAATGAAAATGTATGTCTATTGACTCATGGAGACTAGTAAATGTTTATTTGAAGCATATCATCCCATGGAATTGTATCACGTCTTTTATTCACTGTTTATGTATTTTCCTTATTGATTATAAATTGTTGTACTATTTAAACTGGATATTCAACAATTTAAGTATTGTTCATATTCGAGAAATGAATTATGCTAGTTTTAGATCATATAGGTGGGATAGAAAATCAAGTTGAGCATAAGAAATATTTAAAGAAAAATTTGGAATTTTTTTTCATGTTCTATCATACGCAAGAAGATGAAATTGTACGAACGATCCACGACTTCCAATGACACATTCAATCCTACAAAGGATTAGTTGTTAGAATTTTCATGGTAAAAAAACAATTGAAATGGTGAGTTACAAATATGGATATGTAAATGCAACAACTAGATGAAATCGCTAGTTAGAGAGAACACCATAAGCATATCCCTACCTAATGTGCATCCACTAGGTTAATATATTGAAGTAACTCTAATATCCTCTAGTATAAGACACACCCAATTTTTCCTCATGGATGCATTAGAATATCTTGTTGATCTAGCACATGGAAATAGTTGTTATTTGACATAAGCCTTATAAATGATACATATGCATTTGGTATTGATGTTATAAAAGGAAAAAGTGGCTCTTCGATTAAGATATTTCATGGAATTGTTGCAGAAGTTTGCTCAAGTGAAGAAGCATGAAGCCTCATAAGTTATAAATGTCACTGATTTTGAATTGGATAAGATCACGGAAGACCCAAATATGAATAAAGTATTCTTAGTAGATTATGATCACAAGCTAGGACATATATATGATCACATTAGATATAACGTTGACTTCATAAAATCAACCAATGCAAATATAATATTATATATATATTTTGAATTACAATTGGCATATGGAAGGGTGAAGGGGTATGGAATAAGTCACGAAGGAAGATGAAGAGTCAATTTTTGTAAATTCTTATTGGCCCCTCCCCCACCAATACCCCATTCCACATACACAAACATGTTTTTCGACTAATTGTTAAAGAGGGATATTTTTTGGTAAGAGCAACTTGAGAGGAGTATTTTGCAATTTGAGTTTCAAGCTTCAATTGGGATAATATAATACTATCACACAAAAATTGTGATGAAGAATTGTGTGATTTATTTACTTCTTCCCTTAATGGTTGATATGCAAGTATTTGCTTGGCAATGTGTATTCATTAATTTCATATTTAATATTATGTTTTCTTAATGTGTATCGTGTTAAGGAATGGATAGTTTTGAATTTGTTTGTTTGTGTAAACATAGTAAATTCAAGAGTACATTAGATAGGAATGTGTATTTTTGAATTTTCAGCGATTTCTTTAATTTTTTGCTTTGTCGTTATATCTCAATTGAGTCAATTTATTTTATAATTCTGTTTATTCACACAAACACCCAATGAACCTTTCAAAAATATATAAAAGTCAAAGACCCCCCCTTGAAAAAAAAATGGTGAGCCAACATTGCAAGTTATAGGAATATTCAAAAGGGTAGAGACTCATTTTGGTGTCTTCACTTGATGCATTCCATGTGAAAGTTGAATTGGTACACTCACTTGTGTCAATAGATTGGTGCTAGGAGGGACTATTAATGGATTATAGAAAAGAGGACCTAAAATCCCAAGAAGATTTGAGTGAGTGAGAACACAAGCTAGAGGATATCCTATATTGAGAGGTGAAGAACTTGCCTAAAGTACATTAGAGAAAATCTCTATGACCCCTAACAACATTAGTAGTCCCTTGGAACACTTTTTGAAGTATCACTTGGAATTTTGGTAGACAACCAAGAATTTCCCCTTGGTAACATATTTATTGCCACAAATTTCCAAGACAAGAGATGAGGGAAATTCCTCGCATATACCCCATTAAAACCTACAAATGAAATTGATTCTATAATAAAAAATATCCTCTCTGGAAGAAGAGAATTACTTAAAAAATAGAAACTTGTGACCTTCTAATACAAAATTCTTAACCTAACCTACAAAATAATGGATGGACAACATCCAACCTAGTTGGAATATGAAGATGTCTCAAATATGGATCGATAGCTACATGAATTGCTTGAGATCATTTAAAGATATTTTACTAACTATAATATTGATGGGAATATTTTGACATAAGATTAGGTCAAATCGAATGTGCAGAATATTTGTTTATTGAATGTACATCACATAGAAATCACTAGTATTATCTTTCATTTTATCTTCATACAAATAAAATTTTCTTGGTTTGTAGTTTATTGGTGTGGTCTATCCGTAATTGACCAGAGTTTGAAAAGAATTTCATAGTTAAATTTAGGGATGATCAATACAGTGGAGCTCTTGCATTATAAATATATAAACTAAATAATCAGTCCAAGGAGAAAATTCAGGATTTCAATACTAAGTTTAAGACATTATACCTAGATATCCCTAAATCAAGTCGACTACCAATTGAACTTACCTTGGGTTTTTACCTAAATGCATTTGATTCCATTTAATAAACATAGAAAAAATCCAACACTTGTAGGTTAATGATAAATCAATTAGATTAGAGAAGGATATTCTATCACTACATGTAGCTCCAATTTTAAACTGCTCCTCTATGTATATCTCTATAAACAATAACTCAAACAAAACCTTGGCATTACCTCAACTATATGCTTTCTAATTCACAAAGGTAGTTGATGTTCACCCATAAATTAAGGGAACACAAAGAATTTTACAAAGGTTGGATAATGAATTTGTTAATATGCAAAGTAAAAATAATGAAGGAAGCTGAACAAGTAGCGGTTTCTAATGTAATAAAATTAAACCAAATGCGAGTTCCCCTATGAGTTCCATGGCATTATTCTCAGTAAAAATTAGAAAATCTAAACTAAATTAGGTATCCATGGAATATCAATGAAATTACACTAGGTGAAAAATACATATCCCAAGTTCTTGAATGGTTTGAATATTTATACAAAATAAATAAATGGGGGACTAGAGATATAGAAGTGGAACATAAGAACCAAAACCCAGATCCCATAACTACAAGTGTTCTCTAGGATAGTCCCTTCTTTGCTAAAATTGAAGCTTATGAATATGAAGAAGGGGAATACTAGAACAAAATAGAAGAGGTATAGACTAGGAAAGGGTTTAGATACCACCCTTTGCATCATTATGAAAAAACAACAAGCTACTCTTGATATGCAACCCAAGCATTCAACAACAAAAGGTGAATCATCCTAATTCTCTTCCTCCTTTGAAAGATGATATAGTATTATATAAAATATGAAGAAAACATGAGTGAACATCTTTATGGTCAACCTTTTAAACATTAGTGACCAACAATACTTATTATTAAAATATTTGATAGATCCCCCATGAACAAAAATTCTCCTCCTTAAATAAAAACATCAAAATATATATGTACTTAAGAACATCTTATTATTTGTTAACCTTAACCATTTTTAAGAGTATGTTTTGGACCAAATTCCGAAAATAGCATGAAAATAGAAAGGAGTAACCCAACACCTTGAGAATGAAATAAATATGTGAATAAAAAGCCCCTTCAAGCGGGAAACCTCCTCTTACAATATATGAAATCCATTAGTTAATATTATCTCTAGAATTAGGTCTCCTTTGTATATATGGAAGACAAAGGGTACAATTACAATTAAGGTCCTAGCTAACCAATAAATTCAATACTAATATAAAATAGAAATGTCATGTCACAATATATAGGGTGACAAAACATGCCTCTCCCTTTCAAACAAGTATTTTTCTCAACACTTGATTAACTATGGCCAATATTTTTGCATGAAGAAATCATATTGACATGTGCCCTCTTCTACTAGAAATTTATTCCACTTGATGAGGTACTTATTCATTTCTTAATTTCGTAGTTGCTTGATATGTTTCAAGGATTGGTTTAGGTTCTATTATGATTTTACCTTCTTCATCAATCTTTGATAAAATAGTCTTAATAGGGATCATGTTATCGATTATGTTTTTTTAGGAAGAAACATGGAAAACTAAATGTACATGTGAAGATCGAGGCAAATCCAACTTGTAATCCATAGTTCCAATCCTTTGCAACATCTTATAGTTACCATAGTACTTGGGTGATAATTTATTGTCCTTCTTTTGTTGCTTGAGGAATACCTGTTTTTATGGTTGTGGCCTAAAAAATACCCAATCCCCCACAACAATTTTCCTTTCACTATGATATTGATTTTCTTGTTGTTTCATCCTATTTTGTGCTATATCCAAGTGTCTTTCAAGAGTTAGAGAAACTCTTGTTGGTTCTATATGTGATCCTCCACTGCTTGGATCTTATCTTTCCATTTCAAGGATGATATCCATAAATGGGAACAATTTTGATTAAGATTGCACATATGTGTTTGTTAGTGTACATGCATAATTTGAGTACTTTTTTACCTTTCTATGGATAAGGGTGCAATTCATAGAGTAAATTCCATTTCCAGGGTCAAAGGAGCCCTTACTAGTACTTAACCCCCTTTTTAGGGTCAAAGACACCCTTCCTGGTAGTTAACCACATTTTCAAGGGATTAGAGTGCTCTTGCATGAGTTTATCCCCCTTTTAAGGGTTTAATGCACCTAGCTGACTATTTTGGCCTAGTTAACCATCTAATGCACTTTAGTTATCTATTTTGGCCTAGTTAATTGCTTGTTGTTCCCTACTTGGATATTTTGGATTGAGTTCGACTTCAGTTAACTCATGCATACCCTTGTTAACTACCTACTTGGAGTTCTATCTCCATTTAACATCGGTTTCCCATGCATGATTGAGTTAAATACCTCATAAGGCTATTCCAGTCTAGTTAAAAACTAGACTACTCATGAATGGTCAATTGACTTCCTAATGATAGTGCATTTGTTTATTCAAGTCATAAGAGTATTAGGAGATGAATCCAATATTCAAATATCCAATATCATTCATGTAGAGCACTTGACTAGGCCCACATGTTGCTTGTATTCATCGGGTGCGTAGGGGTGGAGCCCCTAAGGAAAAAATTTCTAGACCCTTCTAGTATATTTTGATTCCTTTTGGAACCCTCATATGTATTGTATAAAAGGGGAGTCAACCCCCACATTTTAACCTAAGAGAGATAGAAGAAATCATTGATTTGTTTTCCCAAGTAATAATAAAATATTGAAGCTCGCATTGCCCTATGATTTTACTTGCATACAACAAGGTTTCCACATAACTATCATGTTTTATTATTATTATTGTCTGCCTTTGTTTTTTTATATATTTTACTAACATTTGGTATCGGATCTTGAAAACTCATAGGAATAGGGTTTTCTATGAGTGGGAGCTGCAACAATGATAACAGGTTTAACCAAGTTCAAGATTGAGAAGTTTGATGGCAAGAATTTATCCCTATGGAAGATGACGGTGGAGGATTTTTGGTTCAAAATGACCAAGCCCTATCCTCAAAAGGGGTTAATAAAAACCAAGTTTCATGGAAGATGAGGGTTGGTTAAAGCTAGACATAGATACAATTTATATAATTATCCTTTGCCTATCAGACTTTGTCTTGATTAATGTTATTGAATAAAAAATTGTAGAATTACTTTGGGAGAAACTTGGGAAGATATATGAGACTAAATTGACAATAAATAAGGTTTTCTTGATTTTTTTTCATCTGAGGATGAAGGAGGGATCAACTATGGCATATTATCTGAATGCGTTTAATACCTTAGTCAACACACTACTCTTGGTTGGTGTAAAGGTGGAGGATGAGGATAGGGTGATTATTTTACTTTGTTCCCTCTCAAATACCCGGGATCATATGGTGGTGACCATGACCAACTCATCATCAAGAAATATAAAATTTGATGATGTGGTATCTTATTTACTGGGATAAGAGTTGAGGAAAAATATCATCTTTGGATCCATCTACCAGTTAATCCCTATCTGTTAGAGGGATATCTGGTGAAATGGGTCAACAAGGGAGATCATAGTCCAAATGCAAGTCTAGAGGACACAGGAAAGGGAGGTGCTGAAATTATGGGAAACTAGGGAACTCAAGAAGGGACTATTGGTATTCGAAGAAGGAAAAAGAGGATGAAAATCCAGATCAACCATCAACTGGAGATATTATAGTAGATTCAGAAAATGGGATGTGTGAGAATATTTGTCTCAGTAACAACATATTATAATATGCTTAGTATTTGGACTCAGATGCATCTTTCCACATGTCTCCACATAGAGACTGGTTTGTCTAATACCATCCCTATAATGGTGGAATTCTCTACTTAGGTGATGATCATCCTTTAGAAATTGTGTGAAGAGGGGGCATTAATATCAAGTTAGACAATGACAGAGAAATGAAGCTTTGTGATGTACACCATGTACCAAATATGAAAGAATATGCTCTCAATGAAGACGATGGATAAGCTAGGGTATTCTAATACCTTTGGTGATAGTCGATGCAAAATTACCAAAGGATCCCTCATGGTAGCAAGAGGAGAATCTTATGGGACCTTGTATAATTTATGCAATGATATAATGACAAATCATGCAATAGTGGAAAACTCAGTGAATGTTTTGGATGCAACAATGTCGTGGCATCAACAAATTAGACATGTGGGTGATAAAGGTTTTAAATTTTTGCATGTTCTAGGTATGGTTATGGGATTAAGTATTGTGATTTAGACTTGTGTGAGCACTATATTTTTGGTAAACAAAAGAGTGTTCATTTTACTGCAAGATATGGAAAAAGATATGATATATTGCAACTTATTCATTTTGATACATTTGGACCAGTCCCCACTTTATCCATAAATGGTACTAGATATTTTCTTACTTTTATAGATGATTATTCTAAAAGAGTATTTTCTGAAAATTAAGGGAGAAGCCTTCGAGAAATTTAAAAAGTTCAAGGCATGAGTAAATAAAGTTTGGGTAAGTCTATTTTATGTATTATATTTATTAGGATTTCAATGAGCATACATATAATAAATTGCAAGAGAAAAAAAATAGACAAGCAACCATTAAAGATAGACGCACAAGGTTTACGTGGAAAACCCAAAATCGGGAAAAACCACCATAATAGATCTATTATCTCCCTTGACCTAAACTGCCAAGCTGGGCCAAGTGAGCTGGCCACCGCTCACCTACATGACACATTAGAATCGAGCCTCCTCAATCCTTATAAAGGCTTATTTACATACAATACCATGGGCCACCAAATACCATTAGCCACCAATACCATGGGCTACACAAAACCATGTGCCCCAAAACTATGTGCTATACCTCAACCAACTTTGACTCATTCCCAAGTCAAGGTTAAACCTAACAATCAACCCTTTAAGCTTGACTTGGGGATCTCACATACACCCCCCTATCACCCAGGTCTATCTACTGACTTTACCAGTGAGTTACTAGGGGTATATATGCATGCCTTACTAGGTATTTCAACCATATGCCCATTTACATGCAAACTTCTCCATTTTTTTTTTTGTGTGTCTTCATGGTGACTACACCATCACCATCCATTGCTTCATCCTCTCTCTTTTCCATGCTAGATTTATTGCTCATCTTCTTCCATGCTCCTTTTGTACTTGCATCCAAACCCTATCATTGACATCCATATAAAGAAGAATCCATCTACCGGATTACATGGGTCCTCAGTCACTGTAATCAATAATTCTATAGGAATTATCTTCACATACATGGTTCATCAATATTGGTCCCACAACTGATATTAAACCACATCACATTCCTCTTTCAATCGAAGACTCAACCTCTCTAATCCACATTGAGTTAGGCTACAAGTACACTTTCCACCCTTGTCCCTACCAAGTGGTCCATTCCACACTTGATGCAACATCCCTTATCTTCTCATAAGAGGGATACCTTGTGCTTCTAGAACTTGAGGAAATTAAATTCTAACTAGGAACCCAAAATTTTTGGAAATTGAACCCAAGTGATAGAAAAATCGCACTCACAAAATTGCTAATCAAACATGCAAATTTACACACAAAGGAGACTAAAATTGGAGCATAAGACTAATATGTATTGAATAAGTGTACAATAGCCAACCTTATGAAGTCATAGGCTGCTGCAATATATACATGAGAGATTCGAATACATAAGGATGCCATTCGAAATAGTCAAAAAGTAGGCTTACTAAATCTAGTCAAATCCCCCATAGGTGCATAAAGCAGTTTCCAAATCTACCTAGAGGCTCACGAATTGGAAAAGTCAAGTAGGCAAGCTAATAAGTGATGGAAAGAAAGCTCATACATGCTTTTATTAGGAGAAAATAATGGAGGACGACGAGGGCAAAAAACAAGTCAACTACACCTAGTCTTACTTTCCCTTTTGCCATAAATCTCAATAAAGCAGGCAACTTAGCAGAAAAAGCAGATATGCGCTAGGGAGGATTTGGAATAAACCAAATATGATAAATATGGATTCCAAGAGGTTTCCCAAGCACTCCATGACTCAGTTTTAGCAAGTTTGACTTCTAGGACATGTGGAAGACAACTTGCATAGAGTGGAATATTGGAAACTAGGCAAATAAGACAAAAATGGATTAATTAATGTCTAAGGTAGCTAACTATGGGTTGATTATTCTAAAACCCCCCCTTAAGCTTGAATTTATGAGTAAATATCAAAAAAATATAGGGCCTAGCAACAAGGATTAGTCACCCTTTACATACTGCATGTCCATTTAACCAAGGAAAGAGGCAAAAACCCAGTGGGAAAATCCTCCCTTAAACATGGACAATAAAACAAAATTTGAAAATATTGTCATCAATCATGCTTCACAGCATGATCAGAAATCCCCAACAGTGATTTGAGATTGCTAAATGTCTTCTGACAAAAAACTTTGGTGAAGATGTCTGCTACTTATTCTGAAGATGCACAAAAGAGTAGTTGAATGGTGCCATCATGCACAAGCTGTCTGATGTAGTGCATATGGGTCTCAATGTGTTTGGGTCTCTGTCTCTGAACTGGATCATTGCAGATTCGAATGGTACTCTGATTATCACAATATATAATAGTTGAAAACTCTGATTCGAAGCCACACTCACCAAGTATCCCCTGCAATCATAAACATTGAGTTGCTGCATTTACAACTCCTCTGTACTCTGCTTCTGTAGATGAGAGTGCTATGGCACTCTGTTTCTTGCTTGACCAGCTGATTGGTCCTTCAGCAAGCATGAACACATATCCTGATGTTTAATTTTGATCTGTGTTGTCACCTGCCCAATCACTATCAGTAAACCCAATCAAATCAAGATCAGATTTAGCTTTGTAGAAGATCCCATGAGTTCTTGTTCCCTTAACAAAGTTAAGGATCCTTTTGGCTGCTCTCAAATGGATCTCATGAGGCTGATCCATGTATCTTGAGGCCACACTTACTGCATAATAAATATCAGGTCTAGTGTGTGTAAGGTACAACAAACACCCAATCAATTGCCTATACAGTGTATTATTTACCATAGGAGAAGAACCTGCTTCTTCAAGCTTAACTCCTGAAAGGAAGGGAGTCTTGATTGGCTTGCAATATTTCATGTTGAACTTGTTAAGAAAATATAAAGCAGACTTGGACTGATGTACTTTTATTCCATGTTGGGATTAAGCAATTTCGAGACCCAAGAATTGGCTCAACAACCCCAAATCAGTCATAGAAAATGCATGGTTCATTGCATCCTTCAAGGAGGCAATTTCTTTCTTTGAACTTCCTGTAATCAGAAGGTCATCTACATACAAGACAATAATAATCAAATAACCATGAATCAGCTTCAAATAAACATTAGGATCATACTTGCATCGAAAAAAACTCAACGACAACAGAAATACATCAATCTTGGCATACCAAGCCCTGGGGGCTTGCTTAAGCCCATACAATGATTTCTTTAACCTGCACAGAAAAGATGGATTAGACACAAACCATTGATGCTGCTACATGTAAATATATTTAGTAAGATCTCCATTCAAGAAATCACACTTCACATCCATGTGATGTACCTCCCACTGCTTTGAAGTTGCAATGGCTAAGGCTAGCTTGATGGAGTCCATCTTTTGCCACTGGTACAAAGGTTTCATTGTAGTCAATACCATGTACCTGTGAGTAGCCCTTGGCTACCAATATTTCCTTATATTTCAATGGTGAACCATCAGCAGCAAACTTAGTTTTGAAAACCCACTTACATTGAACTAGCTTCCTCCCTGGGAAAGGTCAACCAGTTCCCAAGTGTTGTTCTTCTGGAGTGAACTGAATTCTTCTTTCATGGCTGTTTACCATCTTGGATCATGTGCTGCATCTTCATATTCATGTGGGTCTGATTCAACCATCATACAACACTTCTCTGCAAACAAAGGGTCTTTCATACATAGGGCACTCTCAAACTGATATCTAGTCCTCCTAGGATCACTAGGATTTCCAGCTAGTTCCCAAGCTGCATGAATGGTCTTTGCTGCCCATTTTGGTCTTGTCGGACTGTGAGGATCTGCAATTAAATCATCATGATTAGAAATATCATAATCAACAAACTCATTTGTCTCTTCACTTACATTCAATGGTTCTGGTGGTGAAGAAGACTCTCCAACTTCAACTACTGCTAAAGGCTCTTCTTGAAACTGAACACTCCTTTCAATGAAGGCTTTGTTTGTGCTCAAATTGATCAGCTTGTACCCTTTTGAATCTTTAGAGTACCCAACAAATAGACACTCCTGGCTTTGGGGTTGCAAAGCCTTCCTCTTTTTTGTTGGAATTCTAGCCCAAGCCTTTGAGCCAAAAATCCTGAAATGGGTCACATCTGGCTTATGCCCACTCCAAGCTTCGAAAGGAGTCATACCATCAAGTTGTTTATGAGGCACCCTATTCTGGATATAGGATGCACAATTTATAGCCTCGTCCCAAAACTTTGGTGGCAAAGTCTTAGCCTCCATCATACAGGTTGCCATCTCCTTTAGTGATCTGTTCTTTCTCTCAGCAACACCATTTTGCTGTGGTGTGTGAGGGATTGAATGCTGCATCTAAAAACCTGCATCTTCACAATATTGAATGAACTCAGACTTGACATACTCACCACCATTTTCAGATCTGAGGATCTTGAGTCTCCTCCCAGACTGGTTTTCAACCAAAGCCTTAAAGACTTTGAAGAGGCCAAAAACTTCAGACTTATGCTTCAGGAAGTATACCCAACAATACCTGGAAAAGTGATCTATGAAGGTCAATGCATATTTGGCTTGAATCATTGACATATGAGGAAATGGACCAGAAACATCACTGTGGATCAACTCAAGAGATGCAAAGGTTCTCTCATGACTAGCTCTCTCAAATTGATGCTCTGGGTGTTTTCCTAGGATACAACCTTGACAGACTCCCTTGGAAAATTTAATCTTTGGTAACCCTATGACCATTTCTTTTTCACTTAGATCAGAAAGATACTTATAGTTAAGATGGCCAAATATTTCACGCCAGAGCTTTCTTGCCTCATTAGCATGAATCAAAAGAGCAGAGGGGTTTGAGTAGGGCAGAAAATGTGAAAACATGTATACCTTCGAAGTGTGATCTACAACTCCTTTTGCAATGACTTTACCATTTGAGATCTCTGTGATCTCGACATCATCTGGGGAGAATATGACCTTCTTTGGAGACCCTGTGTGAGCCATCTGATACACTGAAAAGAGGTTAGAGGCAAGACCTGGAACATACAATACATTGCTGAACTTACCATGGTCAAGATCAATCCTTCCTTTTCCCAAACTGTCAGTGAGAGAGTCATCTCCCAGCACTATTGGTGGACCTTTCAACATGTTAAGAGAGGAGAATGCCTCCTTGTTCGAAACCATATGTCTTGAAGCTCCAGAGTCTATGATGAAGCTAGGCGATCTTGATGTGCCAGCAACCAATGGATGTACTCTTTCTCTGTCCTCTGAATTTGATCCTCCTTCCCTCTTCTTTGAGAAATCAGGAAGGGAGATGTTATTCTTCTCCAGGAGTTAGGTTAGCATGTCAATTTGCTTCTTCATGCAGGAACTTTCAGGATGATAGCCCTTACTGCAGTATGCCCACTTGCTCATTTCTCCTTTGTTCTTCTTCTTCTAGAAGTTCTTCTTGGAGCCTTGGGGCTCCTCCTGAGACTTGTTCTTGTCTCTCTTTTGCTCACGTGGCTTCTTATATTTCTTCTTGCCTTTTGAATCCACCCTCAAATGTCCAGCAACAAAAGCTTGGTCTTTGGAAGGTTTGATGGTGCCCATCATCACCAATTTATCATGTTCTTGTGTGAGGGATTCCATGAACTCTGCAAGCTTAGGAATCTTCCAGGCTTGAGCTGTCAACTTGGTGGCATGGAAGGTCGAAACAAACAATGATAGTCAGGGCCAAGCTTCGAGAGTATGGCCAAAACTAGCTTCTCTTCCTTCTTTTCAATTCCACACTGTTTTAGCTGCAAAACAAGGGCTTTAACCTTGGAAAAGTAGAGTTGCAGGGATTTGAAGCTGCTGGGACTCAAAGAGATCAATTCATTCTCAATTTGATGTCCTCTCATCTCATATGTCTTACCAAAAATCTCTACAAGCTTCTCCCATGACACTTCATTAGGTGATGTCAATCCATCAAGATGGAAGAGGAGGTCTCTGGATATGCTCAGACACATAAGACCATAGGCCTCATCCCTCCTATTGTGCCATTTAATTTTCTTTGCAGCTGCATTAGGATCTACCTCAGTTGCCATAGTCACCCTATAGAGATCCTTCGATCTTAACAATATCTGCATCTCTACTTTCCATTCAAAGAAATTAAATGGAGTCAAGATGATCTTCTGAGATTGATCCATGGCTCTGAACTGTGCCCTTCAACCAACAGAATTTGCTCCTAGTCAAGATGTTGAACCTGAAATAGAAATATGGAAGGAGAGAAATTGATCTACAAAGGCTCTGATACCATGTGGAAATTGAACCCAAGTGATAGAACAATTGCACTCACAAAATTGCTAATCAAACATGCAAATTTACACACAAAGGAGACTGAAATTGGAGCATAACACTAATATGTATTGAATAAGTGTACAATAGCCAACCTTATGAAGTCATAGGTTGCTGCAATATATAATTACATGAGAGATTCGAATGCATAAGGATGCCATTCGAAATAGTAAAAAAGTAGGCTTACTAAATCTAGTCAAATCCCCCATAGGTGCATAAAGCAGTTTCCAAATCTACCTAGAGGCTCACAAATTGGCAAAGTCAAGTAGGCAAGCTAATAAGTGATGGAAAGACAACTCATACATGCTTTTATTAGGATAAAATAATGGAGGATGATGAGGGAAAAAAACAAGTCAACTACACCTAGTCTTACTTTCCCTTTTGCCATAAATCTCAATAAAGCAGGCAACTTAGCAGAAAAAGCAGATATGCGCTAGGGAGGATATGGAATAAAGCAGATATGCTAAATATGGATTCCAGGAGGTTTCCCAAGTGCTCCATGACTCAGTTTTAGCCAGTTTGACTTCTAGGACATGTGGAAGACAACTTGCATAGAGTGGAATATTGGAAACTAGGCAAATAAGACAAAAATGGATTAATTAATGTCTAAGGTAGCTAGCTATGGGTTGATTATTCTAACAAAAATACTACTAAGGTGTTGGGTACCACCAAACATGCACCCCACAATTAATTCAAAAAAATAGGTACAACACAATGAGCAAAACTATGTTCCAAACCATGGCTCTGATACCACTTCTTAGGATTTCAACAAGCATACATATAATAAATTGCAAGGGAAACAAAATAGACAAGAAACCATTAAAGATAAACACACAATGTTTACGTGGAAAACCCAAAACTAGGAAAAACCACCATAATAGATTTATTATCTCCCTTGACCGAAACCGGCCAATCCAGACCATGTGAGATAGCTACCACTCACCTCTAGGCCACATTAAAATGGAGCCTCCTCAATCCTTATAAATGATTATTTACATGAAATACCATGGGACAATACAATGGGCCACCAAATACCATTGGACACCAATATCATGGAAAAATACCATGGGATACACAAAACCAGGTGCCCAAAAACTGTGTGTTAGACCTCAACCAAGTTTGACTCATTCCTGAGTCAAGGTTAACCCTAACAAGATTTGATAATGGAGGAGAATATTTCACTAAGGAATTTGATAAATTTTGTACATAGGAAGTAATTAAGCACCAAAATACTGTTGCATACACACCACAACAAAATGGTGTGGTAGATGAATCGAACAATCATGAAATGTGCAAGAAGCATGCTTAGTGCATATGGCTTGGATAATGTATTCTAGGCAAAGGCTATTAACACAACTGTGTATTTGATTAACAAATCACCTACAATTGTGTTAGAAATATTCTAGAGGAGGTTTGGTGTGGTAAGCCAATTAATTATTTTCAATTGTGTATTTTTGGATGTGATGTATTTTCCCATGTTCCTAAAGAAAACATGTCCAAGATTGACCCAAAGTCAAGGAAATGTGTTTTCTAGGTTATGATAATACAATAAAGGGGTATAGATTGTGGGATCCTACTCAATGTAGTATAATTGTTAGCTGAGATGTTATTTCAATTAGAGGAAATTTGTGGTAAATAATTTTGACTCAACAAGCATCGAACCTTCAAGCAGGTTCATCATTAAGAGAGACTCAAAGAGACTCACACTCCTTGTTGCACTTTAGATATGGAAGATAAATAGTAATTAGTAACCCCTTGGTGTTGAAATAACGACATAGTTGACTTAGATTAGGGTTAAAAATATTACTATTTGTCTTTTAGTATTTGGATAATAGGTTTCCATGCTTCGTTTAATCTTAGACCATCATCACGGTTGATTCTATGGCCTCTCGAATTCTTCTTTTGAAGTAATTGGGGATAATTACTAAGACTTCAGATTCTTCTAGGAATTTGTGATGTTTAGTAGTATGAAAGTGTTTCACAAAAGCATATTTCTTGATTCTCCCATGCAATAGGTATTCACTATGCTCTTTCAACCTAGTTTTGATTAATCATCCAGTCTCGCCTATGTATTCCATACCACAAGAACATGGTGTTTTATAGATAAATTAATGCAAAGAAATGAGGTACAACAGACACCTGAGATTGTACTAGTTGAAGTAGAAATGAGTGAAGATGAAAATGATGCTTCTAATTAGCATGAAGAGCAACAAATTCTACAACCACAACTCGAAATATCTACATGTCCCAAGATATGTCCAGAAAGGTATTCTTCTGATTTTCAATTTCTTTTGCTCTGCTAACTGACGATGGTGAATCTAGTTCATTTCAGGAATCCAAAGAATATGAGAATGCAGATAAATGGACGAAATCCATGAATGAAGAAATGAGAGCATTACACAAGAACGAAACATGGGAACTTGTGGATCTCCCACCAAGAAGAAAAGTAGTTGGAAATAAATGGGTGTATAAAGTAAAGAAAACAATTATCGGTTGTTGGAATGTTATAAAGCTCGCTTGGTAGCAAAAGGACATGTGAAAAAGTTAGGTATATATTTTAATGAAATATTCTCTCTACTTGTGAAGCTTACTATTGTAAGGGTTGTACTTGCACTTGTAGAAACACATGATTTAGATTTGGAACAATTGGATTTTAAAATTGATTCCTAGATGTTGATCTTGATGAAGGAATTTATATGGATCAACTTGAGGGATATAAATAAAGAGGCAAAGAGCATTTGATTTGAAAAATCAAGAAATATATGTAAAGATTGAAAGAGGTGACAAGGATGCGGTACACAAAATTTTACACCTTCATGAAGAGACAAGGTTTTAGTAGAAGTGAAGTTGACCATTGTGCATGTTATAAGAAGTTTCACGACGATAGTTTTATTATCTTGTTGTTTTTATGTTAATGATGCTAGTTGTAACACCAACATGAATAAAATCATTGATCAAAAGGAAATTTAAAATGAAGGATTTAGGAGAAACAAATAAAATTTTAGGGATGAAGATACATATGGACACACAAGGTAGGGAGATCTGGTTAAGTTAAAAGTCATAGATAGAAAATATTATGCAACGCTTCAATATGCAAAATAAAAAACCAATTAGTACCCCAATTTTTGCACACTTCAAGTTGTATTATGAATCCTATAATATAAGAAGAGAGGACAAGTATGTCTCATGTACCATATTCATCAGCAATAGGGAGCCTCATGTTCTCCATGGTGAGCACCAAAGAAGATATTTCTCAACCGAAGGGAGATGTTAACCAATTCATGGCGAATCCTAGAAAGGAGCTTTAGAATGTTGTGAAGTGGATACTTAGATACTTTAAGGAGCACTTCATAAATGATATTTGTTATAGATCAATAAATTTACAAATTAAAGGTTTTGCAAATTCTAACTTCGGTGGAGACAGAGACGGAAAAAGTATACAACAAGATATACTTTCTCCCTTGTTGGTGGAGTTAGAAGTTAGACATATAAGTTGCATCCAATGGGGGATTTATCAACCACTAAGGAAGAATATGTAGCAACAATTGAGTCTATTAAAGATGTAATACGTCTAGAGTGAATAATGGATGAATTCAAGATGATGCAAGGGAATATCACTTTGCACTGTGACATTCAAAGTGATATTCACTTATTGAAGAATTCATCATTTTACGATCATTATAAGCACATTTATATTAATTACATTCATAACTAAACTGGTGGAAGAAGGTAGGGTAGGATCTTGTTGGAGAAAATAGATACTTACGAGAATACTACATATATTCTCACAAAGTTGGTCATGACTAAGAAGTTTGAATGGTGCAAAAATTCTCTACGCTTGCCGAAAAAGTGGTGAAGTGGGTAGCATTGGGAAATGACACCGAGGTGGAAATCATTGGCAAGGGACTTCATGTATATTGACTTGAAGTGGGAGAATGCTAGGAGATTGAGCCAATTGGGAGTGGGGCTGCACTCCACCAATTGGGAGAGGGGATTTAGGAGAACAGTCCTTGAGGATAAAATTTATAATCCCTTCTAGTATATTTTGACTCCTCATGGAACCCTCATATTAATGCATACAAGGGGAGTAACCCAAAACATTGTAACATAAGAGAGATAGAAGAAAACATTGTAAATTTTGTTAAATGATAATAAAACATTTAAGCTTCCATTGCTACATGGTTTTACTTTCATGCAACACGATTTCAACGTAAATCTCGTGTTCTATTGTTATTGTTGTTTGCTTTTATTTTTATATATTTTACTAACAAAGAGAACATCACTTATCAATTATAGGCCTAGTTAAATCCAATATTCTAATGCACGACTTACTTTACTTCCTAAGGAGGTTGCACTTGTCCATTCAGGGTCATTGCTCTTGAGTCTTCACTAGGTCTTATGCTTGTGCATGTAATTAAACATAGATTGGTTAACTATATAAAAATTCTTGCATATCATTGATCAATCATTCATTCATGTACTCTATTAAACTTTCAATTGATTAATAAATATTACATTGTTGGGGTATTTACTTGAATTCTTTTCTCTTCTATGGATTTCTAATTTAAATATCCATTTAGATTCTAGATTGATTGGTTCAAAATATTCAATGTAATCAGAGCCTTGGTAATTTTAAATAATACTCACATGGAAAAATATTAGAGAACATTAGTCGGGATGGATTAGTCTTGATAAATAAGCCTCACTCCATTCAAGTATTATGGATGGAAGTCATGGGTGATGATTCTCTTGCAGATCAAAGGACTATACATAATCACTATGGGTATTGAGACTGATCCAAAATCCATTGTGGAAAATGAAAGATGGTTTAACAAGAAGGATGAATCTTTTGGATTGATACATATCTTGATTTATCCTAACCTCCTATATCACATTTATGTTGCAACATCTATTGTTGAAGTTTGGACCAAGATGGAAGGACTCTTTGAGAAGTAGGATGAGATGAGAGGACATTATCTAGATACTACCAAAGAATTTGGGTTTTGTTGTATTGGTCGTTGTGCAGCCCATTGCTTGGCGCGGTGTGGTACAAGTCACTGCTTGACCCGCTATTGTGTGGCGTGCTACGGGCTGATCCACACCCCACCACTTAGCATGGCGTGGTATAGGACAATGCACAACCTACCACTTTCCCTCATGTGGTACGAGCCACTGCGCATCTTGCCTCTTTCGGAGAGCAATAAGCACCCCGCAGCGCAGCAATTAATGTTGCGGCTGTGGGGCACAACAACCGTCGGATTTGATCCCACTGTTGATCCAACGGTTGCTGTGCCCCACAGCCGCAGCATTAATTGTTGCGCTGCGGGGTGCTTATTGCTCTCCGCCTCTTTCTTTGATGTGGTATAGGGCACTGCACGACCCGTTGCTTTGCTTTGGGTGGTATGGGCCACTACGTAGCCCGCCACTACGTAGCCCGCCACTTAGGGTTGCATGGTACATGCCGTTACAAGGACCACCACTTGGGATTATGTGGTATGGGTTGTTGTGCAATCCACTGCTTGGATTTGTGTGGTACAGGCCGCTACGCGTCCCTCCACTTGGCCTCACATTCGTTTCTTGGTGTCATGTGGTACGGGTTGCTACATGACCCGCCGCTTTGCCTCAGATGGGATAGGTTGTTGCCCAGGCCACCGCTTTGCTTCGGGTGGTATGTCCCACCGCTTGGGATTGCATGCTACAAGCTACTGCATGTCTTGGAGTTGCATCCTACAGGCTGTTGCATGGATTGGGGTCGCATGCTAGGGGTTGCTACACAACTTAGTGTCATATGCTACAGGCTACTGCGCGACTTAGGTCGCGTGCTATGAGACACTGCGCGAATTGGGATAAGGTGTTACGAGCCGCTATGAAGGCTTGGGGTTGGGTGCTATAGGACTCTGTGCGGATTGGGGTCACATGCTATGGGCCATTGCACAACTTGGGATCGCGTGCTACGATCCGCTGCACAACTTCGAGACGGGTGTTACGGGTTGCTGCACGACTTGGGGTCAGGAGCTACAGGGCAATGCACAGCTTGGGGTCGCATGCTACAGGCCACTACATGACTTGGAGTCACGTGCTACAGGCAGATGAACGAATTGGGTTGCATGCTACGAGCCGATGTGCTTCAACACTACGAGCCACTGCACTGAGAGGATTCAATACTGCCCAAGTCTTATTCAAAAAATATAAATCATTATTTCTACAACTCAATTTATATGGAGTAGACAAGAAAATGAGCAACATGTTCTCTCAATCCTATCCAAATTGAGTGTTGAGTAGTTTTTGTTTGTTTTTACCTTCCATGCTATGAATATCACACTTAGATATGCTTGGAAGAATCCTACATTGGATGTTTTTGATGTCTCTCCTACCCATGAGAAAGATAAACACGTTCAAATGGGTTCCTTGAAGTTAAGATATGGGCCCAGGTTAAAGGAGCACACCCTTGGTGTAACTCAGGGAAACAAGAACAAAAGTAAGCATAATACAAAATATGCACAAAAGACCTCCTCCTCTAAATATTGGAAGACAAAGAAGGACAATATCATATGTGTATACTGAAAAAAAATCAACCATGAAGAACAAATTTGCACGAGGAAAGAGATTGATAATTTTAAACAACTTCTTGAATAGGAAAACATCAACGTTCCTAAAAATATCAAGAAGAACAAGTGAGTTGAAATATGTAAAAAATTATAAGTATGCCATGCACTTGTTTCTATCTTTCCCTCAACATCATATTCATGGGTTTTGGAGCCATAAAAGTGCTATCCAATATTAATGGGATACCTTGAACCATTTCACATCATGCAATGTCCCTTTTTGGAGATTTGGAGAAAATGCACAAATTGGGTAAAATTCGAGCTTAACTAGTCCTGACTCTAGAGGGTTCCAACTTTCACGGAAATGATCCCAACTTTGAAAGGAGAGGGTATGGTGAGTATTAAAACATACCAAGGTGTTTTATGGATACTTTTTACCAGACTTTATACCTCTTCAAAATTGTTTGGGGCTAATGAAAAAAAGACCAAAATTACTAGGAAATTGTGTTCAAAACCCCCCAAGGGTGATGGCCAAACTAGCTCTCCAAATCAAGTACGCCCCTCCAAAATTTAAGAAAAGAGTATGGGAATGAGTATCAGACATAAATTACTTTCCTTAATCATCTTTTTAAAGTTCTGCAAATGTATTATGATCTGCAACATTTGTAGGGTAACTTTCAGTGAAATTGCTTATGGGGAAATTGCATAACTAGCTCGATTTTGACATATGAAAGGTGGAGTTAAAGGTTCAGATAAAGATGTGAAATATAGGGACCATATACAGAATACCAATGGATTCTCCAATAGTATTAAACACCATAGAAATCCCTTCATACAAGTCTGGTATACAACTCATTCAGTATGGGGGTCAAATACACGAAAACTAGTGAATTAGTAGCATGGGAATGCAATCTTTTCACACATGAGTTTATTAGATTTCGACACACAGAGGATATGAACACTAAATTACAAATTAATACATAATATATGGATTTCCAAAAATCATGCAACTCATATAACATCCCTCATACAAATTTGGTATAAAACTACTTCAAGATTGAAGCCAAATCCATGAATACTAGTGATACAAGGGCATGCGTATGGAAGATTTTCATACAAGTATCTCTGATATTTCAACTTACAAATCATGTGGACATAATATTACAGATAAATACATCATATATTTATTACCCATCATCATAAAACCCATATTAATGTCCTCATACAAATATGATATAAAGATACTTCAATATTGAAGCCAAATCCATGAAAACTAGTTATTCAAGAGCATGGGGACTGCGATCCTTTCGTACATGTATTTATGAGATTTAGAATTAAATATAATATGGATATTATATTACATATCCATAAATCATAAATCAAATATTGGGAATAAACCATCCTCATCAAGGCACAAGAATCACTCCAACAAGTGCGCCATCAATTGTGAGTGTGGGGAAATGGAGAATAAGGAATGAGAGAATGGGGAGATAGATGGCAAATCAGCTGTAGGACCTTCAACCTGAACAAAAATCCCTTCATTGATATCCCATGAGAGGTATGAATGGCTTCTCCATCAACCAACTTGGAAATGAATCCATTTCCCTCGAAATTGGTTCACTAGCAGGGTAAGTGTGCACTCACCGTGCAATGGACTAGCAAAAGATCTCCAAAAATGCCAAAGGACAATTAACAAATGATAAAAATATATTCTCATTCCTCATGAAATCCTTTTATTAACTTCATGAGGCCTCCTAAGGTCTAATTTCCCTTCATGAGATTCCTCCAACTCATCTTTGTGGTTTAGTAACTCTCATGACACTTGTCTTCCTCTTCATGCTCCAATTCTTTCCCCAATTCGATTGGCTGTCTCCAACTCCCAAATTATACCTTTTAGTGTCTATTTTTAGCCTTGACATGTCATATTTGTCATATGTCAGAAATTAGGTCTGAATTTGTCATACTTGTCATAGAATCTTCCATCATTTGTTGTCATAGAGTGCATAAAATCTCTTCCAAGTGGCACACCTTGTCTTCTAGTCTCTTCCTCTTCCATGGGAGTTACCCTCCTTTACCAATTCGACTTCCTTGGCTCATTATATTATTTTTTACACCACATTACCATCCAATAATGTTACATTACCCATGTGTTCGAATTTGGATGAATATCATGCCAAGTGTGCGTGGAATATAGTCACCCAAAGTCTTCACAAGCTTCCAAGTGTCTTCATGAACTCATGCCACCTTATTTTCTTAGCATTTATCATTTATGTGACCCAATTAAATGTGAATATGTTAAACTAAAGTCCTTTTGGGTCCCATATCCCCTTATTACAAAATTTATGTATCCATCTCAACCTAGGGAAGTAGTAGGTTGGTGAAACATTATTTGCAAATAGTCTTATTTAGAAATGACTTAATTGGGGACATGACAAATCCTCCCCACTCAAGATTGTTTGTACTGAAGCAATTCCAAGTTTGTATTCTGTAATATTTTTCATATTCCCAAGTGGCATACTCATTTGGTACTCCTTCCTTTGCACCAAGTCCTATGTTATGGTTTTGCTCATTTATTTTCTTTAGCTGCAATTTTAGTAGTGGCTCTCATGTACTGCAATTTTGTATTCCCAAAAGTAAAGAGACGTGGATTGTGCATATTGACATATACTGTAAAATCACCACTAAAACCAAAAGGATTAATCAAATCCATAAAAACCAAATTTGTGCAAATAATCTTTACCTCCATATTTTGGAAACCTTTTCTGAACTTTCACCCCTTTTTGCTTCTGTATAATTGTTTGAAGTTGGTACTGAGTTACCAAACTTTGAGTTTCTTAATATTCCAAGAAAATATCAGAGAGGAACCACCATGCTTGCTGCTGCACTACTCTAATTACAATCATATTCTCAAGTGGTGACTAAACCTCCAATGTTGCTTGTTGCCCCCAAAATTGAAACCAATGAGACCAAAAATGATTCCAGGGTCCCATATGATCCCGATACATGCATGGTGTGAAATGTCTATGATGAAATGCCATGAAAACAAAGCATGCGAAAATTTAATCCATCTCTCAAGAGGTCTCCCACATAGAAAACTGGAACACTGCTCTGCAAAGATGAACTCAAATAACTAAAGGTTGGTTTGCTTTCTCAAACCAACAATCAAACTGCTACTCCAAATGAGATGAAACCAAGCAATTCCAGGATCCCTTTGTTGGTATTACACCCTTCCTAAAATCATGAGTACAAAATATATATCATGAAATTACATAACAACATCATACAAATGTACATCAAGAAGGTACCTCATCAAAGAATCAGGAAAGTGCTTGTACATCCAAGTAAGTAGTACATCATGTAGCCCATACACACAAGCATCAAGTATTATATCAGATCTTCCCCAATGACATAGGTGAGGATCCCATGTCACATAATGCTGCTCCAAAATAATATAATGTGCATCAATATAATAAACCATGTGTTCTTTCATCCAAGAAGTGGATGAAGAGCCTCCACCAAAATCTGAACCAAATAAGGAGCAAAGAAAACATGAAGACTTCAAGTGGATCAAAGAAGTCTCATTTATACACCTATGAATATGTATATCATCATGGAATAACATAGGATTTTTCTTCCAATAATAATGTTCTTCAATCATATATCTCTTCACCGAAGTGTGGGATGAAGTTCCTCCAACATCAAATAGACTAGGCAAGGAGCAAGGAAAATCATGAGTCTCCAAGTGACTCAAGTGAACATCATAGGTGCACCCATGGAGATGTGTATCATCATAATGTAACAAAGGATGATGCTGAAAATGTAAATAATATAGTTCTCTAATCATGTCATCATCAAAAGGAGAGATATAAATTCCATACTCTTCATGTGGCATTATAAAAAAGAAACCTTTCACCCATACTTCATTATGATGAATGCTGCAAAATTTGGAAGTGTAGGGTATAGGAGAAAGAACCAACTCTAACAAATGATCAGAAAGTGAAAATTTTTCATCATGTGAAGGATCCATAGAGGTAGTATTATGCACCTCCCTTAAAAATGCAAAACTTTCCTCATGGGTTGGTTCCAAGGGGGTGGAATCACGCACTTCTTCAAAAAGTGTGTAACCATTTTCAAGAGGCAACTCAAGTTACTCTTCCATCACAACAAGTGATTGGATCTCATCAAGATAATATTCAAACACATCAAGAACCTGCAATTTTTCGTGTTTCTCATGATCCATCATGTCATGAGAATCCTCCAAGCAATCTACCATATGACAATCTGAAACATAGGAGGAATGACAAGTATCTTGCAACCTCTCAAGAAGTTTCTCATTTTGAATTTTGATCTTATGAATATATTCATTATTATTCAAGTAGGATTCATGTAACCATTCACTAAGCTCAATGAAATTTTTTCTATAAAAAATCAAAGACATGAAATTACCTTTGATGTTGCACATTGCTCTTTGAATCTTATCCATATCTTCAAGGAAGGATGACTCCTCCAATGAAGAAAATTTCAAACAAGAATTTGACACCAATGCTTGAGTTTCATGGAGTATTCTAAGGGACTCTTGGATATCTTTTTCACTCATCTTCAAATACCCTTCAATGAAGGATGGTTCATGATACTGAACCTCCTTTTCTTTTTTCTGCTTGATTTGATCAACTTATTGAAGCTCAAGTGGTGATGGGTAAGTTGACCTTGGTTCTTCATTAGCTACTATAAGGTCTTCATCTTTATGCTCATGATAAATTTGACTTGCAGCAAAATTTTCAAATATAATCTCTATGTCACCAACATAGATTTGTGAGCACCCATCAGTAGGTACTCCTTCACAGTTCAAGCATCCATTAGTAGATTCCCTATGGTACATGTCCACAGTAGAATGTGTTTCGAAATGATATTAAATAGTTTCAAGGTAATATTATTCATTATCATGTGATTTTTCCTCATATTTTTCTAATTCATTTGGTAGTGACTTTCGATCCTCTTGATGTAATGCTTTTTCTGCTTCACCACCCACATAAATTGGTAGCTCCTTGGTCTCTTCCAAACTTGTGCATTGTTGATTATTCGTGAATGTGTTCTCATTTTCCTTCTTGTCAAAAAATACATAATTGAGAAGATACTATTGGAAATAATACCTTTAATTAATATCCCATCTCAAAGTTTGATACCCCTAGAAGCATGCTTCGATATCTTTGGTTGTAATTTCTTCTTCCCTTGGCGGGGGAGGAAGGAAAGTGGGCTTGGTGGGTAGATTATGAAACCAAGAAATATATGAATTTTTTTATTCAATGGATGGTATTAATTCATAGGTTCAATTAACATGCTCTGATACCACTGTAATTTCCATTTTTGGAGATTTGGAGATAATGCGTAAATTGGGCAAAATTCGAGCTTAACTAGTCTTGACTCTAGAGGGTTCCATCTTTCACCGAAATGATCCCAAATTTGAAAGGAGAGGGTATGGTGAGTATTAAAACATCACAAGGTGTTTTATGGATACTTTTTTTTATCATACTTTAGACCTATTCAAACTTTTTTGGGCCAATGACAAAAATACCAAAATTACTAGGAAATTGTGTTCAAATCCCACCAAGGGTGATGGCCAAACTAGCTCTCCAAAACAAGTATGACCCTCCTAAATTTAATAAAAGAGTATGGGAATGAGTATCAGACATCAATTAATGTCATTAATCATGTTTTTTATTCTCTTCAAATAGATTATGGTCTGCAACATTTGTAGGGTAACTTTCAGTGAAATTGCTTATGGGGAAATTGCATAACTAGCTCGATTTTGACATATGAAAGGTGGAGTTAAAGGTTCAGATAAAGATTTGAAATATAGGGACAATATAAATAATACAAATGGATTACCCAACAGTATTAAACATCATATAAATCCCTTCATACAAGTCTGGTATGCAACGCATTCAGTATGAGGGTCAAATACATGAAAACTAGTGAATTAGTAGCATGTAATTGTAAGAGTTTCACATATGGATTTATTGTATTTAGAACCAAAGAGGATATGTACATAAAATTAAATATTAATACATAATATATGTCTTTACAAAAATCATCCAACTCATATAATATCCCTCATACAAATCTAGTATAAAACTACTTCAAGATTGAAGCCAAATCCATGAATACTAGTGATAGAAGGGCATGAGTATGCAAGATTTTCATACATGTATATATAATATTTAGACTTAAATAGAATATGGAAATAATATTACAGATCCATACATCATATATTGATTCCCCATCACCATAAAACTCATATAAACGTCCTCATACAAATTTGATATAAAGCTACTTCAATATTGAATCCAAATCCATGAAAAATAGTTATTCAAGAGCATGGGGAATGCAAGCATTTCATACATGTATTTATGATATTTTTACTTACAAAGAATATGGATATGATATTACAGATACATACATCATAAATAAAATATTGGGAATCAACCATCCTCAGCAAGGCACAAGAATCACTCCAACAAGTGTGCCATCAATTGCAAGTGTGGGGAAATGGAGAAGAAGGAATGAGAGAATGGGGAGATAGATGAGAATTTGACTGTAGGAACTTAAACCTTCAAATTAAAATCCTTAATTAATTTCCCATGAGAGTTATTAATTTCCTCTCCATCAACCAACTTGGAAAGGAATCCAAATCCCTCGAAATTGGTTCACTAGTAGGGTAAGTGTGCACTCACCGTGGAATGGACAAGCAAAAGCTCTCTAAAAATGCCATAGTACAATTAAAAAATGATAAAAATATGTTATAATTCCTCATGAAATCCTTTTATTAAATTCATGAAACCTCCTAAGGTCTAATTTATCTTCATGAGATTCTTCCAACTCATCTTAGTGGTTTAGTAACTATCATGACACTTGTCTTCCTCTTCATGCTTCGATTCTTTCCCCAACTCGAATGGATACCTATAACTCCCAAATTATACCTCTTGGTGTCTATTTTTATCCCTGACATGTAATATTTTTAATATTTCAGCAATAAGGTCTGAATTTTTCATACTTTTCATAGACTCTTCCATCATTTGTTGTCATAGAGTGCATAGAATCTCCTTCCAAGTGGCACACCTTGTCTTCTAGTCTCTTCCTCTTCCATGGGAGTTATACTCCTTTACCAATTAGACTTAATTGGCTCATTATATGATATTTGACACCACATTACCATTCAATAATATTACATTACCCATGTGTTCGAATTTGGATGAATATCATGCCAAGTGTGCGTGGAATCTAGTCACCCGAAGTATTCACAAGCTTCCAAGTGTCTTCATGAACTCATTCCACCTTATTTTATTAGAATTTATCATTTATGTGAACCAATTAAAATTGAATATGGTAAAATAAAGTCCTTTTGGGTCCCATAGCCCCTTATTACAAAATTTATGTCTCCGTCTCAACCTAGGGAACTAGTAAGTTGGTGAAACATTATTTGCAAATAGTCTTATTTGGAAATTATTTAATTTGGTACATGTCATATCAACCATTGAAATAAGGAAGAATATACCGTTATATACATGTCTTAAGTAAATTAGATCTCATCTATGCCTCATTTTATATTTCGTATCTAGATGGTGAAGAAGAAATTGTTGACATCAATGAACATGTTATTGCAGATCCGACAACTAGACCAATTCGTGCACATCAAACTCTTCTTGTTGAAGGTGACATAGTTGGAGATACAATAGACACATTGATGGATCATTCATAGTTTTATATTTTTCCTGAAGCACTCACTACTATAGAGATCCTTATAACCATCCACATTTACATGGTTAGTGAAGGAGATCCACAAAATTTTATAGAGCTTGCAGGAAGTACATATTGGGATTATACCATGATGAAGGAGCATTAATATTTAATAAATAACCAAAATTGGGAGATGGTCCTCAACGTATTGGTAGGAAACTTGCTCAGGACAAGTGGATTTATTGAACAAAGATGGTATCATATGGACATGAGAGTGACCATGGATAAAGAAGGCTGTGTAGCCTTCTCAACATTACCTTCTTTTAGGGTGGATTTTTCCCATGGTAGTTTGTCTCTTTTCTTGCTTTCTGAGGATATTTTTTCCATACTTTGGTACCTCACATTTGTAGGGTCAAGGAGCAATTGCTAGAGAAAATTCACCTTTTAGGGTCAAAGGTGTCGTTACGAAAATTTAACTCCATTTTCTAGGGATTGAAGCAATCTTGCATGAGTTGATCCTGATTTTTAGGGTTTAATGAACCATAGTTGGCTATTTTTTCGTAGTTAACTTCTTGATGCACTTTAGTTAACTATATTTTCCTAGTTAAATTACTAATGCGCCCTACTTGGATATTTTGGATTGAATTTGACTTTGTTAACTCATGAATGACCTAGTTAACTACATACTTGGTTTTCTAGGTCCAATTAACACTAGTTTCTCATGGAAAATTAATATAAGAACCCCATGAGGCTATTCTAGTCTATTTCAACATGAGACTACTCATGAATGGTTATTTCACTTCCTAAGGAATGCACACTTGTCTATTCAAGGCATAAGAGCACTTCACTTATCAGTTCTTGACCTAGTTAAAAACTAAATCTACTAATGCATGACCTATTTTACTACCTAAGGAGGGTTGACTTGGCCATCTAGGTTCATCACTCTTGAGTTTTCACTAGATCTTATGCTTTAGAATTTAGTTAAGTCTAGATTGGTTACCTATATATGAAATATTACATCTCATTGATCAAGCAATCATTCATGTACTCAATTGAGCGTTCAATTGATTAATAAAGATTACATTGTTTGGATATTTACTTGAATTACTCTATCCTATGGATTATAACTAAATTACTTCTCCGTTTATATTCTATATCCATTGTTTCAAAATCTAGTGTTGTACCACTATTTTACCAAGGGAAACCACTTGACTCATTTTGTTTGTTTATCAATTGCAAAGCAATGAAGATACCCTTCTAGACATTTACTCACAATCTTAGTTTTCCCATTGGATTGAGGATGGTAAGAAGAGTTGTGAGCCAATCGATTACCCAAAGAAGGAAATATTTCCCTCTAAATATTACCAATGAAAATGGCATCTTTATTAATTATAATAATCTTTGGTATACATTGTATCTTTTGAACAGTTTCCATGAATGTTAAAACTACTATCCTTTCTTTAAAAGGATGAGAAAAAGAGAATAAGTGGGCATACTTTCTGATTTGATCCACCACTACCATGATGTCATTCTTTCCTTCATACTTTGGTGGATTTGTGGAAAAATTGATTAAGACCTCTTCCCCATGCTGACTTGGTATCTCCTATGGTTGTATAAGACTTGGTGTCTTGATTATATTTCCCTTACTTTGTTAGAAAACCAAACATTCTGCCACTTGAAATTCATTTTAAGACCTTACAATTTTTTTTTCTTTCTTGTGGAAAGTTTTCAAGAACCCTAAATGTCCTCCTATATGAGAAGTGTGCAACTTGAAAATGCCACTATTAGGAATAATAAACTTATCTCTAATCATGATCTTGTTGATCTCCCTATAATTTGGAAACATATGCAATGAACCTTCCTTTTTATGAACCATCACCAATTGCATAGAGAAAACACTTTGGCTAGGCTCAATGATGCCAAAATATAACATTTCTTGAACCATATGCTCAATCTAAGTATTTTGTACATAGGGGTACCTGTAAGGTCTAATGTCAGATGATACACTTCTTTATTGTAATTGAATATCACGATCATGATATCAAGTAGGCATAATTCATTTAGGTATATCTCTAATTACCTTGGAATTATTTCCAATAACTCTCTTCAGATCAATGAGAATAGAGGGTTTAGATATTTGAACATATGGTGAGCATAATTATGAAATTACATCATGGTGTCTATATTTTTTAGCAATTTTTTTATGTGATTAGAGCTTATTAGTATTGAGGGTTTACCTATGATACCTCTAAGTTCAATTTATTTTCCTTTTGAGGATATTCTCATGAAAATTTCTTGAAAATTAAGAACCAATTTTCCAATGATTGTAAATATTTGTCACGCATACAACATCAACACCACCCATTGGGATTGGAATCATTGGATGATCCCATAATTACTCCCACATTGTGAGCTTAATACTATGCCACATCCTTAAACGATTTATCATACCTCCATTTGCAATCATTTTATGAAACTATGGTGTTGGATATATAAAGCAATATTTCATAAGTTTGTCTAATTTGCAATTAATGAAGTTATGGGTATTGCTAGAATCAATCAACATCGTTACTTTTTATTTTTAATATATCCTTCTATCTTGAGAGTTTAAGGAGTTATTATCCCAATCAATTCATTCCAATATATGGTTGGAGTAGTTTATTCGATTTCTATATCTTGAGCTTGTTTTAGTTCTTGATCTTCTTCCTTTTCACAATCTATGTTGAATAATTTCTTCTCACTATGCTTATGCCCCTTACTGTAATTACTATCACAATTTAAACATGGTCCTTTCTCTTCTTTCCTCCAATTTTTGAGGTGTCAACCTTATAGTTTGAGTTAGGTTAGGAATAGGAGCATTTCACTCTCTTTAGATACTAGTGGAAACCCTTTTAGTAGCCATATTTTTACTTTCAACCTTTCTTTCCAAACTAAAATAATTCTCCAATGATTTAGGTTTGAAGAGACATACCTTATGTTGAATTCTATCCTTTAAAGTTCCTATAAAGAGATATGAAAAATTATCCTTTGGAATTTTCTTCACTCTAAGAATCAACTTTTGAAATTTCTTAATGTGTTATGTATCTAGACCTCTTTCTGTGAGATTGATAAATTAGATAAAGAAGGTGTTTCTATTAATATCCCCATAATGTGCTATTAATTTATCCATACATATAAACCAAGAAAAAATAGAGTCATCTTTACAATCACGAATCCATTGGTACCAAACATATTGATCAAATTCTAAATAAAAGGGTGCAATAGTTACCTTTTGTAAAGTCGACACTTGGTATAGATCAAAGAATCACTCCATTGGAATATCCATGTTATTGGGCCATTTCCATCAATATTTCTCATACCAATAATGTGAATGGATTCATTCCTTGGCCCCAAAGTCCCAAGTTGAACCCATGATGATGTGGATTATGTAGTGATGAATGGTGTTGGTGACTCAAACCTTTTGTTCTTCATTTTTAATTTTTTTTTATCAATGGGTTATGGGAACATGGCCCTCTTGTTATCCTTATCCTCTTATCGAGGAGGTGAATTAAGGGTAAATAACTATTGTCTCATGCAAAATCATACCATTCATATATTCAAGACATATTTACTAGCCATGTTTTCCATCTTTTGATCCATGTTTTCCATCTTTTGTTCCATATTTTCTACACTTTGTTTCATATTTTGATCCATATTTTCCATTTTAATTTCTATTTTATTTTTTCATGTGTCCAATATACCAATTTTGTTGATATATCATTCAATTAATTTCATTTTTTCTATAGCTAGTTATATATATCTTCACTTTGTTTTTGAGTCATAGGTGAGCTCTGTGGACATTTAATTGGCCTAGAAAATTTTTCACTACCTTTTCCATTTGGGATCAAAATAATAGTTATCTATAACTATTATATATTTGAAATTTATTGTAGTTATTGAATCACCCCAAATATATCTTCCAATCAAAAGTTATGTCAATTGAGATTTATATAGCTTTTCAAACCTTGATTTGGAGCCCGTCTTGCTAGATGACCTTCCACTAGAGGTGACCTTGAAATTTTGGCCATTTTGAGTCTAATTTTTTCATTATATTAGTATCTTGGTATTCCTTCTCGGAAAATCCATAGGTTTTTATGAAATTCTGAATTTCCTAGAGAAAGTTATGGTAATTTCCCACAACTTATTTTTTTCCCTTTCAACAGAGCGAGGTGCATCTTGCCACGTGTAGAAATTTTTAGATTTGATTATTAAAATATTATATGAAATAATTTGGATTTTATAATATATCATGCAACTGGTGGATCTAAAATTAGAGCTCATAAGCTTCAGATACAAAAATTTACCTAGACCATCTTTTTTACACTAGTTTTTGGACTAATAAAAAACCCTAATTTACATAGATTGGAAATATAAACTTATAGTGAACTAGGACATGAAATATTTGCCACACGTACTTGAGAATTTTTTCTAAGGATCCTTATAAATTATTTTTCTAAAAATTCTCTAAAAAAATATTGGAGAAAATGGCTTGGATACAAAATGTTATGGATAATTTTCCCAAAATAACATCACAATAGAAAGAAAAGTAACCTAATGCCTTGAGAATGAAAGAAAGAGAAGAATAAGAAGCTTGTTAAATGTTTGAGGGTCTAACCTCTTTTTACAAAATGAAAAACATGATATCGTCCGTAAAACTAGGTCTCCTTGGTATATATAGGAGACAAAGGGTACACTTACAACTAAGGTCCTATCCGACCACATCATTACAATTAAGGTCCTAGCCAACCAATATTAAAGGAAATAATAACATAATAACATAAATTTAATTTCAAAATATATAGGGATTAACAAAACAACATTCTCAATTTTTTGATGGAATCAGGTGTCTCAGTGATTGTGATGCCTTATTTCGTATGTCAAAAGCTCATTGTGAATCCAACTAAGTCCAATTTGCATAGTATTTAGTTGGACATATCTAAGGTGTAGGTCATGTGAAAGCTAAAGGATGCTTTGTTGCATACAGATTTAGAAACGAAGGTGCACCAAGTAGTTGACATTGTGGTTGTAGACATTCTAGAGGCTTATCATTGCATTCTTCTATGATGAGATTGGTTACAAAGTATTAAAGTATATTTTTTTACTCACTAGTCTCACTTGTGGCTACCCTAGAAAATAAAGTTGGATCAAATTCAAATATATAGGGAGAAACATATGAAATATATCATGACTAGTCTAGAAAAGGAAAATGAACCAATCATGCACCTTGAGACCAACTTTGACACATTTTTATCAATGTCCCTTCCCATTTTTCCAACACAACCTTAGGTCTCCACCCTCACTCAAGCTCAAACCAACATTACTCCTACTAATAACATAATAAATACTAATCTAGGTAGCTTAGCATTGCTTAACTTATGGTATATTTATTTTGATTGGGCCAAATCTAGTGCCTATGTAGGAGCTAGATGCATTATTATTCATCCTAATCAAAATAACACATTTTTGTCTCTTAGACTATAATTATTTGCACAAATAATACTACTGAATATGAAGCTTGTTGTAATCTGAGGGATTACGTAAGGTTACCTGTAGTGCATCACAAAAATATAATCATACACAAAGCATACACACATAAGAAGAGAAAGAAATAAAGTCATGGTAGAGAAAAAAACTCCTCTATATTACATCTGAAAACCACAATGTACATGGATTAACCAGATTTGATGTTACATGGCTCACCAAATTCTCTCTCTCTCTCTCTCTCTCTCTCTCTCTCTCTCTCTCTCTCTATATATATATATATATATATATGAATTACACTTGATTGGACATTTATAATTGAATTAACTACCCGGTAGTCGGTTTAAATGACTTGACTAGACTGTCTGACCAAGTGGGTGGTTGGTCAGGAGGACCTAGTTGACTGATCAACTAGTATTCCCCAACATATCCCCCACCCCAAAACTCTTCTTTGTTTCAAAGAGAACATGGATATGTAAGATTACAAAATTTACACAATTTTCAAAAAGTACTAAAATGTAGATGTTGTTGCGGGAGGAGTGGAAATGGTGAAAACTTTAATATGGTGGGGGCGTAAATGATCAATCATTGTTGAAATTTTTCCTAGTAAAGTAATATCGTTTGAATGTTTGTGATGGATATAGTTAATTCTAATAATTGAGTAAGGTTTTTGGCTACGTGAATGTTCCTTATTCATTGCAAGTTGGGGCCAACATGTTGATGTATGACTACTATAGTGTGTAAAATATTATACATGTGCTCCCAACGACTGAAATGGAGTGAGTAACGTGTTGATAATACTTTGTAGGTGGTCTATGTGCCGATCTAGTCCTAGGCATACCGAGGGACTAGTCAACTTCTCTACTTCAGATTTGCAATGCTTCCAAGCATCCTCTTCAACATTTTCAACTTCTTGGTAACGTCATTCCACAGTTTATTGTGTTATTTATTAATTGATTTGAACAACTCTTCTAACTCTTCATATGATTCCTTGGCTGGGGAAAAAGTGGTAATAGTTGTTGCAGTACCAAGTGTCTATTGGATTTGTATCGTGAATGCAAAAGATTGATTTTTATTATTCTTCTTATTATTTTTCTCCTTCTCTTACTTCTCTTTTTGTGGTTGGGGAACTCTGTTGGTCGAGGGTCCTTGAGGTGATGATGAGGTATTTAGATCTAGGGATATGGTCAGTGTAGTATTCTATGGACTAGAAGACGGAAGATTCAATGTAATTGTTGTTGGAGCGATCAACATAGGGACCAATAAAATAGTTTATGATGGGATCAATGGACAAGTTGATGACGGGACTGACAAAGCGGCCGACAGAGGGATATATTTTGATGGGGTGGTCACTAAAGGTAACGAAGATGAAATATTTTGAATGATATATGGATGAACCAATGGAACTATCGATAGAATAGTCGGTGGGATGTTCGGTGGGCCTTGTGTAGTCATTATGGTTGATGATGATGGAACAATTAACAAGGGCATCATCGACATGATTACTAATCACAAAGTGGAAACTATTGTTATGGATTTACTTGGTAATTGTAAGGGTGGTAAGGTTGAAAATTTGATGGGTAGAGTGGTTTTTGAGATACCAACAAGGGAATCTAGTATTAGTTGTTGAAGTTGGGGAAAATCTAATGATAATGATTAGAGAGAATTGGATAGGAGGTTGTGAGCATTTGGATGAATTGTGTGTTAAGGTTGGGAATTGATGAAGACCATAAATGGGATTTGTCTCTTGATTCCAATGGGGGAGGGAAAAATTCTACAAGCGGGGTCCGTGAGGGTGGTGGGATTTCCTCGGTTAATCCTATCTCTTATTCTATGGTTGGTAGATTTGTTGTTTTAGGTTTTGTGGAGACATAGGATGTAGATGGATAAGTTGAATTTACCTTATTTAATGGTGGTGTCTACTGTTGTTGCGATTGTGTATTATAAATATTTTTCTCAATTATTACCTATTTCAAGGACACATCTATTATTATCATATTTGGAATTTTCCCATGTGTCAGTGACGTCTTCCCATATATATGAGGTTAGGAGTAGCTTCATCTTTAAAGCTTGTTGTTGGGTTGATTTTCCCTTGTGTTTTTTATATTATGCCAATACCTACTTAATAAAATGGTTAATATTTTCCTTCAACTAAGTTTCATTGAAGTCTCATTCTACCACTTCTTGAATTAGGGCATCCAATTTTTCTTCGGTTGATTGACTGCAGGACTCTTAGACTTGTTCTTACACCTGAATCATAGTTGGAAATATAACTAGATGTTTTCCAACAATTGTGTCTTCTAAAGAAAAGGTGGTGATGCACAAGGAATACTTGTAATGGTCTTCCTTTTCCCTATTTGTTAGGGGAAAAAGTAACTTAGTTTGAGTGCATTGTCGAGAAAGATCAACAAATTTTGCGTAGATAGACGGAAAGTAGTTAAACTCCTTAGGTTCTTCCTTAAACATGAAGATACCACACTTTGGTGTGGTGTATGCCCATTTGGATATGGGAATTCGGTGGTAGACTATGCCAAATCAAATGTGGGACTCACCATTGGTCAAATACAATATTTAATACTTGGAACCAGTTTTCAAATCTAACTTTGGGTTTGGTTGACCCAGATAGCACACCTTTTGGAGACAATATCAGTTAGTTGATCATTGATAGTACTTGCATGTTGGTGAATTTCAACTCTTCAACTAGAGGGATCTTCTCCATTGCAATAAAGATAAGCAAAGATTAAAACTGGATTGTCAGTCGAGTTTCCTAACACTTCTCATAGTTTCTTTTGACAATGTTGGTGACTTAGTCGGCCTAGTTGAATATTTTTTCTTGATAGGAAATTTTTTTGATTGCCTCAAGTGTTTCCAACTTGACATTTATGTTAGAATATTAAAAACCCACCTCATAATTATGATATGACAATTATTCATCTTTGATTAATTTCCCAGGTGTTGACTAGGTAGTTGGCCACCTTTTGCCACTTTTGTACCACACTTTCCATCATTATCCATAGGAGCACACTTGGATATATTCTAGATAATATTATGTATTCTTTTAAGACTATCCAGAATAGTAAGAGCGCTCTCCTACTTTAGATTACTTTTGTCCTTTTTTTTAATTTTCAGTGGACAAGGATAAAGTTAGATGACATGGCAACTGTCCTCTTTTTGTCCAACACATCCTCCATGTTTTTCTCTAAGAAATCCATGATATGATTGATTTTCCATCACTCATTACCTTCCATATCTGATTTAGGTAATTCATGAGGTCTTTGATTGATTTGGAAAGTGATTTTTCCACCTTTGTTATTTTTTTCATATTTAGTAAGCCTAATTTTGTGAGTATTTCGAATCTCTTATGTAATTATATATTTGGAAAGCCATTACATTTCCCAAGTTTGGCCGATGTATTATTATTTAATGGAATTTTATTGCGTGCATCAATTCACTGTCCGTTTTGAGTGATATATGCTAGTTTTTGCTTAACAATTTTTGTGAGGATAATGTTTGCTTTGAAAGATAAGCTTGTGAATTGATTTTCACATGGTATCAGAGCGCCTTTAGCAATAGTATTCTATTGTTTATTGTTCAGTATATTTTTAAGGATCATATCCAGTCTCACAAGGATACAATCATTGAATTCATGGAGCAGTATTAATCCATCATCTTAACTCCATTCAACTACTTTGATTGGAATGTGAAGATGGATATTCTGTCAAGGAGAAAGGGCCTATAGAAAGTGAATATGGCTACTGAGAATGATCCTACTGTAGTAGTAGAGAAAGCCAAGTGGTATAATAGAAGAGATGAAGCAAATGGTCTCTTGTGTCTCAACACTTCTAGGGATATTCTTTTCCATCTAGATGGTATTACTACACCTAATGAAGTTTGGGTCAAACTTCAAGCTTTGTTTGGAAATAAAAATGAATTGAGGGGACATCAATTAGAGAATGAATTAATTTCACCAATTCTAAGCAATTTCAAGACCCGACAAGACTACTTCTCTAAGTTTAAGGCTTTGGTTCTTCAATTGAAGCAATGTGGGATTGAAAAGAAAGATGAGCACTTAATCTTGGCCTTTCTTTCAAAATGGGGACCTGATTATTATGTCTTTGTTTCAACCTTACATGATACCAAACCCAAAGTTTGAAATTGGAAGATGCCTTCTTTGGTAGAATTCATGGAATCACTCACTTAGGAGCAACACAAGTTGGTCTTGATGGGTACCATAAAGCCATATAAAGATCCTGCTTTGAATATTGGATATTCAAAGAATTCAAAAATCAAGAAGAACGATAATCCCATGAAGCCACCAAATTAGAAGAAAGAAAATCAGAATCCATAAGAGGATCCCTTAAGCTCTAAAAAGAATCCACATAAAAAGAAGGAGAAAAGTAAGTGCATATACTGTAATAGGGTCTTTAATCTTGAGAATTTAGGTATGAAGAAGACCATTCCCATGATTTCTCAACTTATTGAGAAGAACACCATCCATCTTCCTTATGGAATAAAAAAGAAGGAAGGAGGTTCAAATCATTCTGAATACAAGGAGAGAGCTCATGCTTTGATGGCTAGGACTACAAAATATTCCTATTTTATCATTGATTATGGGGCATCCAGACATATGGTGTCCACAAGGGAGTTTTTTCCTTCACTTTATTCTTTTGGTGGTCCACCAATTGTGTTGGGATATTACTATCAAAATGAATCCAAAGGGAAGGGTAGAATATATCTTTACCATGTCAGTCTATTAGATGACTTAGAATGGGTCTCCTAAAAGGATAATCTTTACTCCCAATGATGTGGTAAACTCTGAAATTTATAAAGGTATATTTGTTTCCATGGGTACTGCTGAACATAGCTCAAAATTATACAAATTTTCTCACTTTGTGCCTTCCTCATCACCCTCTGCACACCTCACTCATGCCAATGAAGCAAGCAAACTGTGCATGAGAGATTTGTCCAGCTTAAATACAAGTACTTATATGATTTGCATGAGAAGAACATGGTTATATGGATTCCCAATATCATATTTTCCAAAGGAATCTTTCAAGGTTGCATCCTTAGAAAACACCCCAAGCGCAAGTATGAGAGAGCTAGATCTTATTAGAGGAAATTTGGGGTCTAAAATGGGCCTTATAAGAAAACAAGCCAACCATAATTTATTGATGAGTTGGAATTCAAGAACCAATAGAATTTCAATAAAATGAGTCAACCATAATGGTTGAATTGACATATTTGTCATAAAAAAACTACTTTTTTGTTCGTATTTTCAACATATCTCCCTGTGTTTTAACTCATATTTTGAGTGGGAGTACTCATTGGATGCATAATTAAATTCCACATCCAATGAGTATCTACACTACATAATTTTGACTGACCCTAATGCCCCAAAAACAAGAATTACCTGAAAAATGTAATGGTTATGTCAAAATTTGAGTAAAAGCATAGGGAGATATGTTGAAAATACGAAAATCTGAACCCCTTGAGATTATTCATAGTGATATATCAGGTCCATTCCCTAATTTGTCTTTGATTAATGCCAAATATGTCCTTACCTTCATTGATGACTTTTCTTGATACTGTTGGGTCTTTTTTCTCAATTCAAGTTAGAAGTCTTTTCTTTTTTCAAGATTTTTAAAGCCTTTGTAGAGAATATGCCTGGTAGGAAGATCAAATCCCTCATAACTAATAATGGTGGGGTGTACGTCAAATATGGTTTTCAACAATGCTATGCTAATGTTGGATTTCAAATGTAGCATACAGTTCCTTACACACCTCAGAAAAATGTTGTTGTTGAGAGGAAGAACAAATCTCTCTAGGAGATGGATACTTTCATGTTGGAGTCCACGTCATTATCTCCAAGAATTTGGTTTGAAGCCATCAATTGTGTATCCTATATTAAGAATAGGGTTTCACATAAATCCTTGAAAGGAATCACTCATTTTGAAGTTTGGAGTGGACAAAAGCCTCATGTGTCTCATTTCAGAATTTTTGGCTTAAAGGATGGGCTAGAATACCTCCTAAGAAGAGAAGGGATTTGTAGCCCCAAAGAAAACCATGAATTTTTGTTTTCTATCCAAAAGACTCCAAGGGTTACAAGTTTCTCAATATGACCACTCAAAAATCCTTCATTGAAAGAAGTGTTCAATTTGAAGAACCCTTGCAACCAGCTGAAATAGAAGAATCCTCTGAACCACCACCAGTTGAAGTAACTGAATCTTCTCATGAAATTTCTGATTCTAATTTTCTAATGATGAATAACACATGATTTCATATCCAATTTCACATACAAGGCCTAATTGGGATGCAAAAACTATTCAAGTAGTTGTAAAAACTTGCAGGTGATATTGAAGATCATAGGAGGACTAGCTCTCAGTTTGAGAATGCTCTTTCTGTCAAAGATCCATATCTTCATGATAAGTGTATTTTTATGGTTGAATATGATACTAAATCATATGAGAAGACTCACATGACCCAAGATGGCAGGATTCCATGGATGAAGAATTTGATTCTCTTCAAAAGAATGGAACGTAGGAGCAAGTCTCTCTCCCACTTGGTAGAAAGATAATCAAGAGTAAGTGGATTTTTCTGGACAAATTTTGCTTATTATGGTGCAATAGTGAAGTAAAAATAAAGGCTAGTGGCTAAGTTATTCTACCAATTCCCTAAGGACTTGAATACAACAAGACCTTTTCACCACTTGCAAACATGGATTCAATCAGACTAGTTTGGCAATTGTAGCATCCAAGCACTCGGAAGTGCATCACATGGATGTAAAAAGTGTTTATCACATGGATTTATTAAGGAGAATATATATATATATATATATATATATATATATATATATATGAAGCATCCATAAGGATATGTTTCTGACCCCTCTCTTGTGTGCATGTTAAAGAAGTCATTGTATGGGATTAAGCAAGCTCCTAGAGCTTGGTATGCCAAAATGGATAGTTTTTTCTTGTCACAAACCTTCAACAGATGCAAATCTGATACAGATGTGTAAATGAAGCTAATAAATTGTTCTACTTTTATTATTGTGTTATATGTTGACGACGGTTTTATCACTAGAAGATCCATTGATGAGATTGAGTCATTGAAGACTACTTTGCATCATGATTTTTCCATGACCGACTTGGGAATACTTAGAAAATTTTTCGAACTTGATATCTCTCAGTCCAAATCAGGAATTCAAGTATATTAGTCAAAAATTTCATAAGATATGCTAAATAAATTCAGAATGGAAGAATGTAATCTAGCCAAGATGGGTTTCCTTTCAGGTGTAAGACTTGAAGATGCAGAATCTACTCCTTTGGGAACAAAACCCTGTATAGACAACTAGTTGGAAGTTTGTTTGTATATTACACACACTCGAAATGATATTGCATATGCACTGAGTGTAGCATCAAGGTACATGGAGCAACCACATGAGCTTCATTGGAGGGAAGCCAAAAGGATATTGTACTATGTGAAAGGAACGAAGTCTCATGGGATTTATTATGTTGTTGGTTATTCCTTGGATTTTCAAAGTCTCATTGGAATGGTGATAGATCATAACGAAAATCAGATTCCATGTTTTTTTCATGCTTGGAGGAGGAACAATTTGTTGGTTAAGTAAAAAGAGAAGTGCCATTTCACTCTCTTCAGTAGAGGTCGAGTACAGAGGAGCTATGAACGTAATTATACAATGTGTATGGTTACAAGGTACACTTTCAAAGTTCGGGATTGAATTTATCACTCCCACAATCATATTTTCTGACAATCAAAGTGCTATAAGGATATAAACTGAACCAATACAAAAGAAGCATTAAGCCCAGCATATAGATATTCATATGCACTAAATCCAAGGTCTAGTGCATGATTAGATCATTTCTCTGTAGCTTTTACCATCTTTTGAGTAACTTGCACGTATATTCACCAAATCATTGTTAGGGAAGAATTTCAGCCATCTCAAATCACTGCTTGGGATATGTGAATACATGGTGAAGAAGGATTGAAAACATTTTTTTTCAATTTTGTTCATGTCCATGTTTTGAGGGGAGGTTTTTTCCCATGGGGTTTTCCTTCTTTCCTTGTTTTAAGGACAAGCAATATGTACAAAGGGTGAAAAAGCTTTGTTGTTGGGATCTATATTTATGATTTATTCACATAAAGTTAGGCTTAAGGGGGGGGGTTTAGAATATTAAAAACCCACTTCATACATAGGATATGACAATTATTCATCTTTAATTAATTTCCGAGGTGTTGAATAGGTAGTTGGCCACCTTTTTCCACTTTTGGACCACACTTTCCATCATTATCCTCATGAGCACACTTGGATAGATTCTAGATAATATTCTATCTGCTTTTAAGAATGTCTAGGACCAGTACGAGTGTTTTCCTACTTTAGACTTCTTTTGTCTTGCTTTTCTACTTTCAGTGGATAAATATAAAACTAGTTGACTTGGAAATTGTCCTCTTTTTGGCCAACACATCCTCCATGTTTTTATCTCCAAAATACATGATATGATTTATTTCCATCACTCATTTGCTTCAATATCTGATTTTTCTAATTTGTGAGGTTCTTGACCGATTTGGAAAGTGATTTTGCTACCTGTAACATGCCAAATAGAATAATATGTAAATAAAATAAAAAATTAATTAATTAATTAATATTATATATGCTAAATGCAATAACGACATGAGAAGAGACGAAACTCTTCACTATTGTGTACTATATATATGCCGAGAGACTATGTATTCATATCATCATCAATTCAATTATAAAAATATATTTAGTTATCTAATAAGATAAATATGTAAGGTGTTACCTCACAAGTAGATGGTTTTGGTATTTTCCACTTAATATTAGTTTTGTGGTTGGTTTAATCAGTCAACGAGCTGATGGTATTAGTCTTCTTCCAGTGATCCTTGACTTTACAATTGATCAGATCGGTTGATGGACTGATGGACTTGGTCTTATTTCTAGTGGAATTCAGAGTTAGTTGATTGCTTCTGAAACAACATGTGCTCATGGTTGGTAAAATTAGTTCTTATTCCCCATTGACTGTCACCAAGATTGGGTTTTTACTCATGATTAATAAACATGTCTTAGTTTCTTTATATAATTAATCTATCAAGTTTCCTAAGAAGTTAGTTAAGTAATTGTGTATTAACTAAATAGTTAAACTCTTAATTAACATAATCAAAACTGGAAGCACAACGATCGATAAGTGGTGATACACCCACTAGTTGACAAGGCGACTTCTTACATGCGATATCACTTGAGTCTAGCACCATTGGCGACTTTAATGAACACTCAAACTTTTAGTGTCTTCAATCTAATTGTTCCAATGTAATTTATTTCTTTGATGACATATGGCCCTAGCAATGTTTTTTTATAATTTCCTTGGTTTTCCATTTACCTTATTGTATATATTAGGAATAAGTCTCCGACTAATATGTATTTAGTTTTAATTTTTTATAGTGTAATGTTTTTGTTGCTTCTTTTGAACATCTTGATCTTGTATGGAAATCATTCTCTGTTATTCTAGTTTTTTTTAAGTCAAATAGCCTATCATGAGTACCTTGTACGACTTCCAAATGTAATACTTGTGCAATTAATGGATCTTGATGTTTAAAGTGCAAGAGGATGACTACTTCTTTTCCATAGACTAGTTTGAATGATGTATGTCTTGTGGATATTTTATGTGTTTTCTTATAATCCCATAGGATGGATGGAATCTTATATTCACAGTCGTCTTTGTCAATGTTTCAAATTTTTGTTATCCCTTTAGTTAGTGTCTTGTTTAATGATTATATTCCACAATTCAACTTTGGATGGTATACTGAACTTCTGTGATGATCAATAATGAATTATTTTAGTAGAACTAATACATTTTTTTAATGAAGTGCGCTCTTTTTTCATTGATTAATGTGATGGGGCATCTAAATATAGTGATTATATTTTCATAAATGAATTTTGTTGTGACTTCACTGGTACAAGCCTCTACCAGTTTAGCTTCTACCCATTTGGTAACACAATCGACTGCAATGATGATATAGCTTGCACTTGTTCATCGACCAGGTACCAAGAATGGTCCCATGAAGTCGATGGATCATATTTCAAATGTGAGGCTTGGATTGATTGAGATTCATGGTTTTTTTTCTTAATGGTCGACCCATTCTTTGAAGTTTTTCACATTTAATAATGAACATTTTACAATCTTTGTTAAGTGTTGGCCACCATAGTTTTTCCTGAAGACTTTTTTAATAGTCATGTTGGCCTAGAAATGTCCTCTTGTGTGCATTGACACTATATATTATATTTTTCTAGATTATATAGGATTCCATTAATTAATGTATATTGGGGAAGATTCCATGGTTAATATTTTCCTCTTTTTTCGAGACGTTCCCTTTGGTGCTTGTCCTTGCAAAAAATGGGCTAAGTTAGATAATTTTCCAAGAATTGAATCGACCTTGAAGATATGTGCATCAGGAAATTCATCATTTATACCTATAGGGTCCTCTCCTTTTTCCATTCTTAGGTGGTCTGTTTTTATTAGATTTTTACAGGAAGATATTGTGACAAAAATAATCTTCACATAGATTGTACAAGAAAAATAGAGAAGAAGAATAATGTGCTATGACACAAAGAATTGAAGAAAAATTGGAAAAATATTTCATGCATTATTATTCATAATTATGTGAATATATAATACAACATCAAGGAAAAATCCGATATCCTAAAGAGGCAGTTGAACTCCACACATGTGGCATGATTAAAGAGACTTTAACTACCCACTAGACATAGAACTAGATGTAACACCTAATGAGATCAGTTAACTAAGTGTGCGTGGCAGTTAAATGATGGTAGGTAGGTAGGTAGGCATGGAACATTAGGGATTTTTGCTTCCAAAAATAGCAATGGTAGTCAAGGAGGGTGCATAAAACAGTTAACTAGTTATAAATTGATGTCATAACTGCGTGTGAGTAATCCAGAGTTGTATGAATCAAGGAATCCGATCCTGATCCCTAAAATTAAGGAGAATAGGCAAATTATCCTCTTGATATCATGAATGGATGGATAATTAAGGTTTATATGACATTAATGGGTCCATGTTTTGAAAACAATGAGGACGATGCACTAGGAAATTTACTAGGGGTCAATAACAAAGTCTAGGGACTTAGGGAAATCAAATAATGATTAATAATAATTTATATATGGGTTGAATATTCCAAAAAAACCCCTTAATCCTGACTTATGTGAGAAATAAAAGGATATTAGGGCCCAACAACAAAGGTTAAGGTCACCCTTTACAAATTTATTTGTCCATGTAAAATGAGGAAACAGGTAAAACCTCATGGGGAAAATCCTCCCTCAAGAATGGAAATGGCACATAAATTAAATGAATGTATTCACTATATATTTTTCTTCACTTTAATAAGTTGAATTTACTGCTTCTAGGTGAAAAAATTGGTGAAGTTGTTGTAGATTCCTTGATCATGTATCAATTTTCCAAAGCTGTGCAGACAAAAAACATGTGGAGAAACCCCTTAAAACTCATCTTATGGCGATGAAGAAGGATCATATGAATAATTATTGATGTGACAACATAAATTATCATATATGAATACAAAACCAGAGATGGAAAAGAGATTTGTATATTCATCTCCTAACCAAAGAACATCAATGAAATTATTAAGCTCAATTTCTTGTCACAACTACATAATGATGAACCAAACCATAAACCTTCCTTCCAAAATGATGTAAAGATGTTATAATTATGAAATATATATAATGAGGATCTAAAATATCAAATATAATTTATATGGAGCAGAAAAAAACCAAGGTATAGTGGCTCCAAGATCAGGTAGAGTCATAGTAGGAAAACTAGGTGCAACTATTAGACATTGACAGTTGGGAAAATCTGGAGAGTATAAGGACCTTAAATTAGAGCCAATGAAGGTTATATCAGATCCAAATGTATGTAAAAGTAGCCAAAATATATGCAATGACATGTAAAACCAACCAATGAAGGAAAAAAATACATAATAACAACTTGTACCAGTGGCATAGTATCAGAAACCATGAAATTTTGTTGTTTACCAACTGGAGAATTTGGGAGTTGTAGGGTATTTTGTGCATAAAATTGATGGGATAAGGGTGTCACATCCTACATATCAGAATTCAAATTATATTCTAAATTATATAAATAAGAATCTTAATGGATTTTGAAAGAGTTGAATATAGGCTAGTCAGAAACTAGTGACAAAAAACTAGTAATGAGAGGGGATGGATCTAAAGAACTGTTAGGTGACTTATTCAAAGGAGGAAATGAGATTTATGATTATTATATATTAGAATGTATATAAAAATTGTATACATGGTAAAAGGATTTAACTTTGGTAATTAAATCATGAAAATCATTACCTTTGAAATTTTCATTGTGGCAGTGCTCTTGGTGATCAACAAAGTTTTTTGGTCCTTTCCTTCTTGCAAAATCTGGAACATCAATGTTGTGCCTTTAGAGAAATTGAGTCATGATTTCCATGTTATTCTTAAAACAATATTTTTGTGTGTGAATTTTTTTTCTGCAATAGGTACACATTGATCTCCCTTTATTGTTGATTTTCTTCTTGGAATTCAAACCTTCATTAGTAGAATAGGAACCTTCATCTTCAGAATATGACTTTGGCTTCTTCTCCTTAAGTTTTTTCTTCCCCTTGGAATTGGAATTATTTCTTTCAATAGCTACAAGTGCATGATCCTTGGAGGTTTTGAGAGCCCCCATTTGAATCATATTTATTTTCTCTTAGGTGAGAGAATCTATCAATGCATCCAGGGATGGCACTCTCCAATTTCAAATTGCAAGCTTAGTAGCATGGAATTTTGACACAAAAAATGGGTATTCCAAACCCAACTTAGATAGGATGGATTCTCTTATTTATTCTCAATCCCACACTTCTTGAGTAGAAGCACTAATGACTTGAACTTGGTGATGAATTCCTCAATGGTTTCGAATTCAATTGGTATCAATAAGATCAACTCATTCTTCAATTGATGGCCTTTGAGCTCATCTCGCTTTCCAAAGATGGATTCAAGTTTGGTACACAATTAATTTGGGCTTGTCAAGCCATCAAGATGAAAAATAAGGTCCAGATAAATAGAGAGATAAATCAAGCCATAGGATTCATCCTTCCTATTATGCCACTTTGCTTTCTCAAAACTACATTTGGATCGATTTCTAAAGCCATAGTAACTCTGTAGAGACCTTTGTTGTGCAATAGTATCTCAATCTTGAGTTTCCATTCATGGTAATTGAAGGAATTAAATGTTACTATAGTAGTTAGACCCATGCTCTGTTGCTGTGCTACCGGTGAGAGAAATGAACACTTGCATAAAACTTGAAAGAAACATTTTGTAATCTCAATCACACTCTACTTCGATAATGAACACATTATCTCGGTGCTTCACACCTGGATAGACTTATCTGGATAAATATAGAGGGAGCAATGCAAATATACCGAGATTTATGTGAAACCCTGTTTCTTTTGGTGCATCAATGGACACATTTGAGGGAGATTAAAATGGCTTGACCAGGATGTGATGCCATATTATATTTTCATAGGAAGATCTTGTGACAAAAATAATATTCACATAGATTGTACCCAAAAAATAGAAAAGAAGAATAATGTGCTATGACACAAATAATTGGAGAAAAATTGGAAAAATATTCCATGCAGTATTATTCATCATTATGTGTAAATATATAATAAAAAATCAAGGAAAATTTTGAGATCCTAAAAAGGAAGTTTAACTCCACACATGTGGCATATTTAGACAAACTTAAACTATCCAATAAACATAGAATTGGATGTAACACCTAATGGGATCAGTTAATTGAGTGTGAGTGGTAGTTAACTGATGGTAGGTAGGTAGGGTGCATTAGAGAGTTTTAGTTCCAAAAATAGCAGTGACAATAAAGGATGGAACATAAAATAGTTAACTAGTTAAAAATTGATGTCACAACTGCTGTGAGTAATCTAGAGTTGCATGAATGAAGGAAGGAAATCATGATCCATAAAATTAAGGAGAATAGGTGCATTATCCTCTTGAGATCATGCATGGATGGGTAATTAAGGTTTAGATGGAAATTAGTGGGTCCAGATGTTGAAAACAATGAGGACAATGCACTAGGAAACTAACAAGGGGTCAATAACAAGGTCTAGGAACTTAGGGAAATCAAATAATGATTAATACTAATGTCTAGATGGGTTGAATATTCCAACAAGTTTGATATTACTCTTTACTAGGTGGACCATAATTTCAATTTGGAATGCATGGAATAATAAAATCCACTGACATATTCTCCCATGGTGAAGGGGTTTGTTAACCAAGTATTTTAAGGCTTGATGATCTTTTATAAACAAAAATGGATTATATAATTCACTAGGCTGATGTATCTATTTGTACATGGAAGTTGATAGACTAATTTGGAAAGCATTATATAGGTACTTCTACTAACTTTATTTTTAATAGATCGAAGGATTTTGTGCATTCTTGAGTCCATTTTATTTCAACATTGGATTTGAGTAGTTCATCCAAGGAGAATGTAATGTTTGAGTAGTGTCGAATGAATTTTTAACATTCCCCTACGTGACCTAAAATATTCTAATTTGTTTGTGGTTTACATGATATTTTAAGTCGATAATGACTTTTACTTTCGTTGGGTCGACTTGGATTCCTTTCTTGCACATGACATGTACAAAAGGATCCTAATAGGTGTGTAAAAGATACATTTGTTTATATTTAAGGATAGTGTAATGTACCATTCAGGTCTGATTGGATATTAATTCACCTTATCAAAAATTTAAAACAAAATAGTTAAAACAAAGGGTTTAAATGGTCACTTTAACAAGGGATCAAGAGGACAATTCCAAAACTATGAAAGTTGGGAGGGTTGTGATAGATTAAGGATCCTTTGCACAATGTACTAGGACCATTTATGTTTTGAACGTCAACGAGGTTGAAGTCTACTCCAAGGCTCCTGGGCACCCCAACATATGCAAACTAGATCTTCTGCTTGTCACTTCCCAAGAACCAAGGGTGAAGGTTTTCGACTTGGGAAGGCTTGGAGAACTTCAATTTATAGTCATAAATTAGTTGGGGTTAGAATATATAAATTTAGGAATGGTTGGATAAGTTTTAGTGAAATGTTTTGATCAGTTTTAGTGAACATACAAGCAAAATAGACACGTGGGACAACATAACTAGTTCTGATTCAGAGATTCCCAAACAATGGATAAAGGCTATGAATTGTCAGTTTTGAAATGTATTATGTTCATTACATTATAAATAAAAATCAGAAACTGAAAGGAAGCAAATTTCATGGATACAATTTTTAGAATTAAAGCAACACTGGATTTCATGTCCCCATTCAAATAAGACTACTTGTAAATAATGTTTCACCAACCTACTAGTTCCCTAGGTTGAGATGGAGACATAAATTTTGTAATAAATGGGTTACGGGACCCAAAAAAACTTTATTTTTCAATATTCACATTTAAATGGGTCACATAAATAATAAATTCTAAGAAAATAAGGTGGCATTGGTTCATGAAGACACTTGGAATCTTGTGGAGCCTTTGGGTGACTAGAGTCCCCACACACTTGGCATGATCTTCATCCAAATTTGAATCCACGGGTAATGTAAAGTTATTTGAGGATGATGTGGTGTAAATTAGAATCTCATGAGCTTAGGAATTTGAATTAGCAAAGGATAGTAACTTCTGTGTATGAGGAACATACTAGAATACAATGTGTGTCACTTGGAAGGAGATTTCATGCACTCTATGACAACTAATGATGAAAGATTCTATGAAAAATATGATAAATTCAGAACTGATTGCATATATGACAAATATAACATGACAGGGATAAAAATAGCAACCAATATGTTGAATTTTGGAGTTATAGGTATGCATTCGAATTGGGGAAAGGATCGGAGCATGGAAGAGGAGGACAAGTGTCATAGCAATTACTAAACCATTGAGATGAGTTGGAAGAAACCCATGGAGGGAAATTCAACCTTATGATGCATCATGAATTTAATAAAAGGATTTCATGAGGAAGGATAATTTATTTTTATCATTTTTTAATTGGTGTTTGGCATTTTGGAGAGATTTTGTTTGTCCATTGCATGATGAGTGTTCCCTCTCCCTGCTTGTGAACCAATTTTGAGGGAGTTGGATTCCTTTATAAGTTGGTTGATGGAGAGGAAATTCAGAACTATCATTGGATATTATTGAATGTTTTTTAGTTTTAGGTTGAAGGTCCATATATTTCTAATTCTCATCTATCTCCCTATTCTCTCATTCCTTCTTCTCCATCCCCCCACACTCTCATGTTGATGGCACACTTGTTGGAGTGGTGCTTGCACTTTGATGATTATATTTGATTCCAAATATTGGGTGCATTATGTATGGATATTTAATCTTATGTTCATAATATATGTAATTCGAATTATCAGAAATCCATGTGTGAAAGTCTTGCATTCCCACGTTCTTGAATGACAAGTTTTCATGTATTTGGCTTCCTTTTGAAAGAGTTGTATATCAGACTTGTATGAAGAATTTTATATGATTTTTATGATTATGGGGAAGAAATAAATTATGTATGACTTTTTACTTTCATGTCCATATTATAGGTATATCTAAATCCAAGAAACTCCATTGTGAAAGGCTTGCATTCCCATGCTCTTGAATGACTAGTTTTCATGTATTTGGATTCCACTTTGAAAAAATTGTATATCACGTTTGTATGAAGGAATTTATATAATGTTTAATTCTTTTGGGGAATCCATTTGAATTTTTTTATGGTATTTTTATTTCATTTCATTATCTTAATCATCCAATCTACTTTTCATGAGTCAAAATTGAGTTATTAATAGCATTTCCCCTTAAGCAAATTCACTGAAAGTTGTCATATAGATGTTGCGCCTCATATACAGTTTGAAAAGACTAATAACCATGAATAATGAAATAAATTTATTTCTGATATGCATCCCAATACTCTGTTCTAAAAATTTTGTAGGTTCGTATTGCATTTGGAGAGCCAAAAGTGTCATCTACCCTTGGGGGTTTTAACATCGATTTTCCTAGTGTTTTTGTACTTCTTTCCCTAGGTTCAAAAGAAAGTTGTAGAAAATTTTGGAAAGAGTATGAGAATAAATAATATGAATTATTATTTCCTAATACCCATCAGTACCTTTCGTACATAATTTGAAGTCATTTGGGTGCATTTGTATCAACTTGGGTTTCACTAGTCCAAAGCTAGAAATTGGCCAAAATTGCGCAAACTTGAATAACATGTCAAAATGAGTTTTATTATTATACCATTGAGTGAATGAGGTTTGTTATTATTTTATAAATCTCATAGGGTCCTCCCATAATTAATTTGTAAAGGTTGGGTGGTGTTTGGATTCAAACGAAGACAGACTAGTTTACTACTTTTTCCTAGGAAAATTGCACTTTCTCTCAATATCCCCAAATCAAGTTGCAGAGGATTGAAGTAAGACTCAAAGTGTTAAAATTTAATATTTGTATTTTATAATACTAACCATACCATTTCATTTCAGATTCAAGACCATTTGGTGTCAGTTGGAACCCCCTATAGTCATGACTAGTTAAGCTTGAATTTGCCAAATTGCAATTTTCTCCAAAATTCCAAGAAGGGACATTACAGTGGTATCAGAGCATGGTATTGGGACATATTGAAGTTTTCCATTTATGTTTCCTATTGATTATACCCCTCCATTAGAGAGTGAATCTAAAGAAATTGTTAGTGGAAGAAAAGAAGGTGAAGAAGTCCATTATGCTTTAGTGGTGATTAAGGACAAACTAGGAGTAGAAGTTATGGATGATAGGGATGAATTTAAGAAACTAATTAAGTATTATTTTGATGATATGGCCAAGCAGCTAATGCAAAGGTTGAATTGATGGCTATCCAACTTAAGGGTAATCTAGCAGCATGGGGTAGTAGTAATTCCCATCATGGAGAGACACATAAGACCATTCTTTTTTAAGACTTTGATGATTGGGTGTATGAATTTAGGCACAAGAATGAAAATGTGAACTCATTAAGGGGAAATAAGTAATCCATAAGTTTGGAGGAGCATGAAAGGAGAAAATTGTGAAAAGAGCCTAGATAAACCATTAAAGGAATAAACATAGAATCATGAAGGGGAACATCAATTACGTCAAGGTGATTGCAAATAAGAACATAAAGAGGGAGGTGAAGACAAGAACACAATCCTTACTGATGGGGGTTGTGAAAATCAAAGAGAATCTAATTATGGATTCTTAAATTGTGAAAGAGTACCTACTGATGGTTGCTCACAACTCTATGTTGGTGACATAGAGATCACATTTTAAAATGTTGCTGCAAGACAAAGTTCTCATGAGAATGATTAAGACGAAGACCTTGTGGAAGATAATGAAGAACCAAGATCAAATTTCCCATCACCACTTGAGCTTCAAGAAGTTGATCAAATCAATAAGAAAGAAGAAGAGGAGGTTCACTCTCATGAACCATCCTTCATTGAAGGGTTTTTAAAGACGAGTGAAAGGAATATCCATGAGGTCCTTAGCATACTCCATGAAACTCAAACATTGGTATAAAATTATTGTTAGAAAGTTTCTTCATTGGAGGAGCCATCATTCCTTGAAGACATGGAGAAGATTCAAAGGGAAATATGCAATATCAAAGGTAATTTTATTTATTTGCATTTTGATAGAAACCAATTGTTTGAGATTAATGAATGGTTACATGAATCATACTTGAATAATAATGAGGATATTCATAAGCTCAAAATTCAAAATGAGTAACTTCTTGATAGATTGCAAGATACTTGTTCTTCCTCCTATGTTTTAGATTTCCATAGGGTAGATTGCTAGGCGGATTCTCGTGACATGATTGATAATGAGAAACATGGAAAATTATAGGCTCTTGATGTGTTTTAATATGAGCTTGATGAGAGACAATCACTTTTTGTGGTGGAAGAGGAACTTGAGTTTCCTCTTGAAAATGGTTACACACTTTTTGAAGAAGTGCATGATTCCACTACCTTGGAACAAACCTACGAGCAAAGTTTTGAATTTTTGAGGGAGGTTCATGTTCCTACCCCTATGGATCCTTCACATGATGATTGTTTTTCACTTTTTGATCATTTGTATGAGTTGGTTCTTTCTCCTACATCCTACACTTCCATATTGTGCAACATTCATCCTAATGAAGTATGGGTGAAAGGTTTATTTTTGATGGTGCCACATGAGGAGTATGGGATTCCTATCTCTCCTTTTGATTATGACATGAAAAAAGTTCCATATTATTTACATTGGTTTCATAATCCTTTGTTACATTATGATGATATACATATTCATGGGTGTATTGATGAGACTTATTTGAGCCACTTAAAGTCTTCATGTTTTCTTTTTTCCTTATTTGGTTCAAATTTTGGTCGAGGTTCTTCATTCACTTCCTAGATGAAAGAAAACATTGCTGATTATCTTGATTCACCTTATATTCTTTTGGAGCAACATTATAGGACATGGCATACTCACCTATGTCATTGGGGTAGATTTGATAAAATATTTGATGCTTGTTTGTATGAGCCACATGATGATCTACTTACTCAGATGTAAAATAACTTTCATGATTCTTTGAAGATGTACCTTATTGATGTACATTTGTATGATATTGATATGTACTTTCATTATCTATATTTTGTACTCATGATATTTGGAAGGGTGCAATACAAGCAATGAGATCCTAGTATTGCTTGGTTTCAATTTTGGGAGCATAAAGCAGTATGGGAGATTGATTCACCTCTTAAAAAGGTGATTGGCGGTTCCTATCTTAAGTTTCCATAAGATATTAAAGACTCAAAGATTGGAAACTCAACACAACTTCAAATAATTATAGAATAAGCAAAATGTTGAGAGTACAGCTTCAAGAGTTATTCTCTATGACCTTATGTTGTATTAAGGTCTAAGACTTGTGTTGTAATCAAGTCCAGAATATATGTTGTAATTAGTTCCACATATTATACTTGACATTATGTTGTATTAAGGTCTGATACTTGTGTTGTATCAAGTCCAGAACTTATATTGTATTAAGTTCACATGAAATTGTCATATTAGAGAGAGATGCTTGTACTAGGATCTTATGGTTAATATCATGACCTTATGTTAAGGTTTGAGAATCATGTGGTATCAAGTCCGAAACTTATTGTGTATTAATTTCACATGAATTATGTTGTATTAAGTCTCGAGGATATACTATGTGATGTATGGCTAGTCAAGGTCAACATGTGCTACAAGTCTCCTTTAGTGATTAGCTACCCCTGGAGTGATAATTTACTTTAGCATGTGACTATATGACCTTAAATAATACATATGATCATAATTTCAGAACAATTATTATGAGTATTCTATGATATAGAATTAATGAAAACACATATGTACCATGCAAAGAAAATTAATATGATCACAGAGATAGAGAGAGAATTCGAATTGCCCATACATACCTCCAAGTGAACTCGACTTAATGAGACTCATCAATTGAGTCTTAGTTGTGATAAAACAAGTTAACTTAATTAAGGAATCAACTCCTTATTTATGCAAGTGGTTGTTGAAGATGACACTGATGGAGAAACACTAGTTACATCCAATTTTGTCCAATTACATTCAGTTTTTTTTAGTTGCATGCAGTTCCATTTAGTTGCATGTAATTCCATTCAGTTTAGTCCTATTCATTCAACTAACAACTCACTTAGAGACAAATAAAATCAGTGAATTAATGGAGGGTGAATATCTTCCTTGTGGGAGATAATTATGGAGTGCCAACTTGGCACCAAGTCAATGCGGGTGCAGGGTTGAAGATAAAGCAGTGTTCTCAGTTTTAACTACTTACTGAAGCATGCAATATTCACTACCTTCCTTGTGTGACCTAATTTGAGTTGTTAATAAAGTGTTATGCACTTGGAAAGATCATCACAATGTTCCATTTGATTTCTACCCTCTGGTTCTCTCAGAGAAGGATATATGCTATTGTGTTGTAATCATCCTCTACCAAATATCAATCATACTCTAATTTTTTTATTTTTATTTTTATCCTTTGAACCAGTGGAGGGTTTTTCGAGGGTATATCATGTGTTCTATAGTTTGATTTATGTATTTGAAATATTGATGAGATCTATATGCACTCTTATTATATATTAACATTTTAAAGTTCAATTATCCTCATATTTTTTCTCAATCGCTAACATAGTATCAGATCAAGGTTGTGCAAGATCCTAGTTTTGTGCAAAAACTCTAAGCCTTCATAGATCTTGAAGGATTCATCAAGGGCTATAAGAAATGGCATCAATATTCATCCGACCAGAAGATCGACTCAAAGGAACATCTAACTTCAACACATGGAAGGTGAGGGTGATCAATATACTTGAAGAGCATGATATTGATTCTTTTTGTGACCTTTGTGATCGAAGATCCCACTACAATTGTAGAAAGAAAAAATTACAGGAAGAATAAAGAAAAGGAAATTAATACAATATATGACTCTGTGAAGGTCAACCTCATGTCGATGATCACACCATTGAAGATGATAAAGGAGGGTTTTGACACACTCACAAATATTAATGAAAAGAAGGCCCCTACTCAAAAGAGGGATTTGAAGAACAAGTTGTGAAACATGAATATGGAGAAGGATGAGACCTTGGCATCATTATTCAAAAAGGTTTCACAAGTGAAGGATAAACTAGTAAGCATTGGTGCAGAGATGAATGAGGATGATCTTCTACAAACCACCATCGATGGACTTCCCTCCTCATGGGAGACCTTTCTTGCTGCAATAAATTGAAGAGAAGAGAATCCAAATTTCAAAATACTTTTTCATGATTACATCCAAGAAGAAGGTCGCATCTAGAACAAGATGGTGGGAACTAAGGAGGAGAATATTTCCCTCACGACAATAACCAAGAAATAAAGAAAACATTTTGCTCCCATGAACACTTTCTGTGCAAAGAAGAAAGAGATCCTTTAAGGTATGGACAAATAAAAAATAATATGTTTTTATTGTAAGAAGGAAGGTCACTTCATACAGGATTGCAATGCAAGGAAAATAAAAGAAGGAAGAGTTCATGCATCCATCGTCGTAGAAGGAGGTGAACCTTCTCAAGAGAAATCATCCAAGGAAGAGGGTGACTGAAAGGAAAATTTCCTTTCGTGAAGAAGAGCATTCAATATTGATTTCAAGGGATCCTTATTCCCATGCATATACACACCTTCTATTACATGCATTAAGTTTATTTTTGCAGTGTTGTAAGTTGCAGTGAATAAAGAAGGACTCCACCTATCTTTGCAAGGTTGCAGAGATCAAGAGGAAGCCTACACAAACAATAAAGATGAATACCTTACATTTTTTTATATGTTGTTATAAATCATATCTAATTTTTTTATATTTTTTATATTTTTTATGTGTCATGATTGTCATATAGATCTGTATTCTTGTACTTGAAATTGTGTTTAGCATATACATTGTTTTTTCTATCCTTATTGGCATATTATCAATCTCGTGAGTCCATATTTTGTGAGATGTTATAGGATTGATATCAGACTTATGTAGGATTGATATATACTCATATAATAATGATATAATCCTGAAAACATCCTTCATAAGACATGAGATTTAGGGCTACATGATTGTTTCATAAATTGTGAACATAATACTACATGGTTGGCCAGATAGAGGGTTTCATGCTTACCTCGTGAGATATGAACATGGGGATGTATATTTATTTCATAAAATAATTTTTGGACTAATATAAGTCTGCATATCGGTATATAATATTATAATGGGTTATGTTAAACCAATTGGTCAATATCTTTACAGAACTATGTAAATCATTATCAGTATATTAAGAGTATTTCATGTGAATAAAATTCATGAGTATGAAATGGTTCTAACCATTATAATAATTTTTATTGTAGGAAAAATTAATATTCCCTTACCTAAAAAGTAAATAAGGACATGAATGTAGAGTCACTCAGATGGGTGAGCTTGAAAGAGAAAAATTTAGTAGGTTCCTATGTCTCTTGGAAAGCATACAAAATAGATGGCTTAAATCTATTCTGATAGATGTGAAGATTCCTCGAGATTTTCCATCTTATTTAGGTTCATGTGTCAAAGAAGATATTCATATATAGATGAGCATAAGTATCCATGATGGAGGACCCAAATTATTATTCTCACATTTACATGGTGAAGAGGGATTTGCTAGTCTCGCTAGTTCCTGAAGAACCAGTGTAACTGGTTGATGTACCTCCTATAAAAATGAGATATGCATGATGCTTATAATTCAAAAGGAAGAACATAACAATATTCAAGAATATTGTTATGGTTTTTATGATTAGAGGTGTGGCATTCACTAGATAATATTTTCCTTAATTGAGGAAAATGTGCAGCAGAGAAATTGAAGAGTTTCAAGGTGATGGATTAAAGGTCCATGGCCATCTATATGAATAGAAATATGAAGTTTAGATCAGATTTGGAAGATCTAAAAATTTAGTTGAGATGAACATGGTTATTCACATATCCCAAGATTAGTCATGTGCTTGATAGTCTGTATATATACATGTACATAGCATGTGTTGTGGTACCTATTTGGTACAAGTGTGTGTGGACTAAGATATGTCTTGGTCAGTGAAATAGAGTTTCAAAGATATATGAAATCTGACTAGTATAGTGATCGAGGAAGGTCATGTTGCTCTAGATAGGGAATGTTGAAAATAAGTAAATATTTCTTGAGGTTTCTAGTCAGTTATATTCGAGACATGGTACATATCCACAGATGAGCAGCATTGCCAACATTCTTACTAAATCCTATGTACAGAACAAGATTGGTATAGTACAAAAAAAAACCTCCAGTTGAAGAGGGAGTATTCATGTGTCTTCATAGGCAACAAAAAATTAAATAAAATCCCCATCAGTTAGTCATGGTACATGACTTAGGCAGCCAGGGGTTGTGATATCTTGTGGAGAGAATCCACATGAGGAGAGACATGGTCAAAGTCTTGGAGACTATTGATACTCAAGAAGAGTTATATTTTGGACTATCAAATAACAGTTAAACCTCTCGGAGAGGTAGTTGGGGTGCTGCAATATAAACATAAGGATCACTGAGAAAGTGATCATGACTTGAAGAACATCATAGAGAATGGAAAGCTCACAAAGAAATTCTCCAGATAGTAGAATATTCAACAAGTCAATCATTGTTGAAGAGTGAAAGAAAAGATAATACTTTATTTATGCATGTTATTACATATTTGTTGTATAATGTTGTATGTGATGGATTTAAAATCCATGGTTTCTATTTTAGAGAAACTTTATTTTGTATTGGATCCAAATGATGCTACTTTGTGTAAGTAGTTGGTTGGTATTTGAGCATACATGTATTTTATGATTTCTACTAGGCATATGTTTGAGTACCTTTGAGGTACATTAGAATATGCTCTTTATTGTATTTGATACATGGAAAACCTATTATTTGATTGTGCTATCCATCTATTGTTTTAGCCTGAGATAAGCGATGTAATTTGAGGCTCGTATTATAAAAACTAAGTGTATTGAGGCTAGTACTACAGAAGCAAGATGTATTTCCAAGAGTGCTACAAAAGAAATATGTGTTTTGCAGATAGTAATACATAATGAGGAGTAGTGTAGCTTGGGAATCTTCCTACTAGGGTGAAAGAATTGATCCTATAGACATTAGGTGTTAATAGTCAATCTTTCTTGAAAACACTATATGTGTGTTATGAGAAAAACACATTTAGATGAAGTTTTACTTCATTTAAGTCATGGCCATGTAAAATGAATTCAAGTACATAGGTACTGATGAGAAGATTGAAAATTTGTGACAAGTCTCTATCTATGACGAAGTTTTGGCACTTCCAAGATAATATTGGAATGGCAAAGAATGTCACCCTCACTAAGAGGGAGTTTTGAGGGTATAAATTTGGGACCATAACCTTATGTTGTATTAAGGTATGAGACTTGTGTTGTGATCAAGTCCAAAATCTATGTTGAAATTAGGTTCAGATATTCTCCTTGACCTTATGTTGTATTAAGGTCTAATACTTGTGTTGTATCAAGCCCATGACTTATATTGTATTAAGTTCATCGGACATTGTCATATTTGAGAGAGATGTTTGTACTAGGATTTTATGGTTAAGATCATGACCTTATGTTAAGGTTTGAGACTTGTGTTTCATCAAGTCCAAAACTTATGGTGTATTAATTACACATAAATTGTGTTGTATTACGTCTCGAGGATATACTATGTGATGTATGGCTAGTCATGGTAAACATGTGCTACAAGTCTCTTTTAGGGATTGGCTACCGCTAGAGTGATTTACTTTAGCATGTGACTATATGACCAGGGGTAATACATATGATCATAGGTTCAAAACAATTCTTATGAGTATGATATGATATAGAATTGATGAAAACACATATGGACCATATAGAGAAAATTAATATGAGCACAAAGATAAATAGAGAATTCGATTTTCCCATGCACGCCTCCAAGTGAACTTGAATTAATAAGACATCAGTTGAGTCTTAGTTGTGATAAAACAAGTTCAGTTAATTAAGGAATCAAATATTTAATTTATGCAAGTGGTTGTTGAAGATGAAACTGATGGAGAAACACTAGTTACATTCAATTATGTTCAGTTACATTTAGTTCTGTTCAGTTGCATGCAGTTCCATTTAGTTGCATGTAGTTTCATTGAGTTGCATGTAGTTCCATTCAGTTCAGTTCAGTTCATTCATCTAATAACTCAGTTAGAGACAGTTAAACTTAGTGAATTAATGGAGGGTGCATATCTTCCTTGTGGAAGATAATTAAGGAGTGCCAACTTGGCACCAAGTCAATGAGGGTGCATGGTTAGTGTTCTTAGTGTTAACTACTTACTGAAGCATGCAATATTCTCTACCTTTCTTGTGTGACCTAATTTGACTTGTTATTAAAGTGTTATACACTCATAAATATCATCACAATGTTCCATTTTATCTCTACTATCTGGTGCTCTCGAAGAAGGCAATCTGCTATTGTGTCACTAATCATTCTCTGCCAATTATCAATCATACTTTAAGATTGTTTGCTGGGTTTTTTATCCTCTGAATCAATGGAGTTTTTCCCAGGGTATATCCCGTATTCTATGGTTTGATGAGATTTATATGCACTATTATTATGGATTAAAGTTTTAAAATTCAATTATCTTCGTATTTTTGCTCAATCACTAACACAAAAAGGGGTTGAAAGTTCAGAAAACGGTTTCCAAAATATGGAGGTAAATATCGTTTGTGCAAATTTTGTTTTGATGGAATTAATTAATCTTTTGTTTTTAGTGGTGATGTAATGGGAGATATAAATAGGAAAAATCCACAACTCTTTACTTTTGGAAACACACAATTGCAGTACATGAGAGCCACAAGTACTCCAATTGCAACTAAATAAAATTAAGGAGCAGAACAATAAGAGAGCACTTGGTACAATGGAAGGAGTGTCAATTGAGGATGTCACTTGGGAAGATGAACAAATTTTGAAGCATCCAAACTTGGAATTTAAATAGGAAAATAAATATTGGGTGGGGAGGAATTTTATGTCCCCATTCAAATAAGACTACTTGCAAATAATCATTTCACCAACTTACTAGTTCCCTAGGTTGAGATGGAGACATAAATTTTGTAATAAAGGGGATATGGGGCCCAAAAGGAATTTATTTTACCAGATTCACATTTAAATGGGTCACATAAATAATAAATGATGATAAAATAAGGTGGGATTGGTTCATGAAGACACTTGGAATTTTGTACGGCCTTTTAGTGACTAGATTCCCTACACTTGGCATGATCTTCATCCAAAATTGAATCCATGGGTAATGTGATGTTATTGGAGGATGGTGTGGTGTAAAAAATAATATCATGAGCCAAGTAATTCTAATTATTAAATGATATTAACTCCCATGGAAAAGGAAGAGACTAGAAGACAATGTGTGCCACTTGGAAGGAGATTCCATGCACTCTATGACAACTAATGATGAAAGACTCGATGGCAAATATGACAAATTCAGACTTGATTGTAGACCTCTAAAAAATATGACATCAAAGGGATAAAAATATCCACCAAGAGGTATAATTTGTGAGTAAGAGGAATCCATTTCAATTGGGGAAATAATTGGAGCATGAAAGAGGAGGACACGTGTCATAGGAGTTACTAAACCACTAAGATGAGTTGGAGGAAGAACATAGAGGGAAATTCGACCTTAGGAGGCCTCATGAAGCTAATAAAAAATTTCATGAAGAAGGATAAGGTATTTTTATCAATTTTTAATTGGAATTTGGAATTTTGGATAACTTTTTCTTGTCCATTGCATGGTGAGTGTTTAGTCTCCCCGCTTGTGAACCAATTTCGAGGGAGTTGGATTCCTTTCCATGTTGGTTGATGGAGAGGCCATTCATACCTATAATTGGATATTAATTAAGGTGTTTTAGTTTCAATTTGAAGGTACATACAGTTCAAATTCCCATCTATCTCCCTATTCTCTCATTCCTTCTTCTCCATTCCCCCACACTCTCATGTTGAAGGCACATTTGGTGGAGCGGTGCTTGCACCTTGTTGAGTATATATTTGATTACCTATATTTAGTATATGATGTATGTATCTGTACTCTTATTTCCATATGCTTTGTAATTCGAATCATCATAAATCCATGTGTGAAAGGATTTCATTCCCATGCTCTTCAATGACTAGTTTTCATGTATTTGGCTTCCATTTTGAAAGAGTTATATATCAGATTTGTATGAGGAATTTTATCTGAGTTTTATGATGATGGGGGAGACATAAATTATGTATGAACCTATACTTTCATGAATATTTTCTCTATATCTCTAAATCCAAGAAAATCCAGTGTGAAAGGCTTGCATTCCCATGCTCTTGAATGACTAGTTTTCATGTATTTGACTTCTACTTTGAAAGAGTTGTATATCATATTTGTATGAAGGAAATTATATGATGTTTAATGCTTTTAGGGAATCTATTTTATTTTTTTATGGTCTTTATATTTCATGTCATTATCTTAATCATTCAATCTACTTTTCATGAGTCAAAATCGAGTTATTAATACCATTTCCCCTTCAACAATTTCACTAAAAGTTACCACATAGATGTTGTGCCTGATAACTAGTTTGAAAATATTAATAAAAATGAATAATGACATAAATTTATGTATTATATGCATCCCCATACTCTGTTCTGAAATTTTGGATGGTCGTACTACATTTGGAGATCCAAAAGTGTGATATACCCTTAGGGGTTTTACCATCGATTTTCCTAGTGTTTTTGTCCTTCTTTCTCTAGGGTCAAAAGAAAGTTGCAGAAGAATTTGGAAAGCGTATGAGAATTATTAATATGAATTATTATGTTCTAATACCCCTCATTCCATTTCATACATAATTTGAAATCATTTGGGTGTATTTGTATCAACTTGGGTTTCACTAGTCCAAAGCTAGAAATTGGCCAAAATTGTGCAAACTTGAATAGCATGACAAAATGAGTTTTCTAATTCAAACATTGACTGTTTGAGGTCTGTTAGGATTTTTTAAATCCCATAGGTTCCTTCGATAAGGAATTTGGAAAGGTTCAGTGGTGCTTGGAGCCAAAATAAGAAATACTAGTTTACTACTTTTTTTTAGGAAACCTGTACTTCCTCTCATTATCCCCAAACCCAGTTCTAGAGGCTTGAAATCAGACTCAAAGTGTTAAAATTTCATATTGGTATTTTATAAGACTAACCATACCATTTAATTTCAAATTCGGGACCATTTGGTGTCAGCTGGAACCCCATAGAGTCACGACTAGTTAAGTTTGATTTGCCCAAATTGCAATTTTCTCCAAAATTCCAAGAAGGGACATTTTAGTGGAAACTGGAAATTATTCATCAAAATATAGAATAGGAAAAGTAAATTCATGAGAAACTCAATTTTTTATTCTTAGAATTACAAAAATATATTTAGAATTTTAACATTACTTTAGTTACATCAATTGGAAGTTGAAATGCATTTCACAGAAAGCTCGTACAGTGACATCCTTCGGCACAAAAATATCTACATGGGGAAAAATATGGAAATACTTTGGGATTCGAATGGAAGACTTCCCAATATTTGCAAAGGAATGTTGACTTCACGGGAACTGACTTCAATACTTGCAACCTAAGCTCTAATGGTTGTAGTGGGATTGTGAAGAACACATGAACAAAGCATGCTATGGGTCACATCACCCAAAGATGGATAGGGGCACATCACCCAATCCTTTGAGATGCAATCTCTCAATACAACATCAAAATGATCAAAATTTGTGAGAGTGGTGCTCCCTCCTTATTATATAAAATGAATAGGATTCCATATACATTTAATGTGGTCCATATTTCTCAACCAGGGTGCCCTCATTGATTAATTTTGTTCATATAGATTTTGCCTTCTTTTTTCTTGCTTTGCTGCCTTATGCTATGCTCAACTTTTTTCTTTGGAAATTTTCTTTTACTTCGGCCCATATATTTTCATGCCATACAATATCTCTTAGAACTCGTTGTTTTTAAATTACTATCATATCATATTATTTGATGTAGAGCAATCAATTATCATACCCTTGCTTCCATCTTCATTTTTCTTGGTTCAAACTTCTCTTTGACATAGTTTTATGGTTTTAGCTCAAAGAGTGTTGTGTTTTCAGCTCCTCTGGTTTACACATCCCATGTTTGATATTTACATAGGTGTTTTCCATATTTATATTGATGTTTCACCTTTTCATCTTATCTTCTTCTACTTATTTCATCAACTTATATAAATCTACTATTATTTCTTATGCCGAGGTCTTCTACACATCAACGACTATCTTCTTTGATGTATTTTCTTAGATGTTTGTTTCTAATGATATCTTCCTCTAAACTTCCCTTGGGTATATTGATGTTAGGGATTACATATCTAATCATTTCTACTATTCCTCACTTTTGGTTCATTGTATCATTGACCTTCTTGTCTTTTCCCTTATTTCCTTTAAATTTACATATCAATGAAAATTTTGTCATCATTCACTGGATTTCTTTTCCAATTTCATATTTTGATTGCTCAATGTTTTTGTTTTTACCTCACAAACTTCATATTCTAATACTTGCTTAAGAATTGTTGGATTATTAAAACCTTGCATACTATCACTAATGTCTTCATCATGCTCATGATTTTGTATAAATATACTCAAAAGTGTGGCATGTCTCCAACCTCCTTATCCTTTCCTTGGATTACCAAAATTGTTTGCAAATTCATATTTTCTTAGATTTCCCTTCATTGCATTGTTTAAATCTACTTACCCCTTTTTCTTATAAATTTCCATTTACTTTAATTGGGATTTGGAATTAGTTTGCTTTGCAATGTTGGTTAGAACACATTGTTGAATTGTATTATCCATTCTATTGATCTTATTTATTTTTGTCTTGTTTTTTCCTTGAGTTTTGTTTGTGATTAATTTTGTTTTCTTTCTCTTTTAGTTTCCTTACTTTTTTTCATTTTCCTTTATTTCCTTATATTCTTCATTTTTTTCTCTGTTTCTCCATACTCTCTTTTTTCCTTTGTTTCTTTCCTAAATTTATTTCTCTTCAATATAACAATTTTTTTTTATGATTTTTCCTTTTTATTTACATTTAACTTGTCTCATTCCTTTTCCTTTTAATTTATTTTCTTCTTATCTCTTCATGGAAATAATCCTCATTACTTTTGTGATCTTTGTTTTCTGATTTATAATCTAATAACTTATTTTTCCTTTTCTTTTCCACTTTCTTAATATGTTATAATTTTTTTTTTCTTTTTCCATTTATTTTCCACTTACTTTTTTCTTTTCTAGACTTCTTTGTCCTTTGTTTTTCTTTTCTCATTCTCTCCTTACAAATTATTCCAATGTTCAAGTTATTTCTTTTTAAGATTCATTTCATTCAAATCTTATTAATTATTAATTTTTCTTTTTCTCACTTAAGTATAAAATCTTTAATATTACTTATTATTCTATAACTCCTTTATGGCTATTTTTTTATTATTTACATAGAAAGTGATGTGGGTATTCATTGAATCCGTTAGCCCTAAAGTATGAACATCACCATCTAAAACCAATCTCATGGCTGCTATCCTCAAATTCTCAATTTTTTAGGAATTCTTCCTCATTTTACACCGTGTGAAAACATCATTATCTACATCAATATGAAAACATTATCATATACATCTAAATATAATCACCATAATTATTTTCCAACTTCCTAATTAATTGCAGGTCAATGAAATTTTTTTATTCTTCAAATTAATGTTAACCCTCATTTATTATAATAATACTTCTATTAACCAAAACATGTAACTATAACATATAGAAATATAAATATAGAAATCAAATGAAAATAAACAAGTTATTTTTTTCTTTTTAAATCACAACAATTATTTTTAAAAGGAAAAGGAAAAGGAAAAACCTTACAAAATACTGAAAATAAAAGATTAAATTAAAAATTAAAATTAAAAGAAAATTATTTATAATTTTATTTTTTAATATAGCGATACAATAAATTAATACATCGAGGAAAAATATTATATTATGATATAATATTGAAGAGAGTAATATATACTTCTACCAATGTTCGGTGGTTCAGAGGTTCGGCGGATCTGTGGCTAGATGAAGGGAGATTAAGACAAGCCCTCGGGGGCTTAAACCGGAGTCCAGAGCGGATCTAACAAAAGGAAGGAGGCCTTTTCCTTTTTACTATTTTTTACTCTTCCCAACCCGCGGTGTAACTGTCTCTGTTAGCATGGAGTCCGGCGCAGTTTTTAACGAGGAGGAAGAATTGGTGGCTTATACCGAGGACCTGTGGTAAGGCATTTCCGTCTTTATACCACTGGAACCATCGAGAGTCTCCTCTCCGAAAACAGTCCAGGATAGGTTGGAGCATATGCTAGCTGGAACCGAAGCTAGGGTTTTGGAAGTTGGTTTTCCCTATGGTGAAGATGACGGTTTTGGCCAGTTTGCAGTCAGATTGTTGGATCATCCAATCGTTGGGTTTCCCTACACCCTCTTTCCTGTAGATATTTCTATCCCTAATTTTTCATCAAACGCCATTATCACCCATAGTGAACCCTTCCTGTCTACTTCCCCAAGTATCGCAACACAGCCAAATCAAGGGTTACTCAGTGATCTCGACCTCCTCGTTGCAGAACAGGCTATACCACCCCTAGATTCGAAAATTCAAAACCATTTAGAACCAACGAGAAATCCCGAAGGCTTCATTTCTTCTCTGCTTCAGCCTGGGGCTTTGACAGACTCTTCTCCAGACTCAGGCCCTAAAAAGTTTGAGGAAGATGCAAAAATAGACGCATTAGAAGGAAGCACGGGAAGTGACCCTCTAGGAAACAAAAAGAGGAAGAACAGACCTCTAAACCCTAGTGGCGACCCCATGAATTTGGATTGTGGAGTAGATCTCTCCATTGCAGAAGCACAGGACATGGTGGAGATGGCCTTGGTGGGGAAAATTTGAGGCCGAAACCCATCACAGGAAGAGATGGGAACATGGGTCCGAAGGAATTGGATAGAGGTTCGAGGCTGTGAACCCGAAATCACACCACTAGCCAAAGGATGGTTCGGGTTCCGTTTTAATTGTAAGTCAGACTCGGTTTTTGTTCTAGGGAAAATTTGGAATTTCGGAACAACCCCACTCAAGATGAAAAAATGGTCCCCTCTCTTCGACGCAGACACAGAGACGCTAGATACTATTCCAGTTTGGGTCCAATTACCAGCGTTTCCCTAGGAATTTTGGAATCCGACCTCTCTAAGGGACACTGGGAAGGATTTGGGAACTTTCATTGAGGTGGACCTCTCTTTTATGCAAACAAAGATAAGGAAGGTAGCAAGGATTCTAGTTTCATTGAACATCCGAACTAGTTTGTGAGACCACATAAACATAATCTAGGGTCCCAAAATCAAGAAACGATTGCTGGATTATGAAGGTCTTCCATTTAGATGCCACAAATTTCATGAAACAGGATATCTGGAAAAGAATTTCCCTAGATCCCTACCTTCCTCAACTTAGAGGAAGAAGTGGTCCTTAAAGGAAGTTAGGGTTCCTCAACAAAAGAGCCTGCAACTGAACATGGAATGAATATAGATCAACTCGACCTGGAAATGCCAGAACAACCTTCAGAATAGGTCGAGGAGATAACAAGGGCAGTTGTCACCCCAAGGACATCTCCTCCACTTCAGAACGAGGCTCAGCCTGAACCTGTGAACTCTTTGGGTATGATTTCATCTCCATTGTTAAATTTAAAGCTTAATGATTTAACTTTAAAAGATTGCCCACTTCCTGAACCCTGTGTTTCACATGACCCTCCCCCGGAACCCCCTCTTATCCACTCCACCCTTGTTCTCGAACGCCAAACATTGGCTCCTTCCCCACAGCCCTTTCAATATCCCTTAACTTCATCTGCATCCTCAATTCGCTTCTATCTCAGGTCAAGGGACATCCCTACATTATTGAATTCAAAATCCCTTTTATTGGGACTGGGCTCAAATCCCCCTTTATCCTCAAAAAGTAGGGGAAGAGGAAGGCCCCCACATCTCTCTGCGGCACAAAACAAAGCTCTTAGAGACTAGGCAAATGGAAGACAACAAACTCTTTTTGGCGTACTTAGAGCAGTGCAAGCCCAGGAGGGGGTTTCCAAATGAGACTTTTATCCTTCAATTGTAGGGGTCTCGAAAGTACCCAAAAAAAACTTGCCATAAAGAGAATACTGGTGGTACACAAACTGGATGTAATTCTCCTTCACAAAACAATGGGATCGTATTTAGAAGTTTCAAATTTGCTTACCACAACCTCTCCTCTTTACACCTTCATAACATAGAGCGCAAGAGAGCACTCTGGGGGCTAGCAATTGGATGGAAAATGTCCTCCATTAGGTGCACTAAACCTGAACCTGACTATTTTGAAAAACCTGGGTAGAGGAAAATCTAAACCTGACTATCTTGAATATTTATGGGCCTTACAACAACAGGGTAGAGTTCTGGGAACCACTAAAAAAATCATGCTTTATGGAAACGGAAAACTTGATCATTGGAGGAGATTTGAACTTTACCTGGGGGCGCACGAAGTTTGGGGTCCAAAGGAAAGAACGGATCCTCTATCCTCTTTCTTTACCAATTTTCTCCATACTCTGAAGTTGATTGATCTAGACCCCCAAAAGATAAAACCCACCTGGGCAAACATAAGAGTAGGAGAAAACAGAGTGGCAAAAAGGATAGATAGATTCCTACTGACAGAATCTCTTTTGGAAAAATATTTCTTGTTCAAACAATGGGTGGAGACAAGAGAAGAATCATACCATGTGCCCATTTGTCTAGAATTACAGAAGAATCCAAGTAAGCCAGCCAGCCCCTCCAAAAAAAATTTCGCTTGGCTAAAAAATGAGGAAGTTACACAACTCATTCAATCAAATTGGATCCCCTTTCAAGTTGAGAAAGGATCAGGGGCTGCTGTCCATTTCTCACAAAAAATTTCTAGAATAAAGAAGATCCTCAAGGATTGGGCACAAAACAAGAAAATCCTGGATGAACAAGCACTCACCCAGATTGAATAAGATTTCGTAGAGCTACAAAATTCTGATGGGAGCGGCTTTCTCACAAACGAAGAAAAGGATAGAATGTTCTCATTGGAATCTAACCAGAACAAAATCCTAAAGGAGAGGGAGGAGGTTCTAAGGATAAAAATCAAAGCCATTTGGATGGAGTGTGGGGATGACAACACCAAATTCTTCCAAGCGTTTTCCAAAGGCAGAAAACAACAGAACACTATCTGGGAACTAAATAAGGCTAACAATGAGACAACAACTTCCTTCAAAGACCTAGCGGAGACAGGAAGGACTTATTTTGAGAACATGTTTAAAGTTGATGAGCAGGTCACAATTGCTGAGGTAATTCATATCTCACAATATTTCCCTGAGAGAATCACAGAGGAAGACAACTCAGATTTAATGGAAGAAGTCTCAGAAGAGAAGCTAAGAGCGACGCTCCATAGTTTTCAAAAATATAAAAGCCTTGGCCCTGATGACTGGACGGTGGAATTTTTCCTGGCTGCATATGATACCATTGAACCTGATTTACTACAACTGGTTGAGGAATCAAGAGTAAATGGAATGTTACACCCTCCTTTGAACTCAATTTTTTTAGCACTTATTCCAAAAAAGGACAAGCCAAAAAACCTGGAAGATTTCAGGCCCATCTCATTATGTAATATAACCTACAAGGTGGTCACAAAGATCATAGCTCAAAGATTTAAAATTTTCCTTTCAAAACTCATCTCAAAGGAGCAGTTCGGTTTCTTAGAAGACATACAAATTCATGAAGCCATTGGGGTAGCTCAAGAGGGCCTCCACAGTGCAAAAATAAAAAATACTAAAGGGGCTATTCTCAATAACCTTATGTTGTATTAAGGTCTGAGACTTCTGTTCTGATCAAGTCCAAAATCTATGTTGTAACTAGGTTCAGATATTCTCTGTGATCTTATGTTGTATTAAGGTCTGATACTTGTGTTGTATCAAGCCCATAAATTATATTGTATTAAGTTCACCGGACATTGTCATATTTGGGAGAGATGTTTGTACTAGGATCTTATGGTTAAGACCATGACCTTATGTTAAGGTTTGAGACTTGTGTTGCATCAAGTCCAGAACTTATGGTGTATTAATTACACATGAATTCTGTTGTATTAAGTCTCAAGGATATACTATGTGATGTATGGCTAGTCATGGTAAACATGTGCTACAAGTCTCTTTTAGGGATTGGCTACCGCTAGAGTGATTTACTTTAGCATGTGACTATATGGCCTTAGGTAATACATATGATCATAGGTTCAAAACAATTCTTATGAGTATGATATGATATAGAATTAATGAAAACGCATATGGACCATACATGGAAAATTAATATGAGCACAAAGATAGAGAGAGAATTCAATTTTCCCATGCATGCCTCCAAGTGAACTCGAATTAATAAGACATCAGTTGAGTCTTAGTTGTGATAAAACATGTTCATTTAATTAAGGAATCAAATCCTTAATTTATGCAAGTGGTTGTTGAAGATGAAACTGATGGAGAAACACTAGTTACATTCAGTTCTGTTTAGTTACATTTAGTTTTGTTCAGTTGCATGCAGTTCCATTTAGTTGCATGCAGTTTCATTCAATTGCATGTAGTTCCATTTAGTTCAGTTCAGTTTACTCATCTAACATTAGAGGCAGTTAAACTTAGTGAATTAATGGAGGGTGCATATCTTCCTTGTGGAAGATAATTATGGAGTGCCAACTTGGCACCAAATTAGTGAGGGTGCATGGTTAGTGTTCTTAGTGTTAACTACTTACTGAAGCATGCAATATTCTCTACCTTTCTTGTGCGACCTTATTTGACTTGTTATTAAAGTGTTATACACTTGTAAATATTATCACAATGTTCCATTTTATCTCTACTATCTGGTGCTCTCAGATAAGGCAATCTACTATTGTGTTGTAATCATTCTCTGCCAATTATCAATCATACTTTAAGATTGTTTGCTGTGTTTTTTATCCTTTGAATCAGTGGAAGCTTTCCCAGGGTATATATTGTATTCTATGGTTTAATGAGATTTATATGCACTATTATTATGGATTATAGTTTTAAAATTCAATTATATTCGTATTTTTGCTCAATCACTAACACAAAAAGGGGTTGAAATTTCAGAAAAATGGTTTCCAAAATATGGAGGTAAATATCGTTTGTGCAAATTTTGTTTTGATGGAATTAATTGATCTTTTTTTTTAGTGGTGATGTCACGGGAGATATAAATATGCAAAATCCACAACTCCTTACTTTTGGAAACACAAAATTGCAGTACATGAGAGCCACAAGTACTCCAATTGCAACTAAATAAAATTAAGGAGCAGAACAATAAGAGAGCACTTGGTACAATGGAAGGAGTATCAATTGAGGATGTCACTTGGGAAGATGAACAAATTTTGAAGCATCCAAACTTGGAATTGATTTAGGAAAATAAATATTGGGTGGGGAGGATTGTTCTGTCCCCATTCAAATAAGACTACTTGCAAATAATGTTTCACCAACTTACTAGTTCCCTAGGTTGAGATGGAGGCATAAATTTTGTAATAAAGGGCATATGGGGACCAAAAGGACTTTAGTTTACCATATTCACATTTAAATGGGTCACATAAATAATAAATGATAAGAAAATAAGGTGGGATTGGTTCATGAAGACACATGGAATTTTGTACGGCCTTTCAGTGAATAGATTCCCTACACTTGGCATATCCTTTCCTAGTCAATAAAGTTTGCATGTTGTACAAAAAGAAAAAGTATTTATTACGTTGTTAAGAATCAAGAAGTTACTGTGCATCACAAAAAATTGAATATGTGCAATTCCCTTGACCTGGTATCATATCTTGGAAACAAAGGAGGGAAATTTGTATAAGTGCTAGTTAAGGAGTAGGAGGAGAAGCTCGATTTTTTCGAGTGCTTATCTAAAAGCTATCTCCCTTAAATAAGGATATAGAGGGAAGTTGTGGAGCGAGAGAACATTCAATCCAAAATTGAATCCATGGGTAATGTAACGTTATTGGAGGATGGTGTGGTGTAAAAAATAATATCATGAACCAAGGAATTCTAATTATTAAAGGATATTAACTCTCGTGGAAGAGGAAGAGACTAGAAGACAATGTGTGCCACTTGGAAGGAGATTACATGCACTCTATGACAACTAATGATGAAAGATTCGATGGAAAATATGACAAATTCAGACTTGATTGTAGACCCGTGAAAAATATGACATGGCAGGGCTAAAAATATCCACCAAGAGGTTGAATTTGCAAGTAATATGCATCCATTTGAATTGGGGAAAGAATTGGAGCATGAAAGAGGAGTGACAAGTCTCATAGGAGTTACTAAGCCACTAAGATGAGTTGGAGGAAGCACGTAGAGGGAAATTCGACCTTACGAGGCCTCATGAAGCCAATAAAAAATTTAATGAGGAAGGATAAGGGATTTTTATCAATTTTTTAATTGGAATTTGGAATTTCGGATAAATTTTCTTGTCCATTGCATGGTGAGTGTTTATTCTCCCTGCTTGTGAACCAATTTCGAGGAAGTTGGATTCGTTTCCATGTTGGTTGATGGAGAGGCCATTCATTCCTATAAATGGAGATTAATTCAGGTGTTTTAGTTTCAGGTTGAAGGTCCATACAGTTCAAATTCTCATCTATCTTCCTATTCTCTCATTCCTTCTTCTCCATTCCCCCCCACTCTCATGTTGATGGCACACTTGGTGGAGTGGTGCTTGCACTTTGCTGAGTATATATTTGATTAAAAATATTGAGTATATGATGTATGGATCTGTACTCTTATTTCCATATTCTTTGTAAGTCGAATCATCATAAATCCATTTGTGAAAGGCTTGCATTCCCATGTCTTCAATTACTAGTTTTCATGTATTTGGATTCCATTCTGAAAGAGTTATATATCAGATTTGTATGAGGAATTTTATCTGAGTTTTATGATGATGGGGAAGCCATAAATTATGTATGAATCTTTACTTTCATGACCATTTTCTCTATATCTCTAAATCCAATAAAATCTAGTGTGAAAGGCTTGCATTCCCATGCTCTTGAATGACTAGTTTTCATGTATTTGACTTCCACTTTGAAAGAGTTGTATATCAGATTTGTATGAAGGAATTTATATGATTTTTAATGCTGTTAGGGAGTCTATTTTTTTTTTTTTATGGTCTTTATATTTCATGTCATTATCTTAATCATTCAATCTACTTTTCATGATTCAAAATCGAGTTAATAATACCATTTCCCCTTCAACAATTTCACTAAAAGTTGCCACATAGATGTTGCGCCTCATAACCAGATTGAAAATATTAATAACCATGAATAATGACATAAATTGGTGTATGATATGCATCCTCATACTTTGTTCTGAAATTTGATATTTTTGTACTGCATTTGGAGATCCAAAAGTGTCATATACCCTTAGAGGTTTTAGCATCGATTTTCCTAGTGTTTTTGTCCTTTTTTCTCTAGGGTCAAAAGAAAGTTGCAGAATAATTTGGAAAGCATATGAGAATTATTAATATGAATTATTATTTCATAATATCCCCCATTCCCTTTCATACCTAATTTGAATTCATTTGGGTGTATTTGTATCAACTTGGGTTTCACTAGTCCAAAGCTAGAATTTGGCCAAAATTGTGCAAACTTGAATAGCATGACAAAATGAGTTTTCTAATTCAAACATTGATTGTTTGAGGTCTATTAGGATTTTTTAAATTCCATAGGTTCCTTCCATAAGTAATTTGGAAAGGTTCGGTGGTGCTTGGAGCCAAAATAAGAAATACTAGTTTACTACTTTTTCCTAGGAAACTTGCACTTCCTCTCATTATCCCCAAACCAAGTTACAGAGGCTTGAAATCATACTCAAAGTGTTCAAATTTAATATTGGTATTTTCTAAGACTAACCATACCATTTCATTTCAAATTCGGGACCATTTGGTGTCAGTTGGAACCCCATAGAGTCACGACTAGTTAAGTTTGATTTGCCCAAATTGCAATTTTCTCCAAAATTCCAAGAAGGGACATTACAGTGGAAACTGGAAATTATTCATCAAAATATAGAATAGGAAAAGTAAATTCATGAGAAACTCAAACTTTTATTATTAGAATTAAAAATATATATTTAGAATTTTAACATTACTTTAGTTACACCAATTGGAAGCTTAAATGCATCTCACAGAAAGCTCATACAATGACATTCTTTGACACAAAAATATCTACATGAGGAAAAGTCTGGAAATACTTTGGGATTTGAATGGAAGACTTCCTAATATTTGCAAAGGAACGCTGACTTCACTGGAACTGACTTCAATACCTGCAACCTAAGCTCTAATGGTTGTAGTGGGATTGTGAAGAACACATGAACAAAGCATGCTATGGGTCACATCACCCAAAGCTGGATAGGGGCACATCACCCAATCTTTTGAGAAGCAATATCTCAAGACAAACATCACAATGATCAAAATTTGTGAGAGTGGTGCGCCTTCCTTATTATATAAAATGAATAGAATTCCATATACATTTAATGTGGTCCATATTCCTCGACCAGGGTGCCCTCATTGATTAATTTTGTTCATATAGATTTTGCCTTCTTTTTCCTTGCTTTGCTGCCTTATGCTTTGCTAAGTTTTATTCTTTGGAAATTTTCTTTTACTTTGGCCCATATTTTTTCATGGTTACAATATCTCTTAGAACTCGTTGTTTTCAAACTACTATCATATCATATTATTTCATGTAGAGCAATCAATTCTCATACCATTGCTTCCATCTTCATTTTTCTTGGTTCAAACTTCTCTTTGACATAGTTTTATGGTTCTATCTAGAAGAGTGTTGTGTTTTCAGCTCCTTTGGTTTACACATCTCATGTTTGATATTTACATAGGTGTTTTCCATCTTTATATTGATGTTTCACCTTTTCATATTATCTTCTTCTACTTGTTTCATCAACTTATATAAATCTACTATTATTTCTTATGCCCAAGTCTTCTACACATCAACGACTATCTTCTTTGATGTATTTTCTTAGATGTTCATTTCTAATTATCTCTTCCTCTAAACTTCCCTTGGGTATATTGACATTAGGGATTACATATCTAATCATTTATACTATTCCTCACATTTTGTTCTTTGTATCATTGACCTTCTTGTCTTTTCCATTATTTCCTTTAAATTTACATATCAATGAAAATTTTGTCATTATTCATTGGATTTCTTTCCCAATTTCATATTTTGATTGCTCAATGTTTTTGTATTTACCTCACAAACTTCATAATCTAATACTCGCATAAGAATGGTTGGATTATTAAAACCTTGAATACTACCACTAATTTCTTCATCATGCTCATGCTTTTGTATAAATATACTCAAAAGTGTGGCATGTCTCCAACCTCCTTATCCTTTCCTTGGCTTACCAAAATTGTTTGCAAATTCATCTTTTCTTTGATTTCCCTTCGTCGAATTCTTTAAATCTACTTACCCCTTTTTCTTATAAATTTCCATTTACTTTAATTGGGATTTGGAATTAGTTTGCTTTGCGATGTTGGTTGGAACACATTGTTGAATTGTATTATCCATTCTATTGATCTTATGTATTTTTGTCTTGTTTTTTCCTTGAGTTTTGTTTGTCTTCTTTCTCGTTTAGTAGCTTCTTCTTCTCCTTACTTTTCTCATTTTCATTTATTTACTTCTATTCTTCATTTCTTTCTCTATTTCTCCATACTCTCTTTTTTCCTTTGTTTCTTTCCTAAATTTATTTCTCTTCCATATAACAATTTTTTTTCTTTTATGATTTTTCCTTTTTATCTACATTTAATTTGTCTCATTCTTTTTCCTTTTCCATTTCCTTTTAATTTATTTTCTTCTAATCTCTTCATGGAAATAATCCTCATTACTTTTATGATCGTTGTTTTCTGGTTTATAATCTAATAACTTATTTTTCCTTTTTTTTTCCACTTTCTTAATATCTTATAATTTTTTTTCTTTTTCCATTTATTTTCCACTTCTTTGTCCTTAGTTTTTCTTTTCTCATTCTCTCCTTACAAACTCTTCGAGTGTTCAAATTATTTCTTTTTAAGATTGATTTCATTCCAGTCTTATTAATTATTAGTTTTTCTTTTTCTCACTTAAGTATAAAATATTTGATATTACTTATTATTCTATAACTCCTTTATGGCTATTTTTTTATTATATACATAGAAAGTGATGTGGGTATTCATTGAATCCGTTAGCCCCAAAGTATGAACATCACCATCTAAAACCAATCTCCTCAAATTTTTAGGGATTCTTCCTCATTCTACACCGTGTGAAAACATCATTATCTTCATATCAATATGAAAACATTATCATATACATCTAAATATAATCACCATAATTATTTTCCAACTTCATAATTAATTGTAGGTCATTGAAATTTTTTCATTCTTTAAGTTGATTTTAACCCTCATTATTCTAATAATACTTTTATTAACCAAAACATGTAACTATAACATATAGAAATATAAATATAGAAATCAAATAAAAATAAAGAAGTTATTTTTTTCTTTTTAAATCACAGCAATTATTTTTAAAAGGAAAAGGAAAAACCTTACAAAATACTCAAATAAAAGATTAAATTAAAAATTAAAATTAAAACAAAATTATTTATAAATTTATTTTTTAATGTAGCGATACAATAAATCAATATACTGAGGAAAAATATAATAATATTATATTATGATATAATATTTAAAAGAATAATATATACTTCTACCAATGTTCGTTGGTTTGACGGATCTGTGGTTAGATGAAGGGAGCTTAAGACAAGCCCGCGGGGGCTTAAACCGGAGTCCTGAGAAGCTCTAACAAAAGGAAGGAGGCCTTTTCCTTTTTACTATTTTTTAATCTTCCCAACCCATGGTGTAATTGTCTCTGTTAGCATGGAGTCCAGCACATTTTTTAATGGGGAGGAAGAATCGGTGGCTTACACCGAGGACCCGCGGCAAGGCATTTTCGTCTTTACACCACCGAAACCATCAAGAGTCTCCTCTCTAGAAACAGTCCAGGATAGGTTGGAGCATATGCTAGCTGGAACCGAAGCTAGTATTTTGGAAGTCAGTTTTCCCTATGGTGAAGATGACGGTTTCAGCCAGTTTGCAGTCAGACCGCTGGATCCATCAATCGGTGGGTTTCCCTACACCCTCTTCCCTGTAGATATCGCTATCCCTAATTTTTCATCAGACGTCGTTATCACCCACAGTGAACCCTTCTTGTCTATTTCCCCAAGTATCACAGCACAACCAAATCAAGGGTTCCTCAGTGATCTTGACCTCCTCGTTGCAGAACAGGCTATACCCCCGCTAGATCCGGAAATTCAAAACCCTTTAGAACCAACGAGCAATCCTGAAGGCTTCATTTCTTCACTGCTTCAGCTTGGGGTTTTGACATACTCTTCCCCAGACTCAGGCCCTGAAAAGTTTGAGGAAGATGCAAAAACATACACATTAGAAGGGAGCACGGGAAGCGACCCTCCAAGAAAAAAAAGAGGAAGAACAGACCTCTAAACCCTAGTGGCGACCCCGTGAATTTGGTTTGTGGAGTATATCTCTCCATTACAGAAGCACAGGACATGGTAGAGATGGCCTTGGTGGGGAAAATTCGAGGCCGAAACCCATCACAGGAAGAGATGGGAACATGGGTCCGAAGGAATTGGATAGAGCTCTGAGGCGGTGAACCCGAAATCACACCACTAGCCAAAGGATGGTTCAACTTCCATTTTAATTGTAAGTCGGACTCGGATTTTGTTTTAGGGGAAATTTGGAATTTCGGAACAACCCCATTCAAGCTGAAAAATGGTCCCCTCTCTTCGACGCAAACACAGAGAGGCTAGATACTATTTCAGTTTGGGTCTGATTACCGGGGTTGCCCTGGGAATTTTGGAAACTGACCTCTCTAAGGGACATTGGGAAGGATTTGGGAAATTTCATTGAGGCGGACCTCTCTTTTATCCAAACAAAGATAAGGAAGGTAGCAAGGATTCTAGTTTCGTTGAACATCTGAACCAGTCTGCGAGACCACATAAACATCATCTGGGATCCCAAAATCAAGAAACAGTTGCTGGATTATGAAGTTATTCCATTCAGATGCCACAAATTCCATGAAACGGGACATCTGGAAAAGAATTGCCCTAGATCCCTGCCTTCCTCAACTTACAGGAAGAAGTGGTCCTTAAAAGAAGTTAGGGTTCCTCGACAAAAGAGCCTGCAACTGAACAGGGAATGAATATAGATCAACTCGACCTAGAAATTCCATAACAACCTTCATAACAGGTCGAGGAGATAACAAGGGCAGCTGTCACCCCAGGGACATCTCCTCCGCTTCAGAACGAGGTTCATCCTGAACCCGCGAACTCTTTGGGTATGATTTCATCTCCATTGTTAAATTTAAAGCTTAATGATTTAACTTTAAAATATTTCCCACTTCCTGAACAACTATGTTTCACATGACCCTCCCCCAGCACCCCCTCTTATCCACTCCACCCCTATTATCGAACCCCAAACGTTGGCTCCTTCCCCACAACCCTTTTAATATCCCTCGAATTCATCTGCATCCTCAATTCACTTCCATCTCAGGTCAAGGAACATCCCTGCATTATTGAATTCAAAAGCCCCTTTACAGGGACTCGACTCAAATCCCCCTTTATCCTCAAAAAGTAGGGGAAGGGGAAGGCCCTCACATCTCTCTGTGGCACAAAACAAAGCTCTTAGAGACTAGGAAAACGGAAGACAACAAACGCTTTTTGGGGCACTTAGAGCAGTGCAAGCCCCAAAGGGGGTTTCCAAATGAAACTTTTATCCTTTAATTGCAGGGGTCTGACAAGTACCCAAAAAAACTTGCCAAAAAGAGAATGTTGATGGTACATAAAATGGATTTAATTCTCCTTCACAAAACAATGGGATCAGATTTAGAAGTTTCGAATTTGCTTACCGCAACCTCTCCTCTTTACAACTTCATAGCATAGAGCGCAAGAGGGCACTCTCGGGGGCTAGCAATTGGATGGAAAAATTCCTCTATTAGGTGCACTAACTCTTGGGGTACCACCTTTGGTTTAGGAATCCATATTAGTTGGGTATAGGAAAACCTAAACCTGACTATATTGAATATTTATGGGCCTTACAGCAACATAGTAGAGTTTTGGGAACCATTCAAAAAATCATGCTTTATGGAAAAGGAAAACCTGATCATTGGAGGAGATCTGAACTTTATTTTTGGGAGCGCACGAAGTCTAGGGTCCAAAGGAAAGAATGGATCCTCTAGCCTCTTTCTTTACCAATTTTCTCCATACTCTAAAGTTGATTGATCTAAACCCCCAAATGATAAAACCCACTTGGAAAAACAGAAGAGTGGGAGAAAACGGAGTGGAAAAAAGGCTAGATAGATTCCTACTAGCAGAATCTCTTTTGGAAAAATATTTCTTGTTCAAACAATGGTTGGAGACGGGAGAAGAATCATACCATGTGCCCATTTTTCTAGAATTACAAAAGAATCCAAGTAATCCACCCAACCCCTTCAAAAAAAAATTCGCTTGGCTAAAAAATGAGGAAGTTACACAACTCATTCAATCAAATTCGATCCCCTTTCAAGCTAAGGAAGGATCAAGGGCTGGTGTCCATTTCTCACAAAACCTTTCCAAAATAAAGAAGATCCTCAAGGAATGGGCACAGAACAAGAAAATCCTGGATGAACAAGCACTCACCCAGATTGAATCAAATTTGGCAGAGCTACAAAATTTTGATGGGAGCAGCCTTCTCACAAACGAAGAAAAGGATAGAATGTTCTCGTTGGAATCTAACCAAAACAAAATCCTAAAGGAGAGGGAGGAGGTTATAAGGCTAAAAAGCATATCCATTTGGATGGAGTGTGGGGATGACAACACCAAATTCTTCCAAGCGTTTTCGAAAGTCAGGAAACAACAGAATGCTATAGGGGAACTAAAGAAGGCTAACAATGAGACAACAACTTCCTTGAAAGACCTAGCGAAGACAAGAAGGACTTATTTTGAGAACATGTTTAAAGAAGATCAGCAGGTCACAATTGCTGAGGTAATTCAGATCTCACAATATTTCCCTAAGAGAATCACAGAGGAAGAAAACTCAGATTTAATGGAAGAAGTCTCAGAAGAGGAGCTGAAAGTGACGCTCCATAGTTTTCAAAAAGATAAAATCCCTGGCCTTGATGGATGGACGATGGAATTTTTTCTAGCTGCATATGATACCATTGGACCTGATTTACTACAACTGGTTGAGGAATCAAGAGTAAATGGAATGTTACACCCTCCTTTGAACTCAAATTTTTAGCACTTATTCCAAAAAAGGACAACCCAAAAAACCTGGAAGATTTCAGGCCCATCTCATTATGTAATATAAACTACAAGGTGGTCACAAAGATCATATCTCAAATATTTAAAAAGTTCCTTTCAAAACTCATCACAAAGGAGCAGTTCATTTTCTTAGAAGACAGACAAATTCATGAAGCCGTTGGGGTAGCTCACGAGGGCCTCCACAGTGCAAAAATAAAAAATACTAAAGGGGCTATTCTAAAAATCGACCTCTCCAAGGCTTTTGATAGGGTTAGTTGGATTTACCTCAGGAAAATCCTTACTCATCTGGGCTTCAATTACTCATTTATAAAGTGGATATTTGCATGCATATCAACATCCTCCTTTGTTGTCCTCATTAATGGTGCTGCCTCCCATTTTTTCCACTCTAAAAGAGGGCTTCGCCAGGGCTGCCCCCTCTCCGCCCTCCTCTTCCTACTAGTGGTAGAAGGGCTTAGAAGGTCATTTCTAAATGCAAAAAGAAGAGGTCTCTTTGAGGGAATCAAAATTGCAACAAACTTAAGCATCACCCACCTGTTGTTTTTAGATGATATTCTCATCTTCTATAATGGATCCATCAGGGAAGCAGAGAGGCTTTCAGAAATATTGACCCTTTTCAGCAAAGCAACAAGAATGCAAATAAATGTCCAGAAGTCCACCATCACCACTTTCAACTGGGAAGATGAGTCTTTGAGGGCTTTACTAGACTTCTTTCATTTTCACCACTACGCTCTGGATGATGGGATTAAATACTTGGGTTTAAGACTTAAACCAAACAGCTACAGAAAGGAGGACTAGAACTAGCTACTGGCCAAACTTGAAAGCATAGTCAACAACTGGTGCAATAGATGGCTTTCAAGAGTAGGCAGACTAATTCTAGTTAAATCAGTCCTAGAAGCTATACCAGTCTACTGGATGGCACTAGCTTGGATCCCAAAATCAATCCTGAACAAATCAAAGAAAATTTGTTCAAACTTCATTTGGACAGGAAGCAAAGAACAAAGGGTCATCCCCTGGATCAAATGGAACCAAATTTCTAGACCAAAGGACTTGGGAGGATGGGGACTAAAAAACCCTATACTCTTTTCAAAATCTCTGGCTGCTAAAGTAGGATGGAGACTGATCTCAACTCATAGCCTTTGGACAGAAGTAATCATCAAAAAGTACATTGCCCCGATTCCACTCCTGGACTGGATCAAGGATTTCACAAATACTCCAAATGGCTCAATCAGCTTGACAACTTTATGCAAATCTTTGCCTCTTATCTTGGGTGGATTAGCATGGAAAGTGGGAAATGGAACAAGTGTTAGAGTAGGAGCGGATCCTTGGCCAAGAAGCCAACAAAGGCATCTTCTCCCAAACCAGATAGTGCATATTTTACATCAAAAAGGCCTCTTTCATCTAGATCAAATTGCAGACCTAGCCTCAACAAACCTATGGCATCAAGGATGGATGGGAATCCAGGAACTGGAAATTCCAGATTTATGGTCTGAATATGGGAACCGTTATATTACTGCCCTGCACTCCTCTCATATTCGACTCACAAACTCCGAGGACAAGTTGGTGTGGGAACATGCAAAACATGGAAAATATACCCCAAGAACATGCTATCAACAAATATGCTCACAACATTTTCAGCTTGATGAGAAATGGTGGCAAGCTGGCATCTGGAAATAAAAATGCCCACTGAATGAAAAAATATTTATGTGGTGTTCACTTGCAAACAGAATCCCCGCATGGGATTTTTTGCAGAAAAGATCATTGGCTAGTCCTGGGTGGTACTCCCTCTGCAAACATAATGAGGAAATCCCATCTCACCTCTTCCTAAATTGTAGATTTTCCAAACAGGTATGGGAGCATACCCTATCATTGTCATCCCTCAATGTGTGTTGGACAGGCCCCTTGCTGGATGATGCCTGGAAATCCTAGATCACTTCACCTTCAACAACCCAATTTCGGGCACTACCCCTCATACATATCTAGGGAACATGGTTAGCTAGGAACAGGGACATTTTTATAGAAAAATCCTCATCACCAGAAGAAGTAGCAAAACAAGGCTTTGACATCCTTTCCTACCCATCAGACAAAAGACCTCTCAGCCCCAAGAATCATTTCAGAAGAACTGATAGACAAAGACATCCCTTGGGCCTTCTTTGATGGGGCCTCCCAAGAAATAAATTGTGGAGAAGGAGCTACCCTTTTCCTTAGTCCTTCTCACCATTATCAAATTCATATGGGATTGGGCAATGGAACCAAAAAAAAAATTAAAAATTAAAAATAAAAACAATTATATCTCAAGCCTTGATGCAATACTTAATATCTCCTCGACCCCACCTCCAGTGCAGCCATAACCCTGTAACTTCCTCGTACTAGCGTGTGCTCCATCTGGTGATCTCTTGCACATGCTCTATCAATCAGCAGGCTCATGCAACCATTTCCCAACCAGCTATATATTAAATTATATATATTAAAAATATATATTTCAATATATATATATATATATATCGATATCTCTTTCAAGGAAAAAAATTGCAATAAACGTTTTCAAAGAGCAGCGAATCCATCACAAAGAAAAAGAAATGGAGTTGGTTTTGTTGGAAGCATTTTCTTTTTTTTCAGACACTAAGCAAAATTTATGGAAATGTTCAACATGCTAATCACATCCTTTTTACTTCGATAATACTATAGTTAGGAAACACTTACTGAATAATTGACAAAAGAAAATATACTTTAGAAATATTTAGACAGCGTTGAAATTTATATTTAAATTAAAATTTATATTAAATATATATATAATATTTATATGGACTAGAGATCAAATCTTTCAATATTTGAAATTATAGATTCTTTCTATTATTTAAAATATTTATAAAAATATAACATTAATATTTATATTAATATAATGATGTAACCTAACATAAGAAGAAATTGGGAGATTTGATCTCTCAGCACTTGATAAAATCTAAAATTTGGATCTACTTTGGGTTTTTTTTTTTAAGTTTTGGTTTATATGCATTATTTAATGAGATACTACGTAATTATATAAAAGTCTCGTTACTTAGTGTAAATTAATATGTAATAAAAAGTCATCAAAGTTTTTTATTTTTTTTAATAAATAAAAATGATGTATTAATATTGAAACTCAATAACAATGATTAACATTTTTATATTCATTTTATTCTATTGAGTTTATAAATTTAAATCGATTAACATTTTTATATTAATTTTGTTTTATTGAATCTAAACAATTAAATTAATTATTTAAATGTATTATATTTAGGGCATTGCATCATAATTACCCCTAGAAAAATCCCAAAGGGAAATCGATTCAAGAGAGAAATTTCTATTAATTAGCTCACAATTTTTTTTATGTAATAGTAGTAAAAATCATCATTAAATGCCCCTATATGGTCTACAATAAATGCATCAAACCTCCTAAAAAATTGTGCCCAGTCAGTTGTACGACCTCCTCAATGTCTATGCGTAGCAACATGTATGATTTGTACAATCCTCGAAAATCGTGTCCAAATTTATGTTGTACGGTCCTCGAAAATCATGCAACATTTATAATGTACATATCCTCGTTTTTTGTGCCATTTTTCTTGTTGTACGGTCCTCAAGAATCATGCCTCTTACTCAGTTGCACAAACCAAATTTCTAAGCATTAAATGTTGTCTCGCTTTCTTGGGAAGTGTGCCTTTTTTCCTCTTGGGAAATATTCCCCCTCTTCATACTCTTCTTCATCTCTCTCACTCTTTCTCTCTTGACAATGCGTCTATTCCACTCCTAGAAATCATTTTTATCTCTTCATTAATGATAAAAACGACTTTCTCTTCATCTTCCAAAATGGATGGCCAACATTAAATCTTGGGGTCTCAAGATCAACGGTTGTGATATTTTTGCACTTTATTACAACTTAAGTCATTTTCACTCACCATAAATCAAAAACTACTTTAACTTTATAAAAATAAAGTTCATGTCTAGGAAAGTCACTTTGGTCACTTTCTATATACTTAGACACCAAGCCTATGCAGAAGACCATATGAACTATAAAAACTCAACACAAATTTAAACCTTCAACCTTTTAGGAGGAAACACAAGTTCTTAATCGTTTAGGTCCACTTAGATAAAAAGAAACTCATTGCTTGGTTTGACAGCTAGTTGGAAGCATAAGCTGATATGAAAATTTTGTTTCTAAGAAAAATAAGCACCCATAACTTTACGAGTTCAATAAATTGTTGTTTAACCTTATTATTGCATCGAGAGACGCTTTTTACGGAGAAAAGTGGATGAGATGTATCAAGTCTATCATACTCATATGGCACATGTTGGCTCCAAAGACTAAATATATAAAAAATATATATAAAAGCAACTCCAAATTTCAATTGACTAAATTGTAAAATATATTTATATAAATATACATTAAATTGCAATTTTAATTCCAATTCAAGCATCCTCACACTTTAATTAATTTTTTTCATAAATTATTATAAAGCAACTAAATATTTCTGTATTAGTTAATCTTAATTTGATTTGCACTACGAAAAAACCATAAATAATTATGATGAAAAATATATTAAATTATGTATTATTTTAAATTAATAATGAAACAATAAATTAGTTAATAGTTACCCAAATGAAAGTCTTATAAGTTTTTATTTTCCTTAAAAATTACATGTCTATAAAATTTTGATTTAACAATTATATTTATTGTTCTTTATAATTTTAACCTTTTAAAAACGTATCTCAAGAATGCTTCTAGATAAAAATTTCACTTCTAAAATATGATAGCAATCCAACATTATTCTTCATCATATAAAGTATTGATAAATATTTATAAAAAAATAATTGATATTGTCCAAACCTTTCTTTACGTTTAGGACTTTAAAGGGGGTTTTCACTTCAAGAGATTTGATCTCTCTCGAGACTAGATAAATTCGAAGTTAAAATGGATCTATGCTAATGTAAAGGAAAATCATTTAAGCATTGCTTATTAGTGTAAGAGAAAAACATTTACGCAGTGTTTACATTAACATTTAGCACAAATCTATCCATACGAAACAATATAATATTTCCATGATATGGTAGGCATGTTTATAAAAATACTTGTTTATTAAAAAATATTAAATAAATTGAAAATAATGTCTTTCATATTTTACTTTAATATTTAACTATTGCAATCAAGGAAAATATTGAGGATCCATAATTGTTTTTTGAAGTGTAAAAACTTTGGAGAATCTTACTAATTATCAAATTTCCAACCATAAAATGTTTGATGATATTTTTTAATAAATATTCGGGTTCTAAGGGTTTTATAAAGTTTTGGATAATTTTTACGATTTTAGAGTAAAGTTGTAATCCTATGGAATTTGGGCTAATCATATTGGAAAAAAATGATGAATCGTTTTTGGGGAAAAAACTTCAAAAATTAGCCCATGAGCTAAATTTCGCCACTAAAATTTTCCATAATTACAATTTGATTGATAGTTAGCATTCTTTTAAGATATCATATTATAAAGGAATAAGGATTAAGGGTCCAAAAACTATCCTTAGATTTAAGAGTTAATGATAAAGTTTTAGATTTTAAGGGTCAAAGGAAAAGTAGAATGCAATGGGAGTCTACGATAAATAATTAAATATCGAGAAAAAAATTGTAGTGTCCAAAATTAAGGTTTAAGGGTAAAGTTTTAAGTGTTAAAGATGGAAAAGTAAAGTGTTAAGCATTTGGGTCAAGATGTAAATAATTAAATATTAAAATCAAAATAAACTAGCATTTTCCTCGATAAATGTAAAGGAATATTGAGAGAACCAACATATGGAAAGTGAGAAACAAGCATGATCATATCCAAGAAGACTAGTCAATAAATCCTGACATGAAAAGAAGATTTCATAGAAACTAAAAAAAAGGTAGGTAAAATGCTTGAAAGAGTTAAAATGTGAAAACACTCAAAACATTCATTAGAGGAAATTTGGGGTCTAAAATGGGCCTTATAAGAAAACACACCAACAATAAATTTTGTGAGTTGGAATTCAAAAACCAATAGAGTTTCAATAAAATGAGTCAACCATAATGGTTGAATTGACATATTTGTCATAAAAGAAAACTACTTTTTTTGTTTGTATTTTCGACATATCTCCTTGTGTTTTTACTCAAATTCTGAGCAGGAGAGCTCGTTGGATGCGGAATTTAATTCCGCATCCAGCGACCTCTCCCGCTCAGAATTTGAGTAAATAAACAACGAGATAAGTTGAAAATACGAACACAAAAGTAGTTTTTTTCATTCTTCCTCCAAAATTAATAACTATTATTTTATTATTTTATTATTTTAACTATTATTTTATTATTTTCCTTAGGAGGCCCATTTTAGACCTCAAATTTCCTCTAATGAAAATTCTAGGCAGATAAATTCATGCTCCGCAATAATTTGGTACCAAAGCATAAGCTATGAAGAGTTATTTATAACTTGCATTGAAGGAACAATTATTAATCTACACTTATATAGGAAGGTTTAGCTATAAAACCAGCCAGCCACTTGCTGAAAGATGAGAAATCTACTTGAAATAGGAAGGGAGCCCCATCTTGGCATTTTGTAATTAAGCTACATCTAAAACCTGCACCATCTTATTTCAAAACGAAAGAGGAAACACAACCCCCAAGCTCATAGCTAATAATCAGTTTCTAAATAATTGAATGTGAGACTAAAGTACCTTTATAACTATTTCATTCAAACATTATATTGATAAACAAACGATGATAAAAATAAAATAAAAAATGCCAATGTTATGATACCATAACAAAATGGAACATTGCAATTTCTCAAAAGATAGAGAATATTTCAAATCACAATATATAACAAGTTTATTGAACTTAACACTTTTACAAAATAGCGAGTATGATATATCATAACATATACAAGACATGTCTCTTTGCTTTTCAAAAATATAGCAATGCCAACCGGGATTTACAATTAACATCACATCACAATTCGGCATGGCATGTCATAGCATATATAAGACGCGTCCCTTTTCTTTTCAAAGAGAGAGCAATGCCAAATGAGCTTTAAAACTAACATCACATCACGGTTTGGCATGACATGGAAAAACTAATCTCAACATAAATAAGACTTCAATGTGTTGTTATAATTAATGTCATAACAACCATAAAAAGGAAAAAGATGTTTGATACCAATCAAACAACAAAATGAAAAATAATAATCATGTGTAGGATTCAATAGAAAAACATGGTCTTGCAAACATTTTGGGGCGTCACAAGGAGTTGAAGTACGGGAACATTTTATCCTCCTCATCTAAAATGCCACTGACCCTTTCCTTTTTCCATATCGTAATGTTGTTTCTGAATCCTCTGCCTTGAGGAACTGTTGCATCTAACTTGCAGATAGATGTGCATAGTTGATTGGAGCAACTACACAACAAACACATAATGATCAGATTAGACACATCTGATAAAACACATTCCAAATGTAAATATAACAATCATGGTCCTTAATAAGATTAACATCTTAGTCTGGAGAAATTGTTGTTGTACTTCTTTGATACTTGCAGAGAAAGAAATCCTATTAGAACTACAATCAAACATCAAAAGACGAAATGCAATACAAAATGCTTTAACATAGTTCGTTTTCGCAATTAAATAATTTGCTTTTACAAAAAAATGAGATTCATCATAACCATGGAAAGATACAGAGAAACAATTACTCTCATAATGAAAGAATGAGTTAACCTAAACCCATAGTAGAGACAGATCCATGCATGTACAAGATCAATATAGGCATGCTACTGTATGTAAATTCTCAAATATGCTCCCACAAACTAAATAAAAAACAAACTACTACAACTGAACTAGAATAAACGTATTCATCTACAAAAAGGCAACATGAACTAAATAACATATATTCTTTAGAGTTCATAAATTAAATTAAATTTGGCAAATGCTATCTACTTGGCTAACTTAGCTAGTCCATTGGGGAAAAAAATTGGCATTACTGGCGTTGGGATTGAGCTCATCCAATTCCTCAATCCATGTTACCATGGCATCTTCTAGCTTCTGCAAATAGGGGTCCACTTTACCAAGTCTTTCCTTTACCTTCTTTCACGATTCAATGTAGTGTTGTTGCACAGAGGTGCATTCCTTTGGCAAGGTGGTAGATTGGAAAAATGGAATTATCTCCTCTTGCCAAACTATTCCTTTGTACCTTTCTTCAATTTAACAAAGGGGTTGTTGGATTTGTTGTGCCAAATGTATGGTAGTCACATCTTCACATCGAAGTCTAATTGGCCATTGATCACCTACACCCAACAAACGAAGTTAATAAGCTCGTGGTGCAAATAAACCCAAACAAGCCTAGAATTTGTCTTTTAGAGACTGACTTGGATAGTTCAAAGATCACTAACCTTGATACACCATAACCTGGCCACATATCGCCATAGTGATCAATATCTTGACCATCACCCATCAACCCAAATACATTACAAGGCCGATCAACTCCCTATCGAAGGCCAAATTCAGCCCACACATAGGGAATGTCGTGTCCTTGGGAATTGTTAACACCACATCAACATATCTACATAATACAAGATAAAATCGAGAGATGACATATTGTTATTTATTGAGTATGGGAGAAATAATTGAGAACACATGCATTGGAAAAGGGGGTGAAATACAGGTTGATATTTTTCATTAGTAAAGAACTGAAGCGAATGGATATGTGCAAGGGTCTCTACAACAGTTTTAGATAAAGAAAAAGTAATATATGGAAAATATATAACACAAGAATACTAGAAGAGTGATATATGACAAGTAGATCTAAACATTGAAGATAGATAGTGAAAACATTGATCTCTCTTCAATCACTAGGTGAAAGCACAATAGAGATATTAATTGGGAACTATTTCAAATCTTTCAAAGAAAATGCATGTAACGGTATTATATGAAATCCATCTTTTTAATATGAAGTTTGATTGCTGACAGACAATGGTGGAACGTGGGTGTTTGTTGTCAAAGTCTCTTTTTTTTCTAACCTTCATAAAATATTGTTACAGATAATGTCGAGTTTCAGTTACCTTGCACATGTTCAGATCCTTCTTGTAGAATATTTAGTTTGGCAATGAAGTCTGTTTATTTTTGCAAGTTGTCCAATATAGGAAGGAGGAGACAATTTAGTCCTTTATCCAAATGAACCATATTTTCTTTAAGAAAACAGTCACGGAGTTTCAATCAAAGGTTTTGAATAATTAGGTTACTCTTAAGTAAATTAAAACCACCATGGAAATCCATGGGTAACATGATTAATTTTCTTTGCAATGTTGTTTCAATACCCAAAAACAACATTCCCATTCATGAAAAGAGTAAGGCTATGTCCAAGGACAACTTGGTTGTCTTTGATAGAAGAAAAATCAAGTATTTAATGAAAAAAAGCTAAATGAGTCATAAGTACAATACATAAACTAAAATATGAAGATTAATACGAGGAAACACCAAAATAAATTGCAGCGTTATCAATGAAGTACTTCAAAATGTTCATTCCTTTCAAGAGACTTGGCATAGGAAGGCAATGAAGTAAAGAATATCAAAATCCCTACCAAAAACATGGCAACATCTTGGGTAAGAAGAGTCTTTCCAAACAATGAAAACCTTTATCATGGAAGACAACAATGTAGTGTGTAGCTAATACATACTTAATTCATTTAAACCTCAAAATGCAAACAGTAAAGATGGTATCTTACACATAAGATAGAGTGTGGACAAGAATATGCATATCAACCACACTAAATTCATGCTCATCCAATAATACTTGATAATGAGTATCACGTGATGTTCCCTACAACATAAATCATTAAGACAAAAATCAAAATGTCAAAAAAATGTACTTGCAAAGCTTGTATCCCACTAAGTTTCAAGAGAAATTAGCAAAACACTTGATAAATGACAATTAACCCACATCATAGTACTTACCATTGGGCCGACTTGAGGACACAAGTAAAAATCAAAATTTATAGGATGACAAATATGGGCATCTACAATAGTAGTTGCATCCAAAGCACATGAATTCCACTGCTCCGTTTGGAAATATAAAGGAGAGAATCAAGTATTCACATGTAGCCCAGAAGATTTTGAACTTTGGGATAACAATGATTTATAGTAGTGGTTTGGATGCCTAAATGATGATTGATTATAACCTATGAGATTTTAACAAAGTTGTATCTATACTAACCAGCATGGACATTGCCTCCATGGTCACCACCAGCAATTGGGAATAGCTTTGTGTGATGGTTCCTCTATGCAATTGCCAATGTGACTTTAGGATTATAACCATCCTCTATGTGATTGCATGCCTAGTGGAACAAATAACAAACCATATTCTAAACAGTTAAGAATGTTAAAACGCATACCTAACTATATGAAAAATTTGAGAATTTGAAATTACAAATTGAATGAAATAGCATAAAAAAGTTTAAATAACCTTATATATAGCTAGTAATTCAACATTCAAGATCCACCTCTGTAATACTGAACACATTAGCAATTATCCAAAATGTTCTAAATAACAAAATTGTTTTTCCATTATATCGCATATGTAGATAATGATGAATGATGAACACACATTGCATCACAAAAGACATTGTAACTAGGACACGCCATGGGAAAAGACTAAAATTATATGGTAATTAAATCAGTGTTCGTAATTATTATTTTACATTGCAATAGAACAATAAAAATACATTTTATATGGACTTTTGAAGACATTTCATTAAGCACTCCAACAAGAGCCTGTGTACCAGAGTTGCACAAACTATAATTGGGTTAGAGGGCAGAAACTAAGACAAAACTACCTTTTCGTTCAACAAATGTTTGTAATTACTGTTATACAGTGTAATAAATAGAATATTATTCTATATTAACTTTTCAAAACAATTGATGAAGCGTTTCAACAATATCATTTAACATTATTGTTGTAAGGGTAAGCATAGCAAAGTTTCTTATTTTAACTATATTATCTATGTCATTCAATCAATGTTTGTTATCCTTGTTCTATAAACTATTATCATATATTAATTTTTCAAAACAATTGATGAAGCATTTCTACATTTTTCCTATAAATTATAAGGTTGCACATGAGGGTAAGCATAGCAAGGTTTTTTAGTTTAAGAATATCAACTATAACAGAAAAGATCCTAGTTCCCTCACCTACCAATATACCTCATCATTAACCATACCTGAAGACTATCATTTGATGCGGTTTTCATTCTACATTCAAGGGTGGATTGCGGGATTGGTAGAAGTATACAAGTAGTTCACTGTGTAACAAACAAAAATAAGATTAAGATTATTTATTTAGAAAAATAAATAACGTATAAATTGTATTGTGCATGATATTTTATTTAATAAACACAATATATACTATATATATATCAACGGGGGTTTTTGAATTCAAGATCGAGATACATGATTCCACTCCAAATTTATCCTAAGAAAGATGCTTGTAAGCTTCTGTAGAGGGAGAAGAAAATACATGAGTCCACTATAATGCAAAGAGAAGTGGAAAAGAGTCAATTTGGAACCGTGATGGATCCAAATAGGATAAAATCATATTAGTACAATACAAATATCGAAAAACAACAAAATCAATGGGTCCACAATAGTTTTCCCAAAGCACAACAACACCCAACCATGATACCTTCTCACATTGAACATTATCATACCAAATATTTTCCATGAAATGAATAAATAACTTCAAAGAACACCGAAAAAGTGATAACAAAAGAATATATATTTAAAATCAAATAGAAAAATTCAAACCTCTGTAAATAACATTTCTATGACTGCCAAAAAAGGTGACCATACAACTATGTAAAATTGGACTGAACAAGGGTATTTTCTTTGAGCAGGCTGACTTTTTCTTTGCTTTGGGGAGCTAACCTATTCAAGTACTAGGGGGAAGGCTACATTGTCAGACGACCAACCTATACATTGATCCAACTCATGAAGAATAGCTAAAATGCATATATTTAAGGCATGCTATATTAGTAATGTTTCTCACCTAAAGAATCTTCACTGCTACATTCTATTATAAAAATATGGAACCTATTCCAAAGTCACAAGGAGAATATTCTTAAATTGAATGGTGGGATAATTCCATCAGATAAACCACCTTATTCCTAAGGGGTTGTGTTAAGGAGCTTATCTATATCTAAGAAAAGAAACATACAACAATTATAAGAGGAGCTTGAACAAGTAATCCAACAACTTTAACTCATCCCCTTTGACAAAGAGTTTCATGCTAAGGCAACGACACTTTGACACCAATAAAAGTAGTTGAAATCCAAAGTTCCAACTTGGGCTTCAATTGCAAACCAAAAATTACATGTTAACAAGGAAAATACTTTTTTTCTCGGTCAACAACAAAATAATAAATAATCTGAAATTGATGTTACCACTCCCAATTCCTCCAAACCCTGGTTGTTTCTCATGCCCAAACAAACTATGATGGTTGCAATAGGGAATCCCTATTAATTAGGCTCAACGGAGGGGTAATTCCAGTGATAGTGAAAGAGGATGATTAGTTTCCGATTCCCCTAGAAATTTGTCCACATCCTATAGGAGAAGATTCTCTTTATTAGGTTAATGGTAGTAGCCAGAAAAACGAAGTTGGAGGAAACCAAAATGATGATAGTGGGAAAGAAATTCACTTAGTACTAAAAATTAAATTAGGCATATTGTGCTCCATATTGTACCATACCTTGAAGGTTTCCTAGGTGTGAATATGATGAAATATATGGAGTTCATTGATTTAGAAGTTTTCCTCAATCTAGAACCATAATTCACACAACCTCTTAATATTAGGAATATCAGAAAGGTTGTTTCTCTACAAGTTTCTCTCAATATAGAATCATAATTCTCACAATCTCTTAATATTAGAAGTCTTGATGACCACCGTGAGGAATCTCATGAAGGCCCCTCTATAACTTGGATGTTGGCATTACATTAGATACTCTACATTTAGGCGTTTGCCCCATTCTTTCCTATAAAAACACAATATTAAGAGATGTAAAATTTTGTTGTAAAAAATAGTCTGACGAGTTATTATTGCCCCTATTTATATTGATATGAAATTAAATTTAATAAGATGAAAGTATATCTCTATTTTATGTAGTTGCTAAATTTATTAAGTTGAATGTCTACCTCTATGTTTTTTCCAGCGGCTAAAATTTATCTTTGTTTTTATTGGGCAGTTGAAAGTTTATATCTATCATTAAATGGGAAGCTAAAAAAAGGCAAAGCAAAAGAAACATAAAATACCTCTTATTTAGTCTCTCTGTTTTTTATTGCAGTTGAAAGTCTATAGCTATTACTCTATCTTTATTAGTCTATCTTTGTATTTTTCTACAGTTAAAAGTCTCTCTCTTACTGCATGGGTAGGTACAAAAATGACAATGCAAAAGAAACAAGAAATCCCTCTCTTATTGTAGGAGACAAAATAAAATAAAAGTAAAGTAAAAATATCTCTACTAGTAGGGAAAAAAATAAATCGGGGAAGGAGAAGCTACAACAAAGACGAAGAATACCAAAACTAAAATTGGGGAAGGAGAGAACACAACAAAGAAATAATAGCAAATTATATATGCTCCTTACAAAAAATTCATAGTTCTGTACGATAACCACTAACTTGCAGCTCAAGGTACCATGAATTTAGAATATCACCACTAACCTGCACCTCAAGTTGCCATGAATTTAGAATATCGTCACTAACCTCCAGCTCAAGGTGTTATGAACTTAGAATATCGCCACTAACCTCCCCTTAGCATAACAGGGCTTCATTCTAACATATGATTTATTCTAATATAAATAAGGGAACTCCATAGTTGTTCTCTCTTATGGATCTCCTTTGGAATAATTGTTTACAACTAATTATGTGCCCCAAATTAAGTTCTAAACCAACCTCTCTTTTGAAATTGGTTGTATTTCACATTCTCACCCTCCCTATGCCAAAATTTCAAAAAGTTTGTTGGGTGCCTCCTTTCTTTGCAAAGCACTCTATCCTTCATACCTATAATAAAACTTAGAGCATTCCCTCGAATGGGGTGATAGAGAGGTGTCATAATGGGGCATTAACAATCATAAGTAGAGGTAAGATATGTAGAATTTATGAAATGGGGATGGTGATGTGATTAGAGGACACCAATCTCATTTTAGATTATTGAATACATGACTGGGAAAGCACAACAACACAAATATATTATGAATTCCACAAAATGTAGGACATGGTTAACAACATGGGAGCTCAAGGATTTTACCCATGGGTGGCAGGACATTGTAATAAGGGAGTACATGGTTAACAACATGGGAGTTCAAGGCTTTTAGTAATGGTTGGAGAGACATTGTAATACGTGTTTCTAAAATGGTCTCAAGAGACCTTTTTTGTTATCTTTGTATCTCTTCATCTCTGTAGTTTGTGTAGGATGGGTGCAAACAATTTGACTTATCTCTTCATCTCTGTAGTTTTTGAAGCATGGGTTGTAGTAATTAAATAAAACAAAGTTAGCCTTGTTTCTGAGATTACAAGAATGGGTTATCATTCTTAATAGATAAATTTCAACATAGAGAATACAAATAAACAAAACGTGGAAGTTGAGGTATTCCCTTCTATATTTTGTGGTAGAGGTCAGCCACAAAGACCTAGGGTGAAAGGGATTGCACTCTAAATAATAATTGCATTTTATGACAAAATAAGTCAAAGGATTTCAAAATTGATGAGATTTACATGCAATATGAAATCCAATAGGATAGAGTGTGTGCAAGGTGTAGAGTCATCTTGAGCTAGACTACCAACAAAGAGTTAGAAAATATTGTGCCAAAGATATGTTTCTCTTGGAGTAGAAACAATTGTTTGTCTCTCACAATATACTAAGGAAATGGTACAAAGTCTTTTGCTTTGACACACTAAAAAAAGAAAATTTTATATAGGGCACTAAAGGTACATATGGACTAAAGGACACAAATGCTACTATGGAGGGAAATTGGAATAGGCTTAGAAATGTTAGGATGTTATCACGAATATATGCCAAGGAATCTAATAGTTTTCTTTAGGCCTCAAGCTTCTTCTTGGGGCCAAAGTGGTTAATCCTCAGCAATATTTAAAGAGATGACTACTAACTATCACATCATCAACAACAAAGTACTTCAAGAAAATTGAATTCCATATTTAAGTAATGAGAACAGGTTTAAACAATTCAAGGAAAGTTGCACCAAATAATTCTATAAAAAAAATATCAAACCCTCACAATACTATGATAACCTAGGAATATAGTAAACTGTCGTAGTGTAATTGTCAAGGATGTGCCACATTCTATTAATCTAGTCATTGAATTATGTGGTTCAAGGATCCACATATGCAAAAAATGCAAAAATTGAACTATAATACTCTGCCCCATGGAGCCAACTATTTGCGGATCCCATTCAACTTTAATTGATTATTCAACTTCTTAGGAACCACACATGAAAAAAGAATTAAATTATAACCCCATTTTGAAGCAATATCAAATTTGTCAAAGGATTTGAAAATTGATGAGTTTTAATGACAATCTGAAATCCAACACCATTTAGAATTTGGAGAAGCTTCAAGATAGAGTGTGTGCAAGGTGTAGAGTCATCCTAAGTTAGACTACTAACAAAGAGTTATAAAATAGTGTGCCAAAGATATGTTTCTCTTGGAGTAGAAACAATTGCTTCTCTCTCAAAATAGACTTAGGAAATGGTACTAAGTATTTTTCTTGTATACATTCTAAAAATTATAATCTTATATATGGCACTAATGTTATGACCCAATTAGAAAAATTCCAAACAAAGGCAGAATTTGGGGAAAATTGTATTGACTAATCTTGACTCTAGGGGCTTCAAATGGAACAAGAGGGTATCGAATTCAGTAGAGACTAATATGATGAGTCTTGTGATTTGGGGTCATTGGAAAAAATGGGGTAATTGCTAGTAAATTGTGTTGAAATCCCCCTAGGGTGTGAGTAGAAATGGCTCTCCAACTCATATGTGACCCTGCAAAATTATCAAAAAGAGTATGGGGACTGATATTATACTTCATTTAATTACATTAGGTGTGGTTATAAGTTCTTCAACGGAGATATAAAGCTTCATATTCAAATGCATATGTTCAGTGATATTTGTTGAAATGGCAGTAATAAATTAACTTTGACTCATAAAATGTATATGAAATGGTTCAGAACATATCATAAGGAATGTATACCATTAACAAAATATCAATATCTCACTCAACAACATATAACATCAGAGAAAGTCCTCAACACAAATCAGATACGCAACTCCATTGAAATGGGAAACCAATACATGGAAACTAGTCAAACCATAGCTTGGAAATGTGGACATTTTTGCATATGTATCTATGTTAATTTAGACTTAAAGAGAGTATGGGATACATATTATAGAGCCATAAATCATTTACCCATGCTTGGGCATCAACTAGACTCAACAAGGCGCAAGCATCATTCACACTAGTACGCCATCATATGGAAACATGGGAATAATGAAGTAGGGAATGAGAGAATGGGAGGAGATATGGATCACAAACTATAGAAGCCTCCTATATGAAATCAAAACATTCCATTAATATATAAATGAGAGGTCAGGGTGGCCTCTCCAACAACTAATTTGTATGAGAATCCAACTCCCTCGAAATTGGCTCACTAGCAACGAGAGTGAGCACTCACCGTGCAATGGACAAGTTGGTGTTTTCCAAATGCCAAAGGAAAATTCTCAAATGATAAAAATCTATTCTCCTTCCTTGTGACATATTTTTATAACTCTCCCAAGGTCCTCCAAGGTCTAATTCCCTCCCATATGATTCCTCCAACTCTTCCTTGATGTTTAGTAATCCCCATGACACTTGTCCTTCTCCTCATCCCTCCATCTTCCTCCAAATTCGAATTGTTTATACCAAACCCAAAGTGTGCCCTCTTGGAGACTATATTTATCCCTGACATGTCATATTGTCATAGGTCTACAATCAGGTCTGAAATCAGGTTTTATTTTTTCATAGAATCTTCCATCATTGTTGTCATAAAACACAGGGAATCTCTCTCCAAGTGGCACATAGTTTCTTCCTAGTATCTTCATCTTCCATGGGGATTTATTCCTCTTCACCTATTCAAATCCTTGGGCTCATGACATGTTACTTGACACCTATTCACCTTTCAAGAACATTCCATTACTCATAATTTTGAATTTGGGGTTAAGTAATGACATGTGTAAGGACGAATCTAGCCACCCAAGGTCTCCATGAACCTCCAAATGTCTTCATTAAGCAATTCCACTTTATATTCTCCATATTTATTATTTGTATGACACAAATTAATGTGTATATGGTAAACTAAGATTCTCTTGGGTCTCATAGCTCCCTTAGTGCAAGATTTAATGCCTCCTCCCCAACCTAGGGAACTAGCAGGTGGGTGAAACATTGCTAACTAGTAGTCTCATTGGGATGGGGACATGACAACTAAAGAGACAAATGGACTAAAGGACACAAATTTTACTAAGGAGGGAAATTAAAATTACTTAGAAATGCTAGGATATTTTCACTAATCTATGCCAAGGAATCTAACAATATGCTTTAGGCCTCACTCTTGTTCTTGGTAACATAATGGTTAACCCTCAACAATGTTTAAAGAGATGACTATTGACTATCATAACATCAAAAACAAAATACTTCAAGAGAATTGAATTCCATATTTAAGTACTGAGGACAGGTTTAAATAATTGAAGGAAAGTTGCAACAAACAATACTATAACAACAATATCAAACCCTCACATTACTACGATAAGCTAGGACTATAGGTAAATTGTCATAGTGTAATGGTCAAGGATGTGCCACGTTCTATTCATATAATCTTTGAATTATGTGGTTTAAGGATCCACATATGCAAAAAAATGCACAAACTCAACTATAATAATCTGTCCCATGGAGCAAAATATTAGGGAGCCCATTCAACTTTAATTGATTATTCAACCCTCAGGGTAATTTTATGTCTTGTAAACTAAATATTTATTACAATTAATCTTTCTTCGATTAATCACAAGTATTTTGAATTGAATCCACAACCAACAGATGAAGCACAAATCGTTGGGCCAAAATTCTACAAGCAAAATCCATTTTTTTCTTTGTTACCTCCTAGTGATGTTGCTTAAGATACGAGAGTTACATTTTCATATATGGATGTTTCTTTTTTTGATTTCACAGAGTTATCATGCAGAATTTTGGTTCGGGGTTTCAGATCAGTAAATTAGAGGTCGGATCTGAATGTCGTCCTTGCACAAATTGGGTTTCTCGGGTCTGGTTTCATAGGGTAAACTCCCCTAGATTCATTATACATTTGATTTCGAAGTGAGAAGTGGATATGGGGATAGCTTCATCATTCCTTGATGTCCAATTGAGGTCCTCATGAGATATTTCCTTAGGTGATAACAAAGCTCTTGGATCGTCATTGGACCAAATACATTTACTATGAAATGCCACATTAAAAAGGAGTTGACAAGAATATGTTCATAAATTTGCTATTATTTGTATTTATCAATTGATCAAAATTCTTGTATCATTATAGAGATCGAGAAGGTTGATCAACTATTTAGAACAACGAGGTGAAATTTCTCTATGATTTTCTTAAACTATTATGATTTAGAATTCGCTTCTTACATTTCGCTTCTAACCCTTAGATGCTAAACATAACAAAGATCAATGTTCATGAAAATCAAACTCTTTAACATTTTTGCATTCGAAACTCTTTTAACATTTCAAAAGTAATCACTTATAAATAACGACGAACAACAAAACCAGAACGGGGATGGACATGATTTCGTGTAGAAATAGTGATAAGAAAGGTCATTTTAAGTTATTTATTATGAATCTTATGGAGTCTAGGAATCAGATGTCTTCATTATTTCATCATAGTTCCTAAGAATGAGCAACCTATAGCATGGGAACATCTCTTGGTAGATTAGGTTCCAGATAGGTAAGCCACTAACAGTTGGCACAATTTTGTTTATGCATGTTCATCTATGGATGAATTGAAAACAATTTCGATGTAGGACATTCTTCCACAGTAAATTCCCTTCAATACCAACCTAACAATTTTTTGGCTCCTCATGTCGTGTTGAATGTTGGGCACTTTATCCCCAATCCTCCAAAGGGAGAATGGGATATTTTTCCATTTTATTGGTGACAAATTTTTCTTAGTGTCATTAATAGCACCATTTCAAACGCAATTTTGCATTAGTTTTCCAATCTCCTTCAAAACCCCTACTTGAGCAAATAGGGTGTCGAATGGATAAAAATAGGAAATGAAGAGAGGGCATTTTGAACTATCATCACTTTCCTAGAGATAATAAACTAGTGGATCCCTCACGTTGATATTTTCCTTCTTAATTGTTTTAATGTGAGTACCCATTTTGTGTTCCACAAAATTTTTATTGTGATGGGGATCCCAAGGTAGTCCAAGGACCGCGAGTTAAGCTTGTCCAAGTATACAACACTACTTTGTTTAATGTTGGGTAAGTGTGTTCCAACAATCATGAAAAATTGCAAGGATTCAGACCATTCAAGGAGATACAAACCTTGTAAGGGATTCTAACAACCCTTAGTCAAGTTTATTCGAAGGTTTCAATTAAGGAAAACAAGGAACAAATCTTTAACTGGCAAGGTAGGGAGAAATTGTGAAATACAAGCAAGCAAAACAAAGATGCAAACGGACAAACACATGAATAAAGCATTAAATTATAACCCCATTTTGAAGCGATATCAAATTTGTCAAAGGCAAAACACCACAACTACGACTGTAAAGTTGAATCTACAAAGTTTATGGGAATGTGGGAAAATTTGAAATTCTAATAAAAAATTTAAAGTAACCAAAAATTGGAAATTTCTGAACTGAAATAACTATAAGGTAAAACATGGAAATGACTCCTAACAATGGTCATGATTCTTCTAAGATACTATCAATTCTCCTTGTATAGTCGTCCAGTAACTTTTAGCAATTAAACATTCAGATTGAATCAGAAAGAAAGATTTCACTATATGTTACAAGTACTCTAATTTAGAATACAAGTCTAAGAGAGAATCCACAAATCCAACTGGGGTATGGGAATTGTATAATACCTGTGATTTTGATCAAGTTTTTAGAACAACCAAGGACCTTCATCTCTGAGTGGCCAAACTTTTGTCGAAAAAGCATTGCGTAAATGAAAACCAGTAACAACAAGATGATAAAATGAAAGGAAAAAAGTAGTAAATAATGGTTACCTCAGGAACTTTATAGACACTGAACGAAAAAGGAGGTGCAACAAACACGGTGCATTCAATATTCTGACAAGATATCTGAAATCTACAATAGATAAGCCGTAGAAAATGCAAAAAACTGACTGTACTTGGAGCAATTAAGATGGAAGTCCCAGTCTAAATGCAACCACGACTCTTGTTGCATTGATGGAGCATTAATGGTGGTGAACCAATGGTTAAGCAACAATGCCTTGAGACCGCTAGTTGATTCCACACACCAAACAATGATAGAGCAGGCATGGTCGTCATCGCTTAAAGGAGAGCTTTTACAACAAAAAAAACCTCCTACTCGGTGGATCTAGATTTAACAGGTGACAATAAAAACAATGGTAGAGAAGGGCAGTCATTAATACCATCAGTACCATCCCGAAAGACAAGACCAGCAATTAAGATGGAATTCCTAGTCTAAATGCAACCATGGCCCTTGTTGCATTGATGTAGCATTGATGGTTGTGATCCAACAGTGAAGTGACATCAACCTTCAGCTCGCTATGTGATTCCACACAACAAGTAATGCTAGAGATGGCCTGGTCATCGCCGCTTAAACCAAATAGAAAACAATGCCGCAACATGCCTGGTCATCAGTTTATCAAAGAGGGACTCAACCATAGAACAAATGATAGCAAAGAAGGGATTGACTGCTCTCTCCCCACTAGATCTCTTTCACTGGTGTTGGGAGACAAAAAGCTTTCCAACAGCTTTCAGGATCTGTCTTACATTCACATCTACCGAGAACACAATTGGATTGTTGACCGACTATCTAAAAATGCTCTCACCTTTGCTCAGGGTCATGGTTGTTACTCTGAATTTTTGGAGGATCAGTTGATCTCGCAGGACTCTTTTCAGCTCTTTTGAGCTTGGACAGAGGAGTTTACTCCTCGTTTCGATTGTTGACTAGCTGCTCATGGAGTGGCCTCTTTTAGATTGTTGATCATATCCCTTTGGTACTCGGTAGATGTGGCTGAAGGGACTGATTCCATTATGATGAGGCAGTATTTCTGATGGGAAATTTCTTATTAGTATCGCCTTTCCCCTTGGCAGCGACTCGAGGTGTTTCTCAGACCATTGAGTTGTATATATTTGAAATGTAACCCACTACTGGGGCGGCTGGACGGATGCTCTTTGATTCTTAATAAGAATAATAAGGACAGGCTTTTTTCCTCCCGAAAAAAAAAAATGATAGCAGAGAAGGCATTGTCATCCCTTACATGTGACTTAGACACAAAGAAGAGGGTTTTCACAAACCCTTCGGCGTAAATATAAATGAGCTGAACATGGGACCCGGACTGAACATGTATGCATGAGACGTGGCGCATAAAAGGAGACGTGTCTTAATCCCATTCTCAAGACCAACAAGGAATATCAACCACAGTGCATGCCAACGGTCTTCGTTGTTTCAACGCCCTCAATGTAAAAATAAAGTGTCTAAGCATAGAGGGTCAAGAATAAAGTGACTAACTTTATGGGTCAAAAAGTGAACTTTAAATATGAAAGGTCCATGGTAAAACATTATGTTCCATGGATATAAAGTGCTAAGCATAAACGGTCAAGGATAAAGTGTTAAAAATTATGACTTAAGAGTGACTTCATGGTTCAAGGTTGAATATTAAATATGGAAAGACCATGGTAAAACATAAATTTTAATGGATTAAAGGTTTATGGATAAGAATTAAGTTTGATTAATCAAGGGTAAAGCATGCAGTATAAAAGGTTATCGATAAAGCATTAAGTATTAATATTAATTAATATATTAAAATAATAATAATAACTAAAAGTAATATATATTAATATATATTTTAAAAATTATAATAATTTTTTTATATTATTTAAAGGAAAGTTTCACAATCCAAACAATGTCAATTTATTTTGGTTAGTTTAAAAAATTATCGTTAATGTTTAACTAAACATAATCATAATGTATAGCAACTTTTAATGTTTCGTTATTTTTTTATGAGATTTTATGTGAAGATGGCAAAGTTTATCATAATTTTGATTCCATAGAAAAAAACTACATTTCATTTCTCATATTGAAAAACTAACATATTATTTATGTGTTGTTTGCACTCACCGACACTTGATACTTGTTGGTGAAAAATATTAAACAATTTATAACATATCTAACGATTTAATTGTCAACCTCAAGAGATTGTAAACTTAGAAGCGCAAACAAAATATATGCAAGATCGGAGTGATACTAACCTATTCTAATGCTTAATGATGAAACACACAAGTGAAACTGAATCTAATTTATGAAAATAGGAAATTGTATGAAAATAAATCTAATCTCAGAAAGCATGAAATTGCATAAATTAAACTTGGTAAAGAAAGCGTGAAATTAAACGAGAGAAACATAACCTATAACAAAACACATGTAACAAATAATAAATAGATGTGAGCTCACAAAAAAAAAACTATATTAACAATTCATAAGAAAGAAATCCAAATTAACATGAGAGAGAGTAAAAGAATTTGCATTAAAGCATCATCTCCATTACATAATAATCAAAATCCACTCCATGACTAACTCTCAAAAGACATAAACTATTTCTCTACTTCCACACCACTAGAGAGGCCTCTCCCAAATGAGGAGAGAGCCCTCTTATTTATACATGAATCCTTGGAATAACAAGATAAACAACTCATAATTACAATCCACTTTTTTCTCAACTTATCCCTTCAAATTCTCCAACATATCCACTTTTCTCTCAACTTATCCCTTCACATTCTCCAACAAATATTGGATGAGATACTCTCTCCATATTTCCATAATCCTCTCCTTGAAATTAGCTTGGATTATCTCCTTTAAATCTTGAAAAGATGGAGAAAACATTCTCGAAGCTTTTAAATACTCCTTGGTTGAAAGCTTGAAATATCCCTACATTATAAAGCTCACACAAATCTTTGAGATATATATGAAAAATATATTAATTTTTAATATTTAATCAAGCATTCTCTTAAAAATACTCAAAACAAATAATTTGGAAAATGGTAATATAAACCCATATGTATTATGAAAGTGGTGGAGATTAATGGTTTTATGGAAGAATAAAATAGGAATAAGGTGACAAATGGTATATGAAAGACGAATAAAATGTAGTATTTTTGCTACCAATCATTCCCCCCAACTTAACGTGTTTCATGTCCTCATGCAACTATGCATTGATTCTCTTTAAAACTTTTGGCTTTGTAGCTGGGGCTTTACATGATGATCTGGTATGTAACAATAAATCATTCCATGATTTGAAATGCATGAGTGGAAACGGTTTTTCTCATGGTTGGTTCTTGTGTGACAACCATGAATATAACAAATGTTGGTTCTTGTGTTAACAACATTTGTTCGTTTACTTGTATTTTTGTTGGAATACATAATATTTAAAATTATACATGCATTGGAAATGATGAACCATCAATTTACATTAGAAAGTATTTTCTTCATATTATGAATCATGCAAATATATATAGCAATGTTTTTCAAATTGTGCAAAGCATAGTTTGGGAAAGACATGTTAGTTAATGGTAAATGATATGATGAATATGTAAAATGGTAATGAATAGTCCCCCTCCCAACTGAAGATGTATTATGTGTATGAAAAGGAGAAAGGAAATGTAGTGAGAGAATTTTCCAAATTTATTTATTTCTAGCATTCAAGGAATTGCATGATTAAAGATTAGAAAAGAACATACCTTCACTTACCTTAAGAGTCGAGGAACAATGCAAATAAAAATGTGGTTTATGTTGGTGGATCATAGAATGTGAAGTAAAGGGACCTGAACTGCTACTTGGTTGGATGAAGTAAAAGATGAGAGCTGAAAGTGAAACTATGGTACTCTCATATAGCTGGAAGTATGACACAAAAGTGTTGATGGTGTCATGAAAAGTATATAGTCTTCACCTGCTACAAAACTCGATGGTACAATTCTTACCATGCGAATAAATGTGTCGATGTCGAGCATGGAAAGAATTCATTGGATTACCGACCATTGATGAATGTCGTTAGCCAATGCGAGGCAATTTCACCATTGATGTCAATGAGTGCCAAGGTAGCTAAGTACATCTTGCGAAGTGTTAATAGATGAGATGATGTCAAGCCACTTGAAAAATCTAACGATCAAGGGACATTGATGTATTCCCATGATTGTTAGTGAGAGAAATTAACATTAAGGCATGCAAGCCTCAAGGTACTAAAAATGAACTCTAGTCTCTATCCCAGATAGTGTGCCGAGGTCGATGGGGAAAGACTTGTTAAAAGGTGGGCCTTAAGGAATCCCACATCATTCAACATGAGTTGTACATAATGAGTGGTAGGAATATAGATAAAATATCTCACAGTGAAACCATTTTTATGGCAAGGTAAACAAAGCAATGTAGTCATGGAAAGCAGGTTAAATGGTTTTATTCATAAGGCAAAAAAAATGAACTGGAAATGAGGAAGGGATGTATGCAACTCAGAAATAAAGGCATGTGTTAAGTCATGATGTGTAACGCAATGAAACAGTAGACTCCAACATGGATGATTGATGAGCTTTGAAACAGATCATGGTAGAAATGGTTTTCTGAAAGATGGCTTTGCGGCGGAATATAGCACGACATGTGCAATGAAAATTTCATCCCCTTCAATGATGCATGTTTTATTGTGATTTCTGAAGATCACTTCCATATGAAATTGGATCGTCTTCGAACCTGTAAAAGGTTAGCACAAATCCTGCAGCAAAATGGTGAGAGCATTGAAAAACATAGTGCAGGAATTAAAATAAGTGCTTAGCAAATCATATTAAAAAATAAAATGCATTTTCACCGATTGGTCGTAGCGCATCTTTGACAATCATCTTCTTAAATACTTGTTTAGAGTGACTCAAAAAAACAAGTGAACATAAAACATGTATCAAAGCATGAAATTTTTAGGCTTCAGAAGATTCCAAGTTTATTTGAAAATTTTTACAATTGTCTTTATTTATTTTGTTTGTTTATAAAAGCCATTTTTAAAACAATGAAAACAAAGAGAATATTTTTTATATGTTTTTATTTTTATATATATTAATTTTATAACAGTTAGTTGTTTTATGTTTTTCTTATATTACTTAATTTTATTTTTATTTTTATTGTTATGTTTTTTAAAGTTTTATTGGTTTTTAATTAAAATGTAGTATTTTTGCGACCAAACAATACTAACTTCATGATCTAAGTCTCATGCAATATCATCCTATGGTTTTTGTCTACTTTACGTTACAAATTTACATTGTATCAATTTTATCATAAAAGATCGAAAATATTTGCCTGTAGAATATACAGTTCATAACCTGATCTTCAAGAGAGACTTGTTTCTTCAGCATCAAAATATGTTCCAGACATAGTGCACAATCAACATCATCTCAAAACCACATCCACCTTCATCATAGGCTCTAAACAGTTCAAAACATGTTCTTTTAAAAAAAAATGTACATTCAACTTCCAAAGTTGATCCAATCATAGTGCACCTTTAGCCTCGTCCAAAAAGAATACACCATTATCATCCACTCCAAAAACAGAGCCTTCAACAATTGGCTTCTACCCATCGTCTTTGATTTCAATAATCATAATTTAATCTTTAACCAGAAATCAAACAATCTTTCAGATGTTATTGGAAAACCTTCAAGTCTTCAATAACCTTCTTAAAAAATTGAATTAATCTAGCCGTCCATCTTCCTATTATTTACTTGTGTGAATGATTTCTTGATCTTGGATCAAATCAGTTGATGGCTTGACCCAAGGGGCACAACCCATTATATTTTCCCTCACAATCATGATTGAGTCCCATTCCCCAACTTGCACACCAAAATATTTCCAACTACCTAAAATTTTGAATTATCTCTTCCAAAACAAAGAACCCCCTTTGAATGATTTGATTAGGTTTATGATCCAACCCAAAATATAATCCCCTTTTAGATATTTGCAAATTAGAACATATTGACATTTACCTTTCTTGGTAATGAAATTCCACACCGATTTAGTTGCCAAAAACCTTCCAAACCCAAACAGATCCTTTAAACACCGTCCTCCTCCTTCTTTTGGCTTGGCAATGGAATTATAAGTGGACCATTGAATACCTATATCAGATTTAGCTTTCCACAAGAAGTTAAAAAAACATTTCTAAGATGGTCCAAAACTCCTTTTGGGATGAAGGCATTGATCATCCAGAAGACTGGAATTGCATACAACATTGCTTGAATAAGCACTACTCTCCCACCTCTAGAGATAAACCTATTGCACCAGAACTTAATTATTACTTCCAATTTTTGAATCAGTCAATCCTAGTCAGATCTACAATAGTTATTTGGTTTTAGATCGAAACCAAGATACTTGAAACCTATTGCAATATTTATCTGATCCATTAGCCACATTTGTTTAAAAATTATAAGTGTTGATCGTCAATTCCCTGATAAGAACAAGCATACTTTCCATAATTTGATTCCATCCTTGTATCTCTACAAAAACCTGTCAAGGATCTCTTTCACTTCTCTATCTTCATCCTCCGAGTCCCCCCAAAAAAATCAAGACATCATCTACAAAAGCATGTGGATTATGCTAACTTCCTTTTCAAACATAATCCCTTGAATATTATTTTCCCTCTTTGCCACATTTAGGGATCTGCTTATTCTCTCCATCACCAGCAAAAACATATAAAGGGGCAACGAGAATCCCTTCCCCATACCCCTGGAGGGAAAAAAGATATGAGACATTGCACCATTTATAAGGATTCCAAAGTTCACAATGGTCATACAAGCCTCGATCTGGTTTACCATCTTCAAAGAAAAACCACATTGAATTAGAGCCGCTCTAATATATAACCAACACGATCTTTCGTATGCTTTGTCCATATCAATTTTGATGACCTTGGATTTTGTTGCTTTGTTTTTTATTGAGTGTAGACATTCTTGAGTAGTTCCCACTACTTTGTGTATGTTCTTGTCATTTAAAAATCCGAAATTTTCTGGAGATATATTTGCAAACTTAAAGGGTTTAATTCTTTCAGCAATAATCTTTGATATTATTTTGTACAACACTTTACATAAATAAATAGGTCTGAAATTCCCAAAAGATACTGGATTATCAAGTTTGGGAATTAAGACAATGAAAGTAGAGATGACACTGGACAAAATTCCTCCTATAACCCTTGAGTCTTCGATTACTATTTACAAATCATTCCTCGACACTTTAATGAAAGCAAGAGAAAATTATGATGTCCATTCATTGGGACCTGGCTTCTTTCCTTTTTTCTCTTACCTAGTATAGCGTTCAACTCCTCCATTGTCACTGGAGCAACTAGGGTTCCATTGTCCTATTCATTTATCTATCTTGGAAAACCCAAATAGGAATGGACTATATTAGCTACATTGTTTCTTTCAAGTTGTGCATAGATATCTTTAAAGTATCTAACAACTTCTTTAGCTAAATTTTCATAACTTCTAATAGATTCCCCTCCACCTTTTGATAATTCCCAAATGGTATTCCTTATTTCCTTTTGTTTACTAATTTATGAAAATAAGTTGTATTCTCATCGCCCAAAGCTAACCAAGCGGATCTACTCTTCAATCTACATTCAACTTCCTTCTCCCTTAGGATACCATTTTTTTTCTTTTCCAATTCTGTCAGAAGTTGCTTAATCTCTTCTCTACCAGGACTAGTAGCACAAGAGTACAAGTCCTCTATTCTAATTTCAACCTCTTTTAGTCTAATGTATTTAGTTCTTACCATATTACTAGACCATTCAATCATGGCTTTCTTCACCCTGCTCAAGGATTTAGCAAAATGTTGACTACATGATAAACCCTTTGTTTCATTAAAACTCTTCCACTTGATCTAATCATATTAACACAATCAAGATTTTCTAGCCATATTAACACAATCAAGATTTTCTAGCCAATGGTAATTAAACTTAAAAGGATTTTCTAGCTAGTGGACAAATTTATCTTAACTTACTAGTCAAAGTAATATAAAAAATAGTCATCATTACCTCACTAATCTATAAAGAGACGAACCAAGAAAAAACTCACATCAACTAACAATGTCAAAACGTTCACATTTAAAATAAAAATTGCCTCTTACAATATTGAATTGTGAAAACAAACAGCATGTTTCTTCCTATATATAAAATATAATTACATGGTATTTAGAGTTGTTTAACGAATTATAATACATTAAAAAACCTTTTATCTTTATATTATTTTGTTGATGACAAATTTATAATAATATTCTAATTCTAAGATTTTATAGTGTTATATTTCGTTATTAATAAAGTTTCATAATCTTTGCTACAATACTATTCTTCCTCATTTTCAAAAGTGCCAAAGTTATGGTAATTTAAGAACACTTTTTTCCAAACTTTTTGAATACCATCACCCCGTCATTGTAATGATTATAACACTTTTATAAATAACTTAAGATTATTTTCAATTATAATTACATATATATATATATAGAAGATGCTAAAATTATGGCAACTTAAGAACACTTTTTTCTAAATTTTTTGAATACTATCACCCCAGTCATCATAATGATTATAACCCTTTATAAGTAACTTAAGATTATTTTCAATTATATATATATTTGTAATAATAAAAGTTTTGTAATCATTATTATTATTATTGAAGTTTTATAAAGTTTTGTTAGTATAATTTATTATTTTTAATAATATAATTAACCAGATTTATTAAAAAAATATTTTTCATTATTACTTGATGAATGTCATTCAAGTAAATGTGTAAATACATTTATATTATATTATTATTATTATTATTATTTGGGGTGGTAGGAGCGGGAGGGACTTTTTTTAATCTTGAGAGGAAAATGGTGGATTCGTATGAATGGGGTATGGAGAGTATGACCAATAATCAAGCAGAAATATTTGTTGTATATATGGGTTTAGAAATAAGTGTCACTTATGGCTTCTAACAAGTCCTAATCTTTGGAGACTCTCAACTTATAATTTCGCAAGCTAGAAGACAAAACTATGGTCATGAGACTAAAGTGTTGTGTTTGCAATCTTGCATCAATATCCTTCTAAAGAAAATTCAAGAACCAAATCTCTATAACATCCAGAGGAAAAATAATCACTATGTCTATATCTTGGCTAGTTATGCAGTTCACCTTGGGGGGGGCTGCGATGGGGGAATGAGCGTCACATGGTGTCGTACTTTGAGTTAATGGGCATGTACTACAAGTGGCGAGTTTCTAGATTCCCATGTCCAAAGAGTATCTTCTATTTAACTCTCTGCATGGGAGATCCTTCCCGAATGCAGACTTTGCTTGAGTTGTAGGTGATTTGTGTTAATATTCTCATCATTATGCATCCATCGAATGAAAATGGGATATCTCTAAGTGAATACTTTGGTTATGATTTGCAATTTTTTGGTCTGAATGTTGGGATTGTGAGTATTATGGCCTTTGCAATGATTAATTCGTGTTTCTTTTTGTTCTCACTTGCAAAAATCGCCTACGAGAAGACATAGTCGTTAGCAGGTTGCTTCTTGTGGTGGTTGCAAGCGCAGGTGTGGTGTTGTTTGGAGTTCCTCGGTGTCTTTCTAGAATTCTTCCCCCTTTGTTTATCCTTGTGGGGGGGCAGAGGGTGTCTAGTTCCATCATGAGTAATATCCACAATGATAAGGATAGGGTTTTTTGGAGTTGGGATATGAGGGATGTCCATGTTGCCATTAGAGAAATGAAGAATCTCATGCAACTTATCAATTCAAGGTTGGAATAGGTCATTGGCAAGGTTGAGCAAGGGACCACTCATGTAATGACAATGGATTATCGAATTGATGATATGGATCGGGAACAAGTTTAGGTCTTGAATCTACAGGTGGAGAATTTAACCCTTAATTTTGAAACACGTGAAGCTATTCTCAGAGGAGGCGACTTCAGGCAGATTGAGCAAGCGGGCTCCCACGACATGCACGATGACTCTGTGCTATAGTCAGTGCGCTCCGTGGTAGAAATTTATGGCTCCTCTACAATGAAATAATGATAGGCTTGTTTCTAGTCATGGCAGTCAGTTCCTTTGGTTAACTTGTTATATGCAGATCTTTTGCATATATTTGTCACAACAATTTGTCAGGATATATAGTACTAGGATATATTTATCAAGTACCTTGTGTTGGAACATGTTACTAGGTTTTGTCTGACTGCTTGAAGGCATGTTTTTGAA